>OY723389.1:5202063-5624563 GCA_963210295.1 Ophion ellenae | reverse complement strand
TTATCTCATCCTTTCTTTTTTTCTGTGCTACTATCTATCTATTTCTGTTTCTCTGTGAGTATTTCTATAACACATATCTCAATCTTCTCTTCCGTTCTTCATTTCTCTCTTAAGGGTGCTTTTCGTCTCACTGGTTAAGGGAATGTGCAATTTTCCGTACTCCAATATACAGAAAGCAATCAATAGATAATGTTTGTACCACAGGTGTTTGTTTAACGTTGCGCCAAAAACTAAGTTTCCGTTATGCAAAGTCCACACGAAAAAAAATGGTTGTATGTATTCAAGGTACACCTGCAGACCTGTGACAAAACGGTTAGACAAGGTGGAGATCTTTTTTTCCTTTGAGGGGACTAAGGAGCCTTGAATACCAAAGGATTCAAACGCGTTTAAAGAGCTCAGCATAACAGAAATACTTAATACACCCGACTGAAATTCTCGCTTGGAACCGGATCCGACATGCGATAGCCCGTACTACGGTGTTGTTCCGACTGCCGAATCCGGGCTTTACTCGGGGTGAAACGCTTTTGGGCAACGGGCTTCGGAACGGATGCCGGTTGCGGAACTGATCAGTGCAGTATTTTAGGCCCTAATTCGGTTATCGTATTTATGCCTGAAATGAAAAATAAAAAAATAAAAACAATTATCAAAAAACAGAAAGTATCGTGGTATTTTTTATTGGTGTATGCTTCATTCATAATTCTGCATATATGATAATTGAATTAAATACTGTTCTGCCTCGTTGAAGTTGTTTTCCAAATTCAGGATTTAAACCCACGGCCTCTAATTCTAAAGCTAAGTGCGCTACCGTTTAATTCATCTTCAATACTTGGGCAAACCTGCGGCTAGCACTCGATCTGATTGTTCAATATATCCACAATATATTGTATGATTCTTACTCTCGTACTACGGTTCCACTGCTCCGGTGGGCATACGACACAAATGAGGCACGCTTTACTACGGTATTCCGAACTTAGCTTGATAGCAGTCTGATCAGTGTTTAGGCTACTGGATCAACAGTTCTATTTAATCATATATATATATATATATATATATATATATATATATATATATATATATATATATGGGGAAAGCGATTTTTCCAGAATTTTCTAGTACTGTAAAATAACCGTTTCAGGCTAGTTACTGAAGCCACGGAATCATGAGTTTTACTGCGATTTCTTTTGCACGGATGAAGATGTTTATGAAATTTAAACACTGTTGTTCTTATGTTATTTCCTATTAAGTGAACCCGAAAGATGAAGAAAATTTATTCAATTTTGTAAGCTGGCGATCGGAAACGAAAATCCATGAAAATTCGAGACGTTTTTTCATTCTAACGTTCTGACAATTTGTTTTCAATTCTATTTTTGATTATAGACCATACAAATCGCAAGGTCCGTAGATGTGCTTCTCCCCTTCTTCCTTTCTGGCTGATTTTAAAGACATTCGAGCCACTTTTGCAGCATCAGCCGAAATCGCTCGAAAATACTATGCGGCGCTAATCCACCACCACGCAAAAAAATGTAGCATTTAGGCCCGATTATTATGCCTGATATCTTCATTACCTTTATGTTTGATAAATTATTGTTGTAGGCCCATACGGCTATCGTTGCTATAAAATCCATAATCACTTTCCCACTTGAAACAGGCTTAGCAGTTATCTTCTTGCATTAAAACCCGCTGTTTCTTTTTTGTTCTTTAAGCATTTATTTTGTAAAAACCTTTTGGATTGCAGTTAGCAGCGTATTTTCCGTCCGATGTTACTACTCTCTCACACCTCTCTGGTTTGGGCTGCTGATCCCCACGTTCAAAGAAGGCTCTGTTTTTTACTCTATCAACTAATCTACCCATTTTTTCACTGTCTCGTAATCACGGAAGTGTGTATCTATCACTTGGGACAAGATCCGGAAAATATGATGGGTGAGAGACAACGTTCATTTCAGGTCTGTCAGAGTTTTTGACATTGTTAATGCAACGTGGCCCAAGCGCTGTTGTGCAGCGGAATCACCTTTAGGCGATTTGACGCTACTGACAGATTTCTTTTCAATTAAATTATCGTTTAAAAGCTTCGGCTGCTGTTTGCTGCATTGGAGGGTGATGGTTCCCTTGGGTTTTCGAGCTCGAGAAGCAATATCCGTTCCATATCCCACCAGACACACAGCATGGCTTTGTGATCATGTTTCGACGTCGATGTTAATGGTTGGCCACGACCAACCCATGATTTCCTGCGTTCAGGCTTATCGAAATACAGCCATTTTTCATCCCCAGTTACAATGCTCCACAAGAAACATTTGGTTCGAGCCTCGCAAGCAACGACATTTTTTGTATCTTCCCTATGGTACGCGGACGTCGGGATACTTTTAACGTGTCGATATTGAGCTGTTCAGTCAATTCTTTAACTTTTTGAGCAGTATTTTCATCCAGCATACGTGGCAATTGGGCGTCTTCAAATTTTTGCGACTTACCTGGTCGTTGCTTGTGATGAGGGTTACAATCGCTACTCTAGAATTGTCGAAATCAATATCTTCACATAGTTTCGGATGCTGCGAATTCATCGCAAAATTTGTGTAAGCATTGGTGAGTTTCATTGCACTTTTTCAAATCGAAGTAGTGCAGAAATACACCTCGGAAGAAAAACTTGTCACGGTCCATACTTTAATTCCTCATTCGAGGCACGTGTCTCAACTAAATATGGCGTCTTTTGGCTGGACGTAAATGGTACAGGACCACCCTTTAAGGTGAGAGCAGCGACATACGACCGTACAAAATTATAAAACACTTCGAGACACCTGCAGCCGAGGAGCAGGTTTCCATGCAACCTCATAAATTAATTATATTCAAGTATCCACTATAATCGCATAGTCAGGTAAGGTGTATAGGGACACATCAGGGCACACGCGAATCCCTATAGTCAGTGACTCAATTGGAATATTGTGTTCTATTTTTCTGCTTCCTCTATGATACCATAATTATCTTTGCGTCGGCGTATAACCGCTGCCCAAAATTATGCGCAAAAACATATGCAGATGTGTCGTCATAAGTATGCCACTTATTTCATTGCAAATGAATGATTGTAACAACGCATGCATCACAACTGAAACGATCCCTAGTTTTGACCAAAGCTAAACTGAAAACATTCTTCTTCCCTTGGATGTCCCCGAGTCGAAATTCTCAGCCTATTTTGCCCCTCCAGATCCTCACACTGGTAGGAGGTAAAAGCAGCAAAGTAGCTTCGTATTTAATATAAAATGAGCTCCTACTTAACGCCAAGAACGGGAATAAATTTCCCTTTTCTCCACTTGCAGGCGCTAAGGAGGACGCCGATTGTCACATGTATACACGCACACGCATACACTCTATTACGCATATAGGGATACATATGCCTGAATACGGGCATGCTGAGACACACGTATATACCCGCACACATTCGCGTATACATACATACTCGAGGGAAATTCCTATAAAAAATATTGTAACCATTTTTGCCACTTTGGAAAGTTGCTGGAACTGCAGGGACAAGTTTGAAGCGAATGCGAAAGGTTTCGCTAGGTGGAGATAATAGAAAGGCCATTGGAAAAGTAGGCCTCTACGGCGAACGCGCGGCCCTACCTAGTCCAACGCATGACGGTTACTGAAAAACTATCAGACCCGCTCTTTTGAATGCAAACATCTCCACCCTCGTTTCATCGAAACAGCCAAATTCCTACCAAAAAATATTGTAATCCATTTCTGCCACTTTGTAGAGTTGCTGGAACTGCAGGGACAAGTTTGAAGCGAATGCGAAAGGTTTCGTTAGGTGGAGATAATGGAAAGGCCATTGGAAAAGTAGGCCTCTACGGCGAACGCGCGGTCCTACCTGGTTCAACGGTTACTGAAAAACTATCAGACCCGCTCTTTTGAATGCGACCATCCCCACCCTCGTTTCATCGAAACAGCCAAACGCGCGATAGGTCCAAACGCAATCAAAAGAGGAGCTGCAACGACTTCAGCTAGGTTAGGTAGGAGGATAAGGGCCTATGCAGGAGGTAAGCAGCAAAGGAAGAGCATGTGGCGGTCCATAGTAGGACATTTAGCAGTAAACAGACTCAAGTGAGGCTGACATAGGATCAAACGCCTTTAAAATAAGCTGAAAATGTCGACTCGGGTCACTAACAAAAAAATCCGGTTGCATTACAGGATAGCTTCATTAATAACTGAATTATGAAGAGGAATAAGCTTTTCTTCTGCCGTGGGTCAGTTATTGCGAAACTTCTGGTGCGATCGATCGATCAAATTTAGGATGGGAGAACTTATTCTTTGTTTGCCCTTACTCGCAATTATTTGCTTTGGAAAAATGAATGGAAATCCTGCATACATACAGTTTTTACATAAGGAAAGAGAGGAATAAGTCCTTGGTAGAAAGACGGTTGATGAATACAGATGAGTCACAGTGCCCATTTATGAATTGGATATCAAGATTTTTCACCCCAAAGTTACTCTCAGTGATACTATTATGATGTATCAGTGCTCGAAGGTTCTAGGGTGATACATAAATAAAGATATCCAGAGATTTTTCTCATCTTCACTAGCGCGTAAAATGTACGGCGACTCCTCTCAATGGCGGAATAGTGATTGCTTTTATTCATATATATGCACAATACGAGCGAGTATCGATGTTTTGCCTCGAACATCGCATTATCGCTTGACGCGTCAGATATTAGCTATATCTTGGAGTATCCATAATTCTGAGGGATGATAATGTTTTTACCAATTTCCTTTCAATTGCGCAAATGCTCGATGACGAGAGTGAGAGAGAGAGAGAGAGAGAGAGAGAGAGAGAGAGAGTACTTTGTTCGAATGCATGCTACTAATACGCCACTTATCAGAGTGGCGCAATCATTTTGCACCGATCCTATCTACGCATATTCGATTTTGCCTACTCGTATGGATACTGGGGTGATTTTTTAAAATCAATAACGATCATTCAACATTGATATCCATTTGACCACGCAGCGCGAGCTATTGCACACAAATTATTCATGACAAAACCTCCGCGACCGTAAAACGCTCACGCACGGCACTATATGAATTCGAATTGAAAATATAGAACGAACTAGTGCTATGTGTGTGTGTGAGTGTATGTACGTACGTGTTGATCCTATTATTATGGAAGTCAGAGATCAAACAACGGCAACAAACTGCGATGCGGAACTTTTGAAGGGTGTATACTCGTTTAGGGTGGTGTTCAACGAGTGATTTTTCCTATTTGCTAAACGCTTCATAAATAACAAAATGAACGTGAATGACGGGGAGCCACAAAGGTTACATAAAATATGTAAGTTCTGTAGGCAGACCGAACAGTCTCAGTGAATTGCTCACTGCTAGAAGGGCTCTCTTCTGTCGGTAATGAGATTTAGCTTTCACTGGTAAACTTCTCTCGCTCCCTCGGCACGTTTTTCTGTTTATCTCATCCTTTCTTTTTTTCTGTGCTACTATCTATCTATTTCTGTTTCTCTGTGAGTATTTCTATAACACATATCTCAATCTTCTCTTCCGTTCTTCATTTCTCTCTTAAGGGTGCTTTTCGTCTCACTGGTTAAGGGAATGTGCAATTTTCCGTACTCCAATATACAGAAAGCAATCAATAGATAATGTTTGTACCACAGGTGTTTGTTTAACGTTGCGCCAAAAACTAAGTTTCCGTTATGCAAAGTCCACACGAAAAAAAATGGTTGTATGTATTCAAGGTACACCTGCAGACCTGTGACAAAACGGTTAGACAAGGTGGAGATCTTTTTTTCCTTTGAGGGGACTAAGGAGCCTTGAATACCAAAGGATTCAAACGCGTTTAAAGAGCTCAGCATAACAGAAATACTTAATACACCCGACTGAAATTCTCGCTTGGAACCGGATCCGACATGCGATAGCCCGTACTACGGTGTTGTTCCGACTGCCGAATCCGGGCTTTACTCGGGGTGAAACGCTTTTGGGCAACGGGCTTCGGAACGGATGCCGGTTGCGGAACTGATCAGTGCAGTATTTTAGGCCCTAATTCGGTTATCGTATTTATGCCTGAAATGAAAAATAAAAAAATAAAAACAATTATCAAAAAACAGAAAGTATCGTGGTATTTTTTATTGGTGTATGCTTCATTCATAATTCTGCATATATGATAATTGAATTAAATACTGTTCTGCCTCGTTGAAGTTGTTTTCCAAATTCAGGATTTAAACCCACGGCCTCTAATTCTAAAGCTAAGTGCGCTACCGTTTAATTCATCTTCAATACTTGGGCAAACCTGCGGCTAGCACTCGATCTGATTGTTCAATATATCCACAATATATTGTATGATTCTTACTCTCGTACTACGGTTCCACTGCTCCGGTGGGCATACGACACAAATGAGGCACGCTTTACTACGGTATTCCGAACTTAGCTTGATAGCAGTCTGATCAGTGTTTAGGCTACTGGATCAACAGTTCTATTTAATCATAATATATATATATATATATATATATATATATATATATATATATATATATATATATATATATATATGGGGAAAGCGATTTTTCCAGAATTTTCTAGTACTGTAAAATAACCGTTTCAGGCTAGTTACTGAAGCCACGGAATCATGAGTTTTACTGCGATTTCTTTTGCACGGATGAAGATGTTTATGAAATTTAAACACTGTTGTTCTTATGTTATTTCCTATTAAGTGAACCCGAAAGATGAAGAAAATTTATTCAATTTTGTAAGCTGGCGATCGGAAACGAAAATCCATGAAAATTCGAGACGTTTTTTCATTCTAACGTTCTGACAATTTGTTTTCAATTCTATTTTTGATTATAGACCATACAAATCGCAAGGTCCGTAGATGTGCTTCTCCCCTTCTTCCTTTCTGGCTGATTTTAAAGACATTCGAGCCACTTTTGCAGCATCAGCCGAAATCGCTCGAAAATACTATGCGGCGCTAATCCACCACCACGCAAAAAAATGTAGCATTTAGGCCCGATTATTATGCCTGATATCTTCATTACCTTTATGTTTGATAAATTATTGTTGTAGGCCCATACGGCTATCGTTGCTATAAAATCCATAATCACTTTCCCACTTGAAACAGGCTTAGCAGTTATCTACCAGAGCGTTACAATGAAACTTCCTTCGCTGTTGCCTATGCAGCGACTAAGGAGATCTCCTTTGCTTCTTCTTCGTAAATGAGCTTGGTTGGGCTTTCTTTCCCTGTCACGAACACCACAAATTTTCACCGGGTAGGTATTTTTTGTGCAGTTCGCGAAGTAAGAACTTTAAACCTTTTCCCCCTTATGAAACTGATTATACCTTATTGCTAATACTAAAACAGTGCGCCATGTCAACATTTTTTATCACTGTTTCAAAATTGTTATGTGGCATCATCCCTCAATCTCATTATCGTCAGAACCATCACGAGTTCAAACGCATTCGATGCTCCGATGCGAACTGCCACTGACCCACACACGGCATAATACTCATCCCAGCAATAGACGAGTAAATGTAAACAAATAAGACTAGGTACCCTTTTGGTTGATGAAACGATTCCGGCAAGCGTGGTAAAAAATATCTTCTTAGGCGAGTACTATTCGAGACCAAAACATACTTCTCCCTCATTGATAAATTATAAGCAAAGCTTATGGATGAGTGGCCTTGCCCTTTTAAGACCTTTAAAATGATAAATCCCGAATTCTCTCACAAAGTGTCAAACCACCAGCAGTAGGTACTCCGATAGTAGAGGGCAAGCTTAATACATGGCACCCGAAGTTCTACGAGTATCCAATACTTTTCCACGCACAGATTATCGCCGTGGTTTCTGCAATTATGTTTTTTCCGTTCTGCGGAGCCACGGTTTTCACTAATACACGATTTCTTCCGTCGAGCGGCTTTCACCAGTTTAGCGCATTGCGAAAGCAAGGAGAGTATCGGCCAGTACGATTTCAAGCAGGATCTAGAATGATCACCAGGATGGACCATTTTCCAGGAAATTATACTGAAGGGGCTTCAACCACCTAGCACAGTCTAAAAATGGGTTTCCTAGAAATCCTTTTATTTGATCGTGTTGTCGTTCAAATATATACGCTGAAAATTTCGCGTCGACACTGTAAATTTGACGTTTATTTATGAACGTTATAAAAACTCAAAAGAACAAGGTCGTCCTTTCGTTTGATATGAAACGATGATATATATCGTACGATATATAAAAATCGTTTGGATGACTAATTATTGGAGACATCCCCCCTAAAGTGCGAACTTTAGAGAGGAATCTACCAACTGTATCACCTATGTTCTGTGTACAATACATAGCACATAACTCCGAAAGTCCGAAACGGCAGACGTGGATTAGGAAATTTGGCTACACATTTTTTCAATGAAGGTGTATACTGTGAGCGCCAGGGCCGAACGCGCATTAATTTAACAGAAATCCGAACGGCGAAGACGATGCGTGATGGACCCTTTGCATGCAGACGATGCCAATCCTCTGCCTGTGACGCAGATATTGCTGCTAAGGCTACCTTTACATAACCCGGGACTTGATAATTAGGAGTAAAATAAATTTGTTTTTTCTTTACCATAGCATAACCATTGTAAAATTCTTTAGAGTTGCTCTTAAAACACCGTCTTCAAAGCCTATAGACATATCTCTAATACTGCTTGATGGACCATCTCAGATGCCCGTGGCGATTTTACTTCAAAAAAGAGAACTCAATTTTTTTTATAAACATGAAAAAACGACTGTTTCTTATAGATTTCCTATGCTTTCATTTAATTTCATCCCCTCTATTCGTCGCTATATAAAAATCTATTAACAAAATCGCCGACTGTCAACGGCTCGTATTTGTTGTTAACTCAAATAACCTATTTGGTTTTTATCTTTAGATAGAGCACCAAATCGCTGATTCTTTTTTCAACTACTATGGCTCTGCCCTTATGTATTCTCCCAGGTTGAAGTTCGATCGATGACACATCCAGCTACTTGAAATGACATTAATATTTTCCGGAGGGATTGAGGATCATTTTGTACAAGACTTATACATTTCTCGCTGAAACGAAACTTGCGCTGTGTCGCAGATTCTAAGTTTCTGGTGATTCTCATCATTTTAGCTTCTTTTGATAGTCTACTACAAATAAGATTAATTTCTATTCATTTTATTCCTTGCGGCTATTCTTCCAGGTCGAAAGTGGTATGAGCTACGTTCCCGCCCGTGACTAAATAAAAAATGGCGTCAACGGCGAAACGCCGTGCAGCGGCCATTTTGCTTTTAATGACTACCAACACATTATTTTGTATAGTTCATTAGTAATGCATTGGGTCTACGCATAAATCCGAAGCGAAATTCCGCCAGATATCGTGCGCCGTTATTTCTTCGCTCGCACATGCGCCAACCATATGAAGTGTCGTATATTGAGTGGGAGCTGAAAGTTGTGCCCATATTTGAAAAAATATTTTTCGAGATCTGTGACGTATGGAAAGTTTAATTATATTTTGAACATGAAAGGAAAAAAAACGTGTATTTTCGAAGCATTGCGCTTTTTTATTTCCAAAAAGGCAAAAACGCGTCGCATGCTCACAAAAAGATATGCGCCCTGTACGAAGAGAATGGCGTAAGCGAAAGTGTGGGTCGGAAATGGTTTACGAAATTTCTTTTGGGGATTTTGATCTCCAAGGTACTCCTCGTTCCGGTTGGTCAGTTACTAGGTACTGATGTCGATGAAATCAAGGCTTTCATCGACTCCGATCGGCATTTCACGACTACAGAGATTGGACATAACCTCAACATTGACCAATCAATTAATTCGAGACATTTACAGAAGGTTGCAATGGTAACCAAGCTTCATGTTTGGATGCCGCATGAACTGAACGCGAAGAATTTAATGGACCGAATGGCTGCTCAAACGCCATAAAAAAGAACCATTTTCAAAGCGAATGATTACTGGCGATGAAAAGTGGATTGTCTATGACAATGTCAGTCGAGATCATGGTCAAGGCGCGTGGAGGCTGCTCAGATGATCGCAAAGGCTGGATTACACCCGAAGAAGGTCATGCTCTGTATCTGGTAGGATTGGAAAGGAATTCTCTATTATGAGCTGCTGATATCCAACGAAACGATTGATTTGACCAAGTACCATTCACAACTGGCCAAATTAAAGCGAGCAACGATCAGAAGCGGCCCGAATCGGCAAGTAGGAAGGGCGTTGTTTTCCACATGGGCAACGCTAGACCACACGTTTGCCTGGTGACCCGGAAAACGTTATTGCAGCTTGGGTGGAATTCCTGGTGCATCCACCGTATAGCCCTGACCTTACACCTTTAGACTATTACTTGTTGCGGGCGCTGCAGAACAATAAAAACAATAAAACCTTCAGTTCTCTGGACGCCCTCAAAAACCACTTACAGTACTTTTTTGCCCGAAGATTTCAGGACTTCTGTGAAAGAGGGATAATGAAGGCCGTGGAAAGATGGCAGGAAGTCATTGAACAGGATGGAACATATTTAGTTGATTAGAATAGCTTGTTCTGATAAATATTTTGCGTTTGAAATTTACTCGATTTTTGCTGCGGAAATATGCATAGACCCAATAATAAAGATATGTGAACAGAATTTTGATTTGTGTTATTATGTTGTTCCAAAAAATTCCCAAAATATGCCTATATTTTCTTGCTCTAGAGTGACCTTCTCCTTAAGGTGGCTAAGGATGCAACGGAAGTTAGGTTGGATTAGCGAAATCAAAGAAAATTAGTATAACACATAGACATTTTTGACTGAATGCAGCTCTACACTGGTAGTTAAAATTCGAGTCAAATCCAACGTGTCTTGCATTTTGGATCCCTTGTGGAGTTATCGCCAACGTTAACCCTTTGCCGGGATGTTAAGATATCTTACGAGATGTTTTGTGCCTCCAATCTAAGTACGAGAGTTCTTAACAATCACGGCAAACGTCTACCATTCTGAACACCATTATTCTGAACACCTAACCATTTGAACACCTTAACAATCACGGTAAACACCATTCTGAACACCTTAACAATCACGGCAAACGGCTACCATTCTCTCACACCATTCTGAAAATATCCTTTTGCCCTTTTAAGTATTTGATAAAGTGAAATCGTACGCAATAAGCCTACTTCCAAATATCCATGGACGTGTAGGTCTAAATATACTGTATACAATGTATCGGCGGGTGGGTTTATGGATAAATATATAAATATATATATATCTTGTTTTAAAAATACCACAAGAATTTGCGATAACTGCTGAGCTACATTAAAAATAGCCTTCACCCACGAAAATAAATAGAGAGGGTCAGAGACAAAAACAGAGAGGGGAGGAGTTATTTTATAAACCAAAAGGATGTTCACTATATCCGTAAGTCATAATTTCTGAAACTGCAATGATAAATCTAGTGTCTTTGGGATGTTCTAATTTCGTGTTACAAGGCTTACCAGTCCCGAAGCAGTGCAAAGCTTGGACCACTAGCTTTACAGCTTATGAATTTCCAGTGTGCCTTAACATTCACGAGTGGAGCGCCGTTCGAGTGGATGGCGCATTTCTATAAGAAGTTTCTTGCCCCTAAGTCTTGCACCAACCCGAGCCAAAAAGCATGAGGTTCGGGTATACGATAATGTGCCGCGTGCAAACATTTCCTCTCCAACCCCTTGCAATGAGGATGACGGTACCTCGCTCGTGAAACGACGAGATCTATAGTAAGACGTGGTAAAGGTAGAGGACCATTTGGCTGGATGAGAGCCAAATACAGTGCCATTGTTCGTTGACTCGCAAAGCGAACTTCCGAGAAAATCGAGGAAATCAGTCGAACACCACGTCTGCCCATGAGAATAGAAGACAAACAGAGTTTACCAATATAAAGCCGCCCCAGGCATACTCCCCAATATGCGTTTGAAACTTTGACGACATGCATTTATTGCAACATATTGCAGAATCGATCTTAATGAATGCCATTGAAGTTAATCCTTACCATATCTCAACATTGGTTTGTTCTAATTTTTGGAAAGCGTAAACTTCACAATCTCTACAGATTACTAATTCATGCACGAGATTTCAATGAAGCTCACGATAACGCTTCTTTATTCGTGAACATAGCGATCGAAAGTATTATTTAACCCGTTTACACTACTAAGATCGTGACATTTCTGTGACAGTGAAAGGCGATTATGAAGCTCACGATTTTCATATAATTTCGATCCGAAAGTGAAATTCCAGACCGCCAACCAGTCCCAAAATTTCGCATATTGTCCGAAGCTTGGCTTCGAAGTTGGCGCATTGTTGTGGCAGCGTTTTTTTCAGAAGTAGTCATTCATTATGGTGTCGCAATAAGTTGAAGAATTACCCGCGTAGAAATTTCTTAGGGTTAGCCTCATCGGGATCAGGCCATGATCCAGGAAATAGAGGTTGCCCGTATCATAATACGGGCAACCTCTATTTCGGGCATCCCGATTCGGTCCCGATCGGGCCGGAAATATTTAGGGCCAAAATCAGGCAATACTAAAAGGGCCCTACTAAGGCCGCCCCTGATAAGATCCTACCAAGGCTTTCCCCGATAAGTCACTACCATGGCTTTCCCTGGTAAGGCCTTACAGGCTTTGCAGAGAAGCTCTTATTTTCCACATGGAAACTTCCATTCGGCAGCATTTTGAGTAGCTTTGGAGTTTCGATGTATTCCTGAATTCCATAAAAAAGGTGTTATGGACTGTCACGACAAAAAACTTTATGCAACTCGGATGCGTGTTAGAAGATTTCGGCAGCTTTGTAAATCTTAGAGCGCAGATTGGGAAGTGTCATTGCCGTGGGAACTGTTACATCCTAGCGAATGTCCCTTCTCTCATCTAGGGTTTTTCATCTCGGTTATTCCCAATATCCTCATTTGCCGTCAGAAGCGTATTAAATGTATAAATCTAAGCGTTAAACGGAACTTGCGTACGTTCCGCGAGCATATTCAAATAATAGCGATATATACACGATAGCAGTACCGCCACAGTCATTGACTTTTCCTATCACAATGGCTTTCAACAAGAACATGATCTCAGACAAATATTCCACGAAAAGCCGCAGCTCAAAAAAATCAAACAGGCACTCACTCCAAAAACTTTACGCTAGCCATCCGCATGGGGACAAAGAGAAGTCTGCATGATTCGACCCGGTAACCAGAGCGGAGTATGAAAACATCCGGCCGTCCGAATCAAACGGTCACCGCGCTATCGCGAACGGCTTAGCGCGAATTTCGACTACACACCTCATGCACGTTCCGTTAACAAAGCGAAATTGCCCCTTCCACCAGCGCCACTATTTCTAAGAAGAGAAACCAAAGATTGTCTCCCACTCACTCGAAATTCGCATGCGAACCAAGAAGGGTCAGTGTGCAAAAGGTCGAAGGAGTCGCCCGTCAACTACCATCGACTCAAGTTCTTCTATCAAGTCTAAATCTCAGTCTCCCGATAATCTTCATCAAGTTCAATCTCAGTCTTCCGTCAACCAACGTCGAATCAACTTCTTTTATCAAGTCTTATCCCAGAAGCCTAACGAATATTCCCGATTATCCTATATACGAACCGTCTTCATTTTTCGAGTTACAAAAGTTTTATTTTACACTTGTATAATTTCTATCATCGGTCCGTGAATATCAATCTCAATTCATCGACCTTGCGCGCCGTTCATATTTCTATCTACGCGTAGTGCCGTCGTAGTAAACACGTCGAGTATACACACGACCAGCCTAAAATCCTGCGAGCATCTTATCAGCAATTGTACCAGCGAGCGCACCAGGCCAAGACCGAAGGCCCTTGTAACGCGAGCGACAACAAACATCCACGCGAGCGAGCGAGCGAGCGAACGACCGAGTGTCAAACACAACGAATGTAAGCTAACTTTACCTTTTCTTTTTGTATCATTCATCGTAAACCTGATCGCTTCAAACCGTCTAGTAATCGTACAATAAACAACATAGTGTCAATCGTACACCAAGTCTGTCGAATTATCCCTCAATTTTGAAACATCGTGTCAATTCCTTAATTCTACTCTTTCCCACGCACTACCCCTTTTTACCCTCATCCCGTGCTATTGCGCTAGGCGTAGGCAACAAAGAGGGAAACGAAAATATTATGCTCTCATCCCTTCCGGATGTGACAGAACTAGGTATGTATAATCTAACTATGTTTATATGTGTTTAACATTTTATGCATACGTTCAAGGTGTCGGGGGCGTATCAACACATGCATAACACTTAATGAAGGCCTTAATTGTATGTATGTAAGAATCAACTATAGCACGATGTTTATTTTATAGGAGTCACCATAAGAAAACACTCTCACACCGAGAACGCAGCTACGATCTGTACGAAAGATTTTGAGCAAGCCGCAGGAAAAGTGATCAACATCGCCAAGGGTTAAGAGGGCAACCGCACGATTCGAAATAAAAATACTACACCATAAAACTGGTCCGGTACCGTACAATTATATTACTCAAAGTAATATAAAAAAAAAAATATGTTTACAAATATATACCAGGATTTGAAATTTATTGTGGAGTCCGTATGGGCTCTGGCTGCGTCAGGTGTATTATTATGACCTGATCAGGCAATTTTATAAATGCCTGATCAGGCAACCCGATTGCGGCCTGACCAGGAAAACTTCAGGGCCTCATCGGGCAACCAGGTCAGACCCATATGTGACACAACGTTACATTTCCTAGCAGGGCGCTTTCAGGCTGCCTGATAAGAGCCTTACCGGGGCAGTCAGGCAACCTGAACGCACCCTGAATGGGGCCTCATCAAAATGTCTACGCGGGTAAATACGATGCAATTCAAATTTCCATTGCATCGCATAACAAAATAAAACCGCAATTTCCGTCCACAAAAAGTTATGGCGATCAACGACAGCTTTCAATTGCAGCTGAGGCAATTGAACTGCAAAGAACTGCTATCTGGATGTCCCAATTGGTAGAGCAATATTACCGGTGAGCGATAAACCTCCACTGCAGTTCAACATTGTTTACAAACCATTATAATACACGCTTAGACCTTTAATGATATCGCCAATCTTTGCCGACTTTTTAGACGTCTTCTCTTGGACATTTTTAACGTAGACTGCAATACTTCAATGCAGAAGAAAGACAAACACATGATCGAATCAATTTCGACGAATGAGCATCGCAAGAGGAGAGACAGTAGGCATCAACTGTTCTTGCTGAAGTGTTTTACCGCAGTGCCGAATATAGGTAGACAGAGTTGAGACTGGCATACGGATAACTGGGTTGCCGCATAGTGACGTCACAATCACGGTAACCTACTTCAGGGAAATGAGAAGAGCGAGCGAGAGGGGGAGAGAGGGGGGGGGGGAGAGAGAGAAGAGGAGTACGAGAGTATGAGAAAGAGCACTTGGCCAACCATACAACCCAAAAAGCTCTCGCCTTCGTCTGGTATTCCGCGGGCATCGCCCAGGAAATTACGTCTCCTTCCTAGACCCTGGTACATGGCCTCTTTCTCTTGCTGTCGCGACGTCAATCCGCTCGTGCAGCAAATTTATATCTCTTTCTATCCACGTAACAAGATGTGAAACTAAATTGCCTTGCCCTTTCGAGGTTGACCGAGAAATGGTGCGGTAAAAAAAGTATTGTCCCCATTCGCATGACTATATAATGGAATCGACGGGGGCATATATTGATAGGGTACAGATGCAGCTCTTTGTCGACCACGGGTTGAGATTAATGATAGAACCTTTGTGCCAGCTTCCTACAAATATTGTCACGGGCGAAAGGAGTCCGTTTTTTTATATCGACATCGGGATATCAATTATTGATCCAATAGTGACGAAATATCGTCAATTCACATTCGCTACAACGCTGGTATTTAATGTCAATTATTTCCATTTCTCGTCTTTTTGTACTGCTCATATCTCTGAAACACTTAGTTCAGGATTTATTATTTTTCACATTAATGCTCTTGAAATAATGATATACACGACCAAATCTAGATTGGCTGCTGAGTATGCAAGCTGGTTTGCGGTGGATAAAGTTTGAATATTAGTTCGAGATACTTTGAATCATGCAGAGCAACTCCCCTCACAAGCATAAAAATATGTGCGATCGCATCATGACGTCGACCTAAATTCTATATCGAACGAGGAAGCCTGCAACGTATAGCAACCTTACTAGGTGTTCAAATATCTCCGAGCATCGCGCGACTTAGGAAGCCTACTTATAACCTATATGTATATGTTAGCAAAATTTGTTTCATAGTGTATGTCGCTTGCTAAGAGGAAAAAAGGTCTTTAATTAGGGTATACAACGATGCAAGGGCAATCTCTTTTGACTCTTAAGGATTAAGATTATGCCTTTCATAGAACTCAAACGGTGTATTCAAAAAAGTTTGCACATTGCTTTCGTATAAATCTATTTCGCTCTCAAAATTGAATGTATGAACTTTTTTTTCCACACAAATAACTACGCTTATGACCGAATCTGAATTTTAATCGTCAGTACATACGTACCATATGCACATCTATCTTCTAATTTTAGCTTTCTCCTAGAGATAACTTCATTTAAAATAACATATAAGCTTGGTCATATGTTCAGCTTTTGAAGCAAAATACATGAATGAGAAAATAAAAAATAAAAAAAACTATTCAAACTTACATCATTTTATTTTTCATAATAACGTATTTAAAAAAATGATTTCAGCATCACCATTCCTTTTCAATTTTGAATGATTCAAAAAATTCAAACGCATTGAAAATCTAAACTTTTTCGCCGACTTCCGCTGAACTAAATTATTACATGCTTTCTATAGCACTTACGTACAAACAATTATTCAACACTCGTTCACGCACGGCACGCACGACAACGTTTTTTTGGCGTTTTGGAACATTCTGAACATATTTCCATAAACATCTCAAAACTTTTTCCTTCTTATGGCATCGAAGCTTTTCTTATGGGAGAGCAAAATAAATTATGTTCGTCAAAAAAAAAACATGCGAGTTCGAAGCCCGCCTTCCATTATTCTTTATCTTAGAGTTCCTTCTTCATTATGATCAATTGGATGCAATTTCATTATGTCACTCCTGCACCTTGATGTTTTTATCTTCCGAGTCTTAAACGGTTCAGGTTTGCATATGCATTCCATCCAATCTTCAACCAACTTGGTGGACTTTTTTTGCATTCACGCACCTTCATACAAGCTTTTGATAATTAAGAGGATATGTGGTAAATTGAATTTCCTGCAACTGGTCTGTAGCGAGGGTTCAAATGGGGATAACAACGAAAACGATAATACGACCTGCTCCGCACACCTATATGCGAGCTGCTCGATGGAAAAAGTTCTAACTAGTTGAACAAAGAGTTTGCAGTGCTGATCAGCTGGAAGTTAAGATATTGTATAAAATTACGAAGCCAGGACTTTCCAGCGTAATACAAGGTACAATCTGGCTACTGAACTCGTTCCTCCGTTTTGGCTCGAACTTGCTCCGTTGAACTGAAGAATGAGCTTTTGTTTTTTTTTGTTCATGCTTGATTACCTCTTGCCTTCGAAATCACTTCCAGCACAGAATAAATGCAGGCATTTATTCTTTTAATCTCGTCTTTTTTATTTAGGATATCGAACTAATGTAAAAAAGTGGCGAAAGAATATGTTATGAAAGAATCAGAAACGAATATTGAAGTTTGCATCATTGGAATGGAACGACTTTATTTTTCTCGTTACGAGAAATCTTTTTTTTACAGACTTTGGTTATAGATCGTTGAAGGGACATTAAAATACATTTCAGTGATTGTCCGAGCCTTAATGAGTTCGAAAAATTGAAGGAATCGAAAAACATTATTTCTTTTGCATTCCGACGAAGCAAACATCAATATCATGATATTTAAAGAATTCATTTTCATACATGATATTTCATATTTAAGGAGGAAAAAAATCCGCTTTCCATAACGTTTTTCTTCGTACACATTTTCAAAAAACCACGAAATAATATTGAGGGATAATTAAAATCTATTCTTAATAAAGTGGTTTTACGACAAAAAGGTTATAGTGAGTATCGACAAAAGTGGGTATCAATAATGTCGCACATTGATTCAGCGGTGATCTGAAATTTTCAACGAACAATGTCTGAGTCACTGCGCTCGAATGCAGGATGAGACGATTAACTCGAATGAATGGTACGTATACCGAGAGGTCTCGACACTAAAAGGGTCTTCGGGTTGATGGTTACTAACAAGTGAGGACATTAGACCTGTTGAGTCGAGCTTCGAGACCCCTTACGACAGCGTGTTTTCTGACAGCATGGCAGGCATGCCGTTCTATACGTTCTCTTATGAATATCTTCTCGGCGGCGAAACAAAACACGATGTACAGGTCTTGTGAATATCATGCAATTTTTGCCCATTGAACAACTTTATTTTTTTTGCCGTTACATCTATTGATATATGGATTTTTTATAAGAATTACAGGTTGGGTGAATCGTTGCAAGTAGGAAATTCGTTTTCATTTAATATTCCTAATCCATGATGCCAAACTTTTCCATTGATGTGTTTAACCCCACCAATACCATTGCCCACCAGTCGGCTCGGGAATTGACTGAGATTTCGGTTCGATTCGCACTTCTGGTGTATTGTAAACAGCGCAGAATTCAAGTTTCTGCACGAAATAAATAAGTAAATGAGACACATTCGAATGAAATTCGCATTTGTTGTAGTCTTTTTGTTCAAATTTTATCTGTATATGGACTAAACTTACGTGACAAAGGGCAGCATACTCTTCAGTGGCGCAATAAACCTCTGGGCCTCCTTTGCAAATACTTTCAACCGTCTAAAAATTCGTAAGACCTCCTTATTAGCTATTCGCACATAATTAGAACTTTTCTTTCCCAAACTATGTTAGTTCTGCAAGATCGTAATTTAATTCATAATGCACTGTAATTCGAATTGTTGCATTTTCAATAGGACTTGGCTCATTCCGGCAAAGATTTTAATAGTCGAAGAATTTTTTTGTCCTAAAACCTTTTAACCATTACAAGAACTGCATAAAACAAAAATATTTTTCACCACTATTCCATTTGATATACACGTTGAGCTATAAATTGACGCTGGTTAGAGCCTTAGAATATCTTTTATCAATAACTCAAAATTTAGTTAATAAAATTTCATCGGCTTTGCATACAATCATTTTAACGTTAACCAATAATGTGTATTGTGAGTATAGCCAAGTTTTATCTATTACTATTATATTAGTAGAATTTTTTACGCACGACGAATCAACTTACTTTTGCATAACAACTGGTCAGTGCGAGAAGCACGAGAAATGTGATAGCAGTGATTTTCATTTCAGCAAGATACTTGATTCGGAACCTTCTAGACAGTCGCGAGGCGCACGTGAAACTGAGCGAAGACTCTCTGTGATCGAGCACTCTGGTAATACTATATCTATGTGTTTATATATATATATATATGTGCGAGAGGGAAAAAAACATGAGAATCGTAAGGGGTCATATTTGTCAACGTTATTTGAGAACACGCATCGTTGGAATAATACAATGTTAAACAATTTTTTATTTGCTCATTATGAAGTGGATGAAATGTTACCGAAACATGTGGATAATTTTTCCCTGTATAATCGAGGGTAATCAATGGTTTTCTGATTGGGGATAATCGTGGATTTTCTTCCACAGCTGTTTGACAGCTGTCGACAATTTAAACTTTTGAAAACCGGTTTCATGGAAATAATTAAGTCAAGGAGTTATCGAACCTCTGGGCATCCGTCTGAATAACTTTCTACGTGACCGATCATTTATTTTATGTATGCGGAAAGCGTTTGACTTAAATTTCTTTATGGCTGTATAGTCACACGTGTTACAATGAGTCGATGAATCCAAATCACCGATATTTGGAATAATTGCGATTCCATAATTGTTAATTTTTTCCACCAGTGTACAGGCATAAGCGTTTTCCAAATTTTATTTTTCTCCGAACTCAAAGCACGTGTCTTGGTATTTTTTTTGTCTAATTTAACATTTTCGGCTAGGAATAGGGAATGGTTTTAAATTAAATAATGATCATTTTATCTGAGGAGCTAGTTAATTTTTATGGGTTAAATTTTTTTTTTCAAAATTAATATACGCGAGCAATTTAAAGGTCGAAATATTTTTTTTTACTTCAGTTCTTTTTCCGAATAGGTACTGTAGTGTTCAATAAATATACGATGGTATCTATAAAAACAGACTACTATTGTAGGAAGAATAATGGATGATAGAATCTTATGATTTTACAACGACAGTTTTAATTTGTATGATCCTCCTCATTTCGAGGTCTGCAGACAGAAGGCCTTCGTTGTCCATTCCTAGGCGCCTCGCCTAGGACCCTTAGGCCTTTTCCCCTTATCGTGTCCTTTAGCTCCAGATTAAACAGCCCTGGAGTTTGACCTACTCAAGACTCATGCGAGGCGCTATCTGACTGGGCCCCGTCGACGCATAAAGAAAATCAACGAAAAACTTTTACCACACTATAAAGATCGAGCATACATATTTGCCAATAGTGTATGCTCGATCCAATGGATGAAACTTTGATTTTTTACTCTGCTGGGACAGTGAGTTTGACAATCCGAATTAGACTGCGATCTAGTCATGTATCCCGATGTCGATCAATGCATTCACAATACTTTCACAAAAGGCACTTTTGCCAGGGCGTTTTTTGCAAAGCCCCGATGCGTACGTGCCGCGCTGCCTACTATTATTAGATGGAAGCCAATGCTACACACGTTTTTGATGCCCAGGGTCCAGCATATATTCAAAGGGACAGGTCTACGAGACAACTTTCTGAAGAACGATTCGCCGGAGGCTGCTCGAAAAATAGCAGAGAAGGAAAAAAAAGTAATATGCGGTGGTGGTCTTGTGTGACAAAGGGACCGATGCTCCGCTGTAAAAAGCTCGCCATCGCGCTTTTACAAGAACGACATTCAGAAAGAAAGTAAGGCGGACGCAAAAAAAAGTCGGAGTGGAAAGTACGAATGCCAGAGATTAAAGAATAGAAGAAAAAAATGGGTGAAGAATGTGCATAGCCTCTAGCGAATTGCAGTAACTTTTGAATAGTGGGTTGTAATAATGACGAGCTTGGCCTCCCGCGAGTTGTTAGTAGATACATTGTTAGACGAAATGTTTACTTCAGTGCTCGTTGACGGATTTATAATAATCACTTCCATTTGATTCTATTTGGATAATTGAGCACTGGAAATGTCCGTCGATCCTCTATTAAATTGTCATTAAAATTCGTAAATTTCAATTTTTTAATATCCAGTTGCTTCTTGTACCATCTGACATACCTCCGAAGTGCCGAACCATTTGATCATGTCACGGGCGAGTTTGCGGACTTTAATTTTCGAAGGGTTACATCGATCAGGGGCTGAATTTAAATTCTCTGTAGTAATTGGTAATTTGAAGCCAAATCTGTGTCAGGAGTGAGAAGAGGTAAGGTTGTACATAAAGCAGTCGTACCCAGAGGTTATATACATCATCGGAGAGGAACGAAGCAAGCAGTGTTGATCCGATGGTCTCAGGAGTCCGAGCTAGATAATAGCATATCCAAACGACCTTCAATGGTTCCAATAAAGACGCACCTAATAATTACTCGGTAGTTGGTTCACGCAACTTCGTCAACTTCAACTCCTATTCTCCCTTAAATTGGGGAATCTGTGTTTCGATTTCCATTACAACGACCAATTATGCTACGTCGCCTTGTCCGAATAGATCAAGGGTAGTAACGCCAGTTGCTCGATCCGCCACAGATTTTTTATTAATTAAAAATTTGCACCCTTACGGTTGTTGCCATGGCGGCTGTTGTCATGACAGCTGTTGATATCACCATTGCGTCTTTCTGTGCGATCCGTGACAGTTACCATGAAATACGCGTTAGAAAAATGTACATTTTGTGTGTTTTAAAAGTTTCCGTTTAATATATAAATGAGCACGTTGTCAGAGGAGTACTTGGGGAGTTCTCCGAGATATAGAAATCCGACGAGGGACTTACTAATGGAAAAATACAACGCCTGGAAAAAGAGGCCAGTCAGTCGCGTTCACGCCATAGGCATTCAAGATCGCATCATCGGAATAGGCGATCAAGATCACGTCGATGTTCAAGAAGAAACGAGTCGTGGGACTCTGACAAAGAGAATGGTGAGCGTATCGCTATTAAACACAGACGAACGCCACATTCGAGGCATAATCGTTCGTATCCAAGAAGTCGATCGAGGTCCATAACCTATTATTCCGACGGAAAGAGTGGTGAGCGTCATCTGCGAGATACGTCACACTCCAGTCGTGGACAGTCTATAGAGGTTACTCACAAAATACAAGGGTTAGACAAAGAGGGCGGTGAGCGCAATCTGCGAGATTTGCCACGTCCTAGTCCCCGCACAGATGTGTTAGTAAGACAGGCTAAGGGTAAAGAAGAGCAGTTACCAAAGGAGCTTGCTGAATCGACATTGACATTACTGGGAGACGACCCGTCTAAATACGATCAACGCGGCCCTGATATCCATGTGCCAACAATAGGTAATTGTCCTTTAATTAAACCGCCAAAAATAAACTCAAAAATAAAGTCGGCCTTGTCACTTCTGGCGATAAAGAAAGATGCGTATCAGTACGCTGCTCAGAATCAACTTGGAGCTGGCATCAACGCCATTGGCGCAGCATTAACAGAAGTGCTGAAAGTGGAAGCGAGTACCGACCGAGAAATTGACACGTCAACATTTATCGAACGTCTGGCCGATGCAGGCAGAATTCTGTTTGAATTACATCATGATATGTCAACAACAAGGAAATCATTTATTGTTCCGGGATTAAACCCCATTGTCAAAAATATTGTCAATGACAGCACATTGATTCATGGTTATTTGGAGAAAAGTTTACAGAAAATCTCAAGGCAGCCAAATCTACGGAAAAATCCTCTAAGGATCTGATCAAACAAGGTGGATACCATCGAAACTTTGGAAACGCACCCCGCGAAGGAAATCGCAGGTTTGCGTCGTCTCACTCAAAACCAAACAGTTTCTCAAGGGAGCAACAGTGGAAGAAGTTATACTGGCACCGTCCCTCCGGATCGAGTCACCGGGGCAATCAGAAGGGACAGAAACCGAAAGACTTCCGGACCAAGGACAACCGTCGACACAAGGATTAGACTCGGTGAAAATCGCAGGAAGAGTACGATATTTTTTCTCTGCGTGGAAACAATTGACCAATGACCCTTCCATTTTACAATGGGTGCAGGGTTATATTATTCTTTTTGTAAGTCAACCATATTCACAAGTTGAATACAAGCAGCCGAAATTAACAGAGCAAGAAATGACTGCTTGTGAATCGGAAATTGGTAAATTGCTCAACAAAGGCGCAATATCTAGATGTAAGCCGTGCAAAAAGCAATTTGCTTCGTCATACTTCCTCGTCCTAAAACCTAACGGTGACATGCGTTTTATTTTCAATCTGAAAAATTAAATAAGTTTATTTCAACAACCCATTTTAAAATGGAGGACAAAAAGACAGCTATTCGATTAATGCAAAAAGATATGTTTATGGCGACAATAGACCTTAAGGATTCGTATTTCTTGATTCCGGTGGACAAATCTAGCAGAAAATACCTCGGATTTATTTATAAAAGCACGTTATACGAGTTTAATTGTATGCCGTTCGGTCTATGTACAGCACCATATGTGTTTACTAAACTCATGAAACCAATAGCGCAAAACTTGAAGTCGAAAGGATTTGTATCAGTCTGCTATCTGGACGATATCCTCTTATTTGGACGGTCAGCTCAAGAATGCCAAAAAAATGTTTGGGAAACTCGAAATTTAATTGAAAAAACCGGGCTAATATCAAATATGGAAAAATGTGTCCTTGAACCTTAGAAAGAAGTAAAATTTCTTGGTTTTTTTTCGATTCGAAAAAATTCTGTCTTAAATTACCACAAGGCGAGAGAAATCAAATATATGATCTCGCGATGAAGTTTCAAACTATCGGTCATTGTCAAATTAGAAAATTTGCCGAATTTATTGAAATCCTAGTAGCCGCCAGTCCCGCAGTTCGGTACGGGACTCTATATACAAAAAATTTCGAAAGAGAAACATTTTTAGCCTTGCAAAAAACAAATGGAAATAACGATAAAATTATGAAAATATCGGACAACAAATTCCAGACTCAGAGTGGCGGACAAAAAATATAAGAGAGTGTGTTAACCCGATAAGAGAGGACCATTTTGAAATGGAAATTTTCAGCGAAGCCTCGCTAACAGGTTGGGGAGTAGCTTGCGAGGGAAAGCGGATACATGGGTTTTGGAATAGCCAAGAGCGAGAAGAACATATCAATTATCTTGAGTTAAAAGCAGTATTTTTCGTCCTCAAATGTTTTGCTAAAGATAAACATTCGTGTGAGATATTACTTTGCATTGATAAGGCGACGGCGTTGTCATACGTAAACCGCATGGGTAGCGTTGAATTTCCAAAGTTGTCAAGGTTGTCAAGGGAAATCTGGTGGTGGTGCGAGGTTCGCGATTTATGGATTTTCGCTTCGTATATTAGTTCTCGTGACAATAAAGAAGCCGACGAAGAATCAAGAGTCAAACAAAAGGAAACCGAGTGGGGATTAGCTAGTTGGGCATACGATCAAGTAGAGTCAACTTTCGGGAAATTCGACATAGATAGCATCAAACGTAAATGCAAAGTGCAAAAAATTCGTCTCTTGGCACAGAGATCCAGAGGCGTGTGCGGTAAACGCATTTACCATACGATGGACACATTAATATTTTTACGCTTTCCCACCATTTTCCGTAATTCTGAGAACAATTAGAAAAATAATTGCTGAGAAAGCAAACGGGGTGTTGGTTGTACCGTTGTGGCCAACACAAACGTGGTACCCCTTGTTTCAAAAATTGCTCGTAACCCAACCAATTCTTTTCCATCCGGAAAATGATTTGTTAATTGATTATTGCAGGCAATTCCATCCGTTACGAACCTCGCTTTCCCTGGGTGTCGGGAAATGATCGGGCAAGCGTTTGCTTTGAAAGGAGTTTCTCAAGAGTCGATACCGAAAGTGATAGCATCGTTATCAGAGGGAACCATTAATCAATACCGGAAGCCATTAAGTCTATGGTGGGATTTTTGTCAAAAGAAGAGAGTCAATCCGTTTCAGGCTCCAGTAGGATGCGTTCTCGAGTTTTGAACCGTCTCTTTATCGCGCGTAAAAACGTATGGGACGTTAAACTCGTATAGGTCAGCATTAGCGTTAATAGTTACAGGCGATATAGGGTTATCAAGTTATCAAGCCTGTTATCAAGGGATTTTTTCGAGGTGTGGCTCACTTACGCCCGCAATCAGCAAAATACGACGAAATTTGGGCTCCTGGCCCAGTTTTATGTTATCTAAAAACGCTTTGGCCACACGACACACTGTCGTTTGAGGATTTGACAAAGAAATTAGTTATGTTATTAGCACTAGTAACAGCACAAAGAGTACAAACTCTGTCAAAGATTAGATTAAGCTGTATCGAGAAAACTGACACAGAGATTAAAGTCAAGATCATAGATCGTATAAAAATGTCGAGTCCGGGGAAAAATTAACCCCTGTTGTGTCTGCCGTTTAAAAAAAAACAGCCAAAGTTATGCGTAGCAACGGTCTTAGACTGTTATATCAAGAGCTCGGCAACGATCAAGAGCTCGGCAAGGTTGCGATCTAATAAGGAAGATTTATTATTAATAACATATAAAAAACCTCACCGTGTAGCAACAACGCAAGCAATACGGAGGTGGATAAAAGGTGTGATGGCCAAAACTGGTAGTGATATAAACATTTTCGGCTCACATAGTGCATGCGGTTACTTCGGCAGAATATCGTAGAGGTGTCGATATCGAAATAATCCGAAAAGCTGCCGTCTGGACGGAAAAATCGAGTGTGTTTGCGCGATTCTACAATCGACCTGTGATAAAGAATACAAAGACATCTATAATCACTTAAGCTATAAGAATGTTGTAAGACAGGTGTTGTCAATGTAAACCTAAAGTTCATTATTGCACGCGCTAAATTACTTTCAAATACAAATTGCATAAAACTTTGAGCAACTACCATTGATCTAGAGGACAAGACGACCTAGCATAATTGGACGATCAAACGAACTTACCTTAAGTCATGTTCGATCCTGATTATGCTAGGCGTCTTGTCCGAATAGATCAAACCCACCCTATTCATTGCCCAACCCCTTTATGATCTATTCAACATGCAATTTGTTGGCTTTAAAATGTAATGGTGACATCAACAGCCGCCATGGAAACATCCGTAACGGTGCAAATTTTGAATTAATTAAAAAATCTGTGGCGGATCGAAAAACTGGCGTTACTACCATTGATCTATTCAGACAAGACGTCTAGCATAATCACGATCGAACATCGCTTAAGGTGAGTTCGTTTGATCGCCTAATTATGCGTATAGGCGTCACACATAAGCTGCCGTTGATAATTCTCGAAAATCGATCCCACCTCCGCGACATCTACGTGAGACTGCATAATTCATGGCCGACATCTACGCACTGCTTTTAACTACAGTTCGTTTTTCCACCGACTGAAATAATACGCTTGCGCACTTGCAACTTGCGGGACGTGTTGCCTCTGCGCTGTGAACTCAAACGCACAAATAATTCATAGCCGCAATCTGTTCATAATTTTCAACTACGCTTGGCTCGAGCGTATAAATTTACAGTAAATTTCCGCGATATTTTTCCGGTTCCTCGCAAAGGCCGCTTTCCGTTTCCATTAAAATGGTCGGATATACACTCGCAGGTGTTGGGAATTTAGCGAACTTTATGATCACAAGTTGCTAGCCGAAAAACAGATTTGGCTATGGAGCGAAACCCAAGACTACGAATAAATCGATCATCGCCATTTATTATTGGTGGATTTGACGATTAATCCACGAAATTCGTAGATTCATTTTGAATACGTCAAAAGTTGTCCGCGTTCGTTCCTCGGTTTGTCTATTACGTCGGACCCCATGTAGGTTTCGCCAATCGAGCCGTAACGGCCAATACTTGGACCAATGTTAGCAGGACGATAATCGATTACCCCATTGTACGCCAATGCTCGGCTGAGTATTGACTAGCCAACCTTGGTTTGCCGATACGAGAACAATATTCGGCCAAATATAGACTCGCTAATCATTGGTTTGTCGATACGAGGCCGATGTTTGGCGAAGTATAGACTCGCCAATCATTGGATTGCCGATACGCGGCCAATGTTCGGCCAAACGTAGACTCGCTAATCATTGGCTTGTCGATACGAGGCCGATGTTTGGCAAAGTATAGACTGGCCAATCATTGGTTTGCCAATACGAGGCCAATGTTCGGCCAAGTATAGACTCGTTGATTATTGGTTTATCGATATGAGGCCAATGTTTGACGAAGTATAGACTCGCCAATCATTGGTTTGCCGATACGAGGCCAATGTTCGGCCAAATATAGGCTCTCTAATCATTGGCTTATCGATACGAGGTCGATGTTTGGCGAAGTATAGACTCGCCAATCATGTTTTTGCCGATACGAGGCCAATGGTCTGCCGAGTAACGCATGATCGAACCGCAATTCGTATATTGACGATTCATTGTTTCGCGTCGAACCCATTGAGAAACGAGATAAATACTTTTTACGAGTCCATTGGACATTGTTCTTAACAAATATACTACCAAATCAATGCACTCATTGTTGGCCGATTCACGAACGAGCTCATACGCGATACTCTGCCCATTTTTATGAACCATCCTACACTGACAGAAAAATTCTATTAATATTAAGGCGTTACCCCCACTTGTAGCGCAAAAAGGCCTTTTTCATGAATTTTTTAAAAGAAAACTACAAAACTTTTTTAATCGATCAATATACCATCTTAAAGAACACATCTTGAAGAACTTTCAGTAATTTTTTTATTGAAAAATATTACATTGTTTAGTGGCAAATGGCCGTCGATGAAATAATGTTTTTATATACACGGTTTGCGGTGACCAACATTGCGGCGAAGTGGATCATCTGAAAAAAAAAATGCGGATGGATTTAGTCAAATATAAGTATAAACTAGTCTTTAATCGAAGGATTTTAAAAAATATTCATTTTCCACAAAATGGCGGACAGTCAAAGTTAATGGTTCGATTTTAACGAAAAAAACGGCCGTTTTTTGGCTATAAAACGGCCATTTTTTTCGAAAAAAAATCGAACGATCAAAGACTACATTTTTATGTATTAAATAAGCCTGCAAAATTTCAAGAAGATCGGTTCATTAGTGTTCGAGTAATCTTGGTCACCGACTTCAGAAATGCCATTTTGAGAAAAACGCGTTTAAAGTTTCAATTTCAGTTTACACGAAGAAAATATTTTTTTTTGTAAACTTACATAGAGTCATCTATTCCGGGCCCGTTTTTATAAATTCCAGTCTATTATATGAACGTTGTGAATGCCAGGTATACGACCCTTTTCATCGAACAATGCATTGAAGGTCGGAGGGAGGGTCGAGCGCGCCAGACGGCAGACTAGCCGGTCGTTTACACAACGGATTCTTCTCTTTCAACGCTCATATCTCAGTCAATTTTGTTCGGATCGACTTGAAATTTTCAGGACATATTCTCAGATACTTATACTTCAAAAAAATGCAATAAAAAAAATCGATTTTTTCAAAATCGCAAGTGGGGGTAACCCCGTAACTAACCGCGTCTATTTATTTATTTTTTTATTTGAATCAACTAAATTTTTCGTGAAATCAAATTTTTCCTATTGCATCCCATTATTGGAATGATTTATTCTAAATATATTTATTTATTCAAATTAAACTTGAACTAATGAACTAATGATCTGTCTTTCTTGCAACACACATATTAAAGGGTTGTGGGGGTAGAGAGCGTGGAGAGGGAGGAATTATATATATATAGGTTAGGTTTGAAAATTCTATAACATGTCATTCGATAACACTCTAATTATCACAATGATATTAACTAATTGATATAGTTTATGTGATACAAATAATGATTAGAATCCATTTGGTCTCTTATGCCATATGTGCGATTCAAATGTTACAAGCACTCGGCAGCATAGAGGCATCGTGCTTGGCTATGAGTAGGTAGGTTCAAGGTTCGAGTCCCATTTAGGTGAAATATTTTCTGCGAACTAATCGTTTCGAAAAACCAGGTAATGACGAATTACAATACAAAAATAATTAATTTTTTTTTTTGGCAGTGCAGGACCAATTTTGGTCATCTATATCGGGTCACAATTATCCGCCAAGACTCGGTCGATAATCGGGCCCAGCTCGAGTGCCAATGATGGCAATCTTGACGGGGACTTATTGTTGGCCGATTCTCGAATGAACTACGCGATGCTCGGCCGATTCTCATAAGCCATTCTAGGGCCAATATTGATTGCGAATATCAGGCCGCTCTTATCATCCGAGGCGCGGTCGATGATCGGGCCAAGCTCGAGTGCCAATGTTGGCAAGCTCGGCGTCGAGCATCGGCCAATCGTTGGCCACCACCGACCACCCTACATGGGACAGAGGCGAACGTCTGTTGCAAGGGAACTAAACGTCCTATGTTTTTTAATGTCAGTCCTGCTCCAGCGAGTCCCAAAGTTACACATACCTGCCGTAATTGAATGAATTGGGCCACTCGTTGATTCAGAGACCATCTTTCACCAGTATTTCTGCGTTTCCCAGACGATCAATAGTTAGGCGGGGATTTTTTTCAGGCTGCAATTGACCATCCGTAGGTGGTCATGATAGTCGAAGTAATTTGACAAGCAACAGGTGTCATTACGATTTCCACGACTTTTCGAAAGTCTCACAATCACCTTAAGTGAACGTCGGGCTTGTCAAGGATCAAGGTTGGGACGAAAATGTAAATTATCAATGACAGCCGAACGCACTGACTCGGGATGAAAAATCATCGGCAGCTGAATTTAAAGGAATGGTGGGATGTTCTTTGCCTTTCCTCGAGCATGATGTAGTCCAATTATGAATTTATTGTTTACGCTTGGAAAAGTGGGTTTGTAAGCAATTCATCATTGACAATTCCGGTAGACACTGTAATTGAAATGTGTTGATTTCTTATAGAACGGAAACTAACGCTCCGAATGTCTGTCCAATTTTTTTATCAGTAAACCCTAGAAGAACAATGTCTTTTTTACGGAGCCTGACTTATTAATTTGTTCATTAGTCTCAGCGATTGAGTTCGTCTGCCAATTGTTCAAATCCGAAGCGCTGAAGGGGGAACTAATATTTCGAACGTCCTTAAGTGCACATATAGGCAAAGAGTCAACATCGGGACGGCTATCGGCGTATATGTCCGGGTCTATAGATATAGAGTGTAAGCGCGGAAACACAATGTACGCGCCCAAAAGGCACCAGCAAACAAAGGTGCGTGTTGACAAGTTCTCTAGAACGCGCACGCACTTGCATGCGAAAGGACTGGTCGGAAGGTAAATCTCGCAAAGTGAACAACGATAACATGCGCGTATGTATTGATCGGTGGTAAAAGGGCACGCAATGGGTTCAAGCACTTATACAAAGTAACAGCGGGTGAACTCAATCGATCCCAATCTTTCGTCAATTGCAAGGTAATTACAAGCACACAAGTCGCTCTTTATCGCCGTTACGATCCCCAGACAGTAGAACAATATGTAGCGTGACACAGCATCACGAGCTTTGAGAATACAGAATGTGCAGTTTTCTCATGCGAACGGTGGCTTATTGTTTTACTGATCATATACAACGATATTACCAAATGTACCCATGTCACCGTTCCCATTTCGTTAATATTTGATAAAATTTCATCGTTTTTCGAACTCCTCATTGTACACGCCGATTCGCGTTTATGTGGTTTGGTGACGGACCCAAAGGAAGACTACTGATCTGGAGCCCCGAAAAATGTAAATTTCGACAACTTTTTATGGATACCCATTTGAAATGAAAATTCCGTTGAGTGGCCTTTATTCTACGTATCTTCATATGATTCTGTAATAAAATGGCGGCGCTGAAGGAGGATGAAGCCAGTCACCTTGGTCTGATAGTGTCCTGCGGTCGGCAAGTTCTCCAATGTTTGGTGTGCAACGAAAATTCTTAATAATTTGAGTTTTAGATAAGATTTTTCTTCGAAGAACGTAGGGAAATCGAAAAATATCGATCTCTTAAGAAAATGGTGCATGTTTATACAATAATTGTTTTCGGAAAAAATCGCCTCGAATATTGGTTGCGAGAAAAGTTTTCAACGTATCAAAAATCCTACACGTGTCTTGGTATAATGTTATTACAGTCGAACTTCGATATAACGAAATCCTCGATATAACGACGATTTGTCCATTCCTTTCCGATAGACACCCGAAACCTTGATACCACGACATAATCATATACATTATGCTCTAATTGCTTGTAAAAAATGCTCTAATTTAAACCTGTTTCTTTAATATCCCCATATTTATAATACTAATATATTTTTTTAAATAACATTTTAAAGAACACGACTTCGGTATAACGAAAGCTCGATCTAACGAACTTCCCTTAAGATTCGTTATATTGAGGTTCGACCGTATAAGGTTCAAAAAAAATCAAGTGATTCGGTGAAGATTAGGCAATGTAATGCTGCGAGCGGCAGGACACTATCAGACAAAGGTGACTTGCTTCATTCATCTTCAACATCACCATTTTGTTACAAAATCTTTTGAAAAAATGTGTAAAGATACTTGAAAATATGTAGAATAACGGTCACCAATCGGAATTTTCATTCTATCAACTGGGTATCTATGAAAAATGATCAAAATTTATATTTTTCGGGCTCTATACTAGCAGTTTCCCTTAACACGTTTGAGCCTTTATTGTTCGGTGATGACGGGTAATGTTTACCAGTTATTTTTTGTTCAGTATTGAATGGAGGGGATCTTCTCACTACGCATCGACATCCGGATATGCGGTAGACGATAATCTTCATTTAATGTATTTTTAAGTTTGTTTTTTTTTTGTTTCATATGACTAATACATAAAACATAAGATATATATGTTAATGTATAAAAACCGACATTTTTACACTGATACGTTCGAATATCTACAGTGTGGGGGAATTCAATGTTGCCGGTAGAGATCGCCATATTGCTTTTCCCCCTTATTGAAACTGCACGTGGAGGATGACTCATCATTTGCGATATACGAGGCCGGAAGCTCGTAAACGAAACTGCGCATTTCCCGGTTTCCGGAGCCCACACGAGCATTTTTTTGCCGCTTTGCTCTTCGACGAACTTGCTCGGAATGGTTTCCCAATCTCTTAGGGACCCTTGGTGATGTAGGTGATCGCTGTAGGAGATCGCGACAGGCGAGATTAATATTTCATGAGAAAGTATTGTGCGTACCCGCGCGTCGACTTGCCGACACGGAGTGCGGGATTACTAGAACTTCCGAATGGTATACATAAGGTTGACAGCAGCAAGATAATATGTTCTCATTCTTTAGGACCACCATTTTTCATTTTACTTCCCACATGCTGGCTTCCGTTTGCCTCTGGGGTATTATTCGGTCGTCAGTCCTGACGGTACACTTAATCTAAATCCGATAAAATTCAATTGTACAGTGGTGTTAGAAATCATATTTTCATAATGAATGCATTAATAATAGTTGAAATAATGTTCAAAATACACCGATAAGCTATCATTTTTTTACTGCGACGTTTGGAAACATTCTACACAATGGTCCGAATGTTACGTTCGAATATCATTCAATCTTCTCTATACAGTTGTAATGAATACGGTTCGTCTAAAAGCGTCTAAAGCCAATGAAACAAATATATTGTACAATACATATACGTTAGGATCAAACTTGCTGATATGTTGTTGGCGCAATATACCAATATCTTTTCCAATTGAACCGCGCTATTAAAGCGGTGAAATCGTCACGGAATTATAATAGGGAAGTTAGGAAAGATCATCCACTGTATTCAGCAAAAGTTTTATTTTAGGAAGAAAATATAAAATTGCTAGCGCAGAGAGAGAGAGAGGGAGGGAGAGGGGGGGGGGGGGGGAGAGCGAGAGAGCGAGAGAGAGAAAGAGAGAGAGAGAGAGAGAGAGATAGACAAAATTCGTGAAGGCTATTTTGCTACGTCGATCCTAGCGCTTGCATACGGTGGTTATGTTTAACAAAACGTTTCGCGGTGGGTACATTCGACGGAGAAGTTACAGCAGGCGACAGCATACAGGGCCACGCAGAGGATTATTGGGAAAAATGGAAATTTACCACACGTACCCGGCTTTATCCTATCAGCAGAGCGGACAAATTCATGTACTCTACCGCATAAGTACCAGCGAACGAGAGAAAGGAGTCGGGGTGGGGGGGGGGGGGGGTCAGAGGGTGAATCCTAACGTGGGCGCGGAACACCAATCGAAGGGTTTCAAATAGTAAAGAGCTCACGCCGGAACAATTGAGTGTTAATTATAGAGCGCCCAGTCGGACTCTAAGGTTTGTTTCCTCTTCTTCCCCTTCCTTTTCGTCTCGGTTGAATGACAACGACGATTCAATAGTAGTATACTTCTTTCATCTCGCTACAACCCAATATACTTTTTCATGCTACTCCCTCTCGACATCTTGATCCACTACTGATGTACCACGCAGGGTGCCTCTCCTTCGGGATACAAATCCGATATGTGTTCAACGGATCTGCGGGCGACCATTTGATTTCGCGTTTAAAAAAACTTCCTTTTCTAGCAAGGTAAAGATGATTTGCGCGAAGCTAATTGCGACAATGATTCATTTGAACTATTGATGCATGGAAACTGATTTGGAAAACATCTGGGCAAATGGTATTGGGATATGCTGGTGGAACAATAGCTCGCAACATTCACCTCAATAATGGAATTGGTATGCAGTAGGTAGGGCGATGACAAAGTGGAGGGATAACGTTTTTCGACTCACTTGCTAACCTTGTCCTGTCGAAAGTAATCGTACGTTTTACAGTAATGGGGTTATCTGGTCCTGAATTTTCACCGTCACCATCACGTTGGAGAAGCTCCAAGATCAATGCGATAGCAGTGAGCCATTCGTGTCATATACTCGTATTATGTACTGCGAGGCGAAATAGGTAAATAAAACACCATATCAATATTTACAGTGAAGAATAACTAACAAATGCAAATTATATTTGGATGGGTTTCATCAACGTTCAATAGTGACAATAAAAAGCGATTTACAGCTAGTTGTAGAAATGATTCTTGTTTCCAGTTCACTACCTGGGCCGCCTTCGGTACATCCACTCCTGAGTTTGCAATACTTTGTTTTTTATGCTATTACCAGATATTGATTGGTAAGCCATGTAAGCATATGAAATTATACATTTTAATTGTAGAAAACGCAAATATCCAGAAAAACAAGGATATAACTTCGTAAACGTTTGTCACGCATTCACGATACGCATACAGAAACATACGCATAAAAAGAAAACAGTAGAATATGGAATTATTTGATTTAATCTGCAGACCATCAACATCCCCGAGTCAAAATATTTAACCCGACAAATGAAGGCTTCCTTTTCCGAGCAGAAATCGGCGGAAGCGGATTATCGGCCATCTAAAGGAGGATACAGTGTTTGGAAATACCATGCGTTAGGGCCTCCGATGAACCTCCGGCATGGCAGAAACCGAACATTTTGACTCAAAAGAGGCCAGTGAGGACCACTACTGAACCTACGGAACCTCAGGTGGGCCTACGCCGAGTGCTCCCACAGAACCTACTGCACCCCTTTCGGCCTACTAAACTACTAAACTGCTAAACAAAAAAAAATTACATAGGATCTCTTTAAATAAAATAGGTGTTTTCCTTATCTCACAGCCTACTACGATCATATTTGTTTTAAAGATATTTATATATGTTAATAAAGATGAGATTCAAATGAATTTTTATTTGCTTACAATGTACACTGTACAGCTAAGTGTACTATATGCATAAAATATTTCATAGATCGAAAATAAAATGAATTCCTTAATTGAGAGCTTTACCAGAACGATTTTTCATCGCAATTCGTTATTCCCTGGCTGTTAGAAATGATTTTTTTCGAAGAAAATATTTGCCCTATATGCGAATTGAACCTAGTACCTTCCTACTCATAGTTAGGCACGCTACCCCTATGCTACAGAGTGCTTATAACATTTTGGTCGCTGATATGGCATAAGAGACCAAATCAATACACATAACTATTTGTTGTATCACATAAGCTCTATCAATTAGTTAATATCATTGTGATAATTAATGAGTTTTATCGAATAACATGCTATAGATTTTTCAAATAAACTATATATAATTCCTTTCTCTCTATCTTCTCTACCCCCACGCCCCGGTGATATAAGTGTTGCAAAAAAAAGATAGACCATTAGTTCAATCAACTAGAAAAATGGTTAACTCTACGAAAATTCTATTTAATGTAAATTAAAAGAAATTAACTAGATCCATTCAGTGAATTTAACTAAATTGTTTTTTTGCACAGATACAAATGTTGAACTGATGAAACCGAATCACAGATTTATTAGGATCAAATAAATATTTAGTTATTGGACGATATTAAATAGATTGATTTGAATAAATAAACATATTTGAAATAAATAATTTCAATGATGAAATGCAATAGGAAAAATTTGGTTCTATGAAAAATCTAGTTAATTCAAATAAAAAAGAATCAAATAGACGCGGTTAGTTAATATCATAATATTTACCGAATAGGAATAAAAATATGCTTCATACATACACGTGGAAATATTTTTTTTATTTCCGACGTGCTGAAAATGAAAACCAATAAAAATCAAACATTCTATTTTAAAGCGACGGTAATCGGCCATCGCCATCTATCGACTCATTTTTGAATTAACAAAAAAACAAAAAGACCAAAAACAAAAGGAAGAAAATAAACAAAACATCGAATGAGGTTGAATTCCAAACCGACAATTTCAATCTTTTAGAACATGAAATAGACTATAATTAACACCCTAACGTTTCATATAGATATTAACATTATATGTTATTTAGATCTACACTGCCAACCAAAAGTTTTCGGATACTCCACATAATCGCAAAACTTTTGAGCGCTGGATACTTCCCAAATAATGTTAGAGTAATATAATTTATTTCATTCATTATTTTACGAAGATACTATAAAGGTCTATATAATTAATAAATTATACAGAGCTTTATAGCATCTTCGTAAAATAATAATTTTTCTACCATGAGTTTGCAATTATCTGAAGTGTCCGAATACTTTTGACTGGTAGTGTATATTCGAATATATTATTTCAAGTATAATATATATATACAGGGTGTCCCATTTTAATCTTACACCTGAATTTTCTCGAAAAATATTGCTCGGACGAAATACTGTGTGGAACAAAACTTCAAAGGATTGAAGGGGGACGTTGGAAAAAAAAATTATTTGAGGAGCCAAAATTCAAAATGGCGGCGTTACGAAGGCTGATATGTTTTTTTCCAAACGGAAACATAACTTTTTTTATTGCCAAAAAATTTGACAGCTGAAAACTAAAAACTTTTGATGAAAAAGTTTTTTGATAAAGTTCATAGTTTTCAAGTGAGAACATCATTTTCAATTATTTCAGATGTATCCAGGATTTGTGTGTGTGTGTGTGTTTTTCTACCCATCGTGATCAAAGTTCGTCAAGGATTTAAAGAAACACGTTTTTGGGCCTGAAAATGGCACAAACGCTATTAAAATGGAAAAAAAACTATTTTTCATCGATTTTCCTCCAAAATTTTCTCATGAAATATCGTCCAAATTTGAAAAAAAAAAAAAAAAAAATTTCAACAAAAAAATTTGATTCTTTTTTTGTTCAAGTGGTCATACATTCGAAAATACAACATTGAGCGGCTTGCCGTGAGACATTTAGTCTAATTGTCCCTACCACCGGCATTTGCGTTAGCCAAAGCGTAGGAGGTTGCATGGCTGAGTCTGTTGCAGACCATTCGCGTTACTCAGAATACACCACGTGGAGGTTGTCTGTCTAGCATTCCTGGCCCTGAGAAGGGCCGTTTTGTGTGTTCGGGCATGTTTAAACATGAATGGAGGGATATTTGAACATCTCTAGAAAGGGATCACAATACACTTACAAGGAGGGTTTGGAGTAAAAAAATATTACGGTAGTTACGAACCGCAGAGACCTAATCCTTGTGAGTGTTCCACACGCACACACACACACACACATACACACACAGACACACACACACACACACACACACACACACACACACACACACACACACACACACACACACACACACACACACACACACACACACACACACACACACACACACACACGCACCCCCCCCCCCCCCCCCACACACAAATCCTGGATACATCTGAAATAATTGAAAATGATTTTCTCACTTGAAAACTATGAACTTTATCAAAAAATTTGTAACGTTCGTCCATGATAAACTTGAACGGGGTAGCAGAAGCTCCATTTTCGTTTTTTATAACGTTTCGTACAATTTTTTTCGCAATGTTATTTCATTTTTTGCTAAAAAAGACCAATTCTAGATAATGCAATGTAACTCAAGAACTAGAGCTATAACGCATATTGTGCGTAAGCTTCGTCCTAATCAGGGTTATTATGAGACATAATAACCCTTTTTATTCAGATGGGAGTTATTGAATCATAACATAACGAACCGGCATCAAAAGCATTTGTCTCGTGACTTTTGGTTCATGACCCATGTTCATCGCTTGTCAAATACAAAACGCGCCGAGATCCGCAGGTACGGTTCGTAAATTTCCGTATAGCGGCTTCAATTCAGGCATTCCATATAGATAAGGGAAGGTAATTCTAGTTGCATTGCACAGCACCAAATGTACGGTGAAAATAGAAGTTATGGGACAATTCTCGAAACGGACGATCCCACTGTTCCCGAAATGTAGCTAACCTGACGTATCCCCTTCTCCTTCCATCCTGGCGCGCACACAGTGATAGCGCAACGTGAAAACACCCAGAATCGTTTGTTCCATTCTGGCGAATCAAGGGATGGGATGGAGGCACAGGTTTTCCGCGAGAGGGAGGGAAGGTGTTTGGCGTTATACCTTCCGCCGTATTCACGCTCACAGTGGCCGACGTGAGCTATTTTTATTTTGCCGTTGCCCCGTGGCGACATTCGGCTCTGTGCCAACGGAAACGAGCTGTGAATTTTTCATTTTATTTTACCCTTTTTTCTCCTTTCGTTTCCTCCTTTCTCCCATCTAGAATGCTCAACTGTGTCGTGATGAATTTTGTGGGAATGGGAAGAAGAATGAATTTAGGGAAAAATACCAAAAATAAGGAGCTCTTTTGCCCACAGGTTTCTACAACAGACGAGTTTTTTGCACATATATTTTTCTTGCATTCATTCGAATTTTGGGTCAGCGATGCTTCGTCTTTGCTTGGTTTTTGAAGTTGTCTTATTGATATTTGAATTAAAATATTGGCGAAGTAAAACCATCACATGCTTATCGATGCCTGCCTCGTTTGAATCGTCAAGCAGGGTAACTCTTCTGGCTTTTGAAGTATAGTCGAGTATGTATAATCAAGAAAGAGACGACCCGGAGGTTGAGGGCATACTTCTGGGTAGGTAAAGAAGATCGATTAAAAAAAAAAGGTGCTCATTCGAAAGCACTCTCCTTTGAGTGTCTATCCTGAAAAGTTCATAAGGAAATTCGCAGTAATGATGAAGTTATAGCGTTTTGTAACTGACCGGGTGAGCAACGACTAACGGCCCTAGCAAACTTTAAACTCGTTTTACTCGAAACAGTGTTTTCAAAATCGGTACCAGAAATATCTCCATAACTACTGGATCGATCGGGATCAAGTTTTGCCCAATTATGCTTCACACAATAATTTAGTACTTATCGAGCCGTTTTTTCGGTACCTGATGTAGTTTTTTTTCATCATAAGTACTGAACAATTTGGAGGCAAAAAATCGCCTGTTTTATTCCAGCGACTGCCATGACCTGAACAAAATTATTTTTTAAATTCCGGCTCGATAAGTACCAGTTTGATCTATCTACTTTAAGAAACCATTTTTTTTAATATAAGAAAAGGCAGAGGCACGTCTGGTGCCGCAAACGCTGTCAACAAAAACACGTCCCAGGAAAACGACTGTAACTTTTTTACCGTTTAAAATTTTTCAACCAAATTTTAACACAATGTGGGTACAGTGTCATTCTTTAAAATGTATATCATGGTTGTTCAATAAAATTCAGTGTTATACACAAAAAAAATCTCAAACATAACCTTACTTTTAGCCGTCTCAGGTGTATGTAAGCCCTTTTTCGACAGTTTATACTTTCAAGAATATCATTATCATTTATATAATTTGTATCAATATCATTTTATATTGCAAAAATCGATAATTAAATCTTTAAACGCGATATTTTCGAAATGAGATGTTTCAAATGTGCTGACATTGTAACTCAAAGAGCAATTATCCGATTGACTTGAAATTTGAACTAAGTACTCTTGAATATATGTAGTCTATACAGACGTAGGATATTTTCGATTGGATGAAAATTGACGATTTGGCATTGGAAAAAACGACCATTTCATAGGCAAGAAAACATACTTTTTTTCGTAACTACGCCATTTTGTTAGATTTTGACATTTTTCGAAAATCCTACGTCATTGTACAGGAAATACCTTCCAGTTTGACGACATTTGTTCCTTGCTCGGTTTCAGCTACTCAATAGGCCGGAATCATGTCAGCAGTGGAGGAACTTTTTTTGCGTCTCCGAAGGCAGTGCATAGTCGCTTGGATCTTAATATTTTTTTATGAAAAAGTTATGTAATATAAGTCAAATATAGCCAAATCTATTCTTAATTTTCCGGAACATTTGATTGAGTACTTTTCTTCCAAAAAAATCCCGAAAATTCACAAAATTCACCCAAATTTTCAGCGTTAACACTGGTATAGCCCCTTAAGAGATCATAGAGACATGAAAGAGAGAAGTGTTAAGCCACATTTTTTCAATTTTCGATCCCGAGAACCTGCAATAAAAATATTTTTTACCGAAAAATATTGTACTGAAAGTTGCTATTGAAAAAATCTTTCTAGTAGTTTTAAAAAACCCACATTTGACTTCAAATTAATTTTCTATCGAGCTCTGTGCGATTCTTTCAACCGAGTTATCGACTACCAAAATACAAAATGTATATATCGACTTTGCAAGATCATAACTCAGGCAGAAAAGTTCGCACAGCGTCGACAAGAAAAGCGTTAGAAAGCTGAACTCCTTGCCTAAAAAACTACCGAAACTGTTTTTTTTTCGTTATCACGCAACGTCAATTATCTGACGATTTTTTAGGCAAATTTTTGGGAAGAAAAAAATTTCGTCAAATAATTGTTAATAGCAAATGAACTATGCAATATAAAAAAATCCTCCCTACTCCCATAGACAATGTATTTTTCAAGAAATATTCAACATTTCAAATGATTCGGTTGAAAATTGGCTGAGTTATGTTTCCTGCCAACTTAAAAAATGCAGTTTTGAGATAAACGCTGCACAGCCGCCATTTTGCAATTAAACGCTTCAAAAAAATGATTATATACAGTCACTGATGTGTATGATAAACACCTAATGTGTATGATTTTTTGTAATCTCGATTTATTTTGTAGTTATTCTGAAAAAAAATCCCCAAAAAGCCAATTTTTTCGGCCTCTAGAGTGGCCTAACCCCTTAAAGTCTTCCCGACGTTTATGAGTTGGTGATATGCTAAAACACCATGCAAGAATTCAATCACCTGGTTTTTGTCTTCGTGTCCTGAGCTCGTAAACACTTCAAAATTATTTAATCTCTCCGTTTTCGTACGGAAGGCCAACTCGAGCTGAAAAGCATAAAAACTCGAATGGTACCGCCAGTACAGAACCGCAAAATTGCGTTTTTTAAATCAATTTCTGCTTTTGTTGTTCAACGCATAATAGCTCTCTAAAAAAATGCGAACATTCTTTCCAACCGTGATTTTTAAAGACGAAGATTCACGTTTTAGAATCCTTTTTTATTATTTTTCTGCCAATCATCATCACGGAGTTATAGCTGTTCAAAAGGGGTCGAGATTTTGGCGGAAAAATTATGCTACAATTGTAGCGCTTAGTGGTTTTTTTTATTGGTAGGGCAATTATAATATAATTGTTTCCTTACTACTATGATTGTTGCACCAACAATCTATGGTATTTTTCACCACGGGCGTTTGTCATGAATATCACGAATCCAGTGTATGATGCAAATGTGAAAACTCTGAAGACATGGCACATGAACTCCAGTCTTGCCCCCGTGTGGAAAATAGTCCGGGAAACCCGAAGAATATACAGGTCTCGTTACGGCTTCGAAGTGGAATCCCTGACAGGGATTTCCAGAATACTGCCACAAACGGTCCTAGAAAGGTACTCATTAGTTTCCATGATACAAAATAACAGGGGTACGATGGATGCACCAATGAAGGCCCCGACCAGGTGCTGTCAGGGCACTGGCTAATTTTTACAATGAGTTTAATCGGGTCTTGACCAGGCAGACTAATGTGGGCCCAGTGTGGTTCAGTCACAATTTCCATCATAAAATAAATTACGGTTTCATTTGGTTCACCAGTAAAAAGCCTGGTCAGATATAGTCAGGGATCATCACAAAGATCAATTAAAGTTATAATATTAATAAGCGACAAAAATTAATAGTAATTTATCAGTGTTTTATAACTGCCTCATGCAAATATCTCACTCACTTAACAATTCGCTTATCATTTTCAATGAATTTGAAAGAAAAGAAGAAAACGTTACAACTTAAAAATATATACATTTTTATTTAAGTAATCACTTATACATGAAGCAATGTCAGGGCATAAGTATTGAGTTTTCCGTTTGGTTCTAGGGACAATCGCAATGTTACCAATTTTCTCTTGATGTTGGCCAATGTGTAAACTGCATCGTTTAAAGTTTGTTCTGGGATTCTCCATGCTCCAATACTGGATGATTTACGTGGATAATTGTACATGTGAACTTTTTTTTTCGAAATTTTCCCCTCGATGTAGAGAGATTCTTGGGACTCATTTTCGCCATAAATTTTTTTTATCTCCATTATACAACCATCGCTTAAAAGTACAACATTGTTCGGCGTACATATTGTGATGAAAAAAGAGGAATTAAATATCATTGATTTTACAAATATTGTCCCGTCTTTGAGAGTACGGCTAATGATTTTAAATTGAATGGGGATCTCTGCTGGATTAGATGGAATGAGACTTCTTTCATGCTGTTGGCGACAATATTTCTCTAATGGATGATTGAGTGTTCTTATTGTATTTTTCATCCTCCCCAAAGATTGGTCTTAAAAAGTATTTTTAGCCATTGAAGTAGTCTGAATCGTTATCTACATGATTAACATATAACGTTTTATATTGTTCGCATTATCCTTAAAATGTCAGCATATTGTTTTCTATTATAAGAATGTTTGTAAACTTGCTGGCATATATATAAATAAATAAATAAATAAATATATATTTATAAATCTTCTCGGAAAATATGCATCTTCTTTATTACAGGGAAATACAGGGGAATCATAGGGATCTGACGGGGTAAACGTGGGGACTTAACAGGGCTAATTGCAGGGGTATAGTAGGGACGAAATTGGATAATTCAGGCGCAATCAGGGAATCTAGTATGGCCCTGAATAGATGTCCACTAAAGGGCCCGATTTTAAAAGCGGGACAATCCTATAAAGGTACCAGTCGGAATCCAAACCAGGCCCTGGATAAAATTGGGGACAATTAGTTGGGTCCTTTAGACATCCCGGAAAATATTTCCACACGGGCCGTTGTTACATTCTAGCGAATGTGCCTTCTCTCGGTTATTCCCAATATCCTTATTTGCCGTCATAAGCGTATTAAATGTATAAATGTAAGAACAAGACGCGTAACAGCATTAAACGGAACTTGCGTACGTTCCGCGGGCATATTCAAATAACAGCGATATATACACGATAGCCGCACCGCCACAGTCATCGACTTTTCCTATCCCATTGGCTGTCAACAAGAACACGATCTCAGGCGCATATTCCAAGAAGAGCTGTCGAACAAAAAATCAACCATCAGCTCGATCAACAGACTCCAAAAATCCTACGCCGGCCCATCCGTATGGTGACCAAGAGAAGCCTCGACCCTAGATTATTTGAACATAACATAGATCAGACGGCTCCGACGAACTTATAACTCCGACTAAATAATAATACATCCGGTCTCGCAGCGTAGTCCGATATACAAACCTCTCGATATGAGAAGTAACCATCGTCATAAATCGACGTAACACGAACCATGCGAATGCTTAGGTTTCAGATATCGAACTCTATATCCTATGCGCTTTTTCGCCGAAACACGGGACAAAGGTCCCCTGCCTTCGATACGTGCAATTCTATATAAGGAATGATCGAGATCGATTCTGGGAATCATGAATATCGCGACCAATCACGCTTAACCTTAAAGTTCCTTCTCCCACTATCGAACCCCTCCTAATTTTCATATCAAGAAAGACTTCCTTCCTGAAGTCAGTCTTCCAACAATTTCCATCGCGTTCAGATCAAGTCTCCCGACAATCTTCATCAATCAGATCGTAGTCTCGCAACGTTTCCATCGAATTAACTTCACTTCTTAATCTTGTTCTGACAGAATTCGAAGTGTAGCACAAATATCATAGAGTTTCGAATATTATACATTTTCGGGTTTTGACCGAAGTATCGTATAATTGTTTAGTCGACTTTCGCGGCCTCGAGTCCATAAAGTATTTCAAGTGCGGTTTACTACGCGTAAAAACATAAATACGCTGAGTGCCCGAAAGTCTGGTGCTGGTGACTGCTTCCCGGATGCTAAGTGTGGCTTCCGTCAACGAGGCCCTCATCTGCGAGCGTCAACCGATATCCTTGCGAGCGAGCGTACCTACACATTGATACACTCACAAACACAGCGACTAATGTAAGCGACAAATTTCATTTTATGTTAATCCGATTGTTCCCCCGGCTTAGCATAGTCATTTTTATTGTCAATTTTTCTGTATAAGCAACTTTATTCATCCGATCACTTATTTGTAATAAACCTTTAGTTAAGTTTGTGCAAATTCGTCGGATTATTTTTAAATACCAATCACTGCATGACTTCCTAATTTTCAACTCATTCCAAGCACCCTTTTTTACCCTTATCCCGCTTGTCGTAGGCAAAAAAGAAGGGAATCAAAAAAATATATGCCCACGTCCCTTTCGGACGTAACACCGTACAGTATTATATAAGGAAATGACTGATTGGTGAAACAGGATTGTAGTCTCGGTTGTCCTCGTTCACTGTTCACCACTGTTCGCAATGGAGTTGTAGGCAGATCTTCATGTTTATACTTAAATAGGAACGAGTAACGGGTGATGTTCCGGTTTTAGGAAGTACGTAACTGGATTATGCACCGAGAGGAGGGAAACTACGAACAATGGACGATGCGGGTTGGAACTCCAAACCGTCTGTCTGCATGTGAAAATTGATACATGCTAGTGACTCAAGGGTTTCGAGGAACAGACGCGTACTCGAGAGGCCGAAAATCGTTCTACGAGAAGAGAAAGATCTGCAGGCTATATAAGACTGAATTGACACTCATTTAAACGGTACAACGTACATGAACAGGAAGTTGAGTTTATATATTAGGAATAGCACAACAATACACAAAGCAAAAGTTTCAGTGTAGACGAAAGATAAATAATGTACCTGCCAATATATCTGCCCATTGTAAGTCGAAAGATTATATGAGGGTCGATTAAAATGTTTCGCATTGGTCACGAAGAGAAATATTTCAATGAAATTTCAATATTTTTCCTATGGATGGCAGTAGAAGCAATGTAAAGAAAATGTTCGAGGAGGCTGGATGTCAATTGTTCGATTAAGTTATGTCTGACAGACTTAAAAAATGGCATTTGTCAACAACAGATAAATTTGAGTATTGTATCGTGATGAAATTCCTTAATAAAAAAAAACTTTAACCAAAATCACAACTCATTCAGGATACGGATATATCCGTTCCAGGCCCGGGTCCAAACTGTTATTTCAAACATTGTTTCTGTACTATGAGAAACGATTAATTTTTTATGTTCAATCATCTTTCCTTGTCCCTGGAGGAAGTATTTGAAATTTAAATTTTTCAATTTCATTGTGGTTTTCACTGTATTGCGTTTTAGGCGCAATCCAATTTCATAAATTATTTTTAATATATCATTTTGATCAAATAATAGTATACAAGGTTCAATATGTAATAAGCAATATATTTATACGTATTATCCTTTGAAAATCTTAGATCTGCTAGCAATGGCCCTCAATCAATCGATTCACCATGAAAGGCAATTTTTTAAATGTGAGAGACCAATTAATTGATTATGTGACTACTGCATAGCAAGAAATTGAAATATTCATGTCGCGTGAATTGCGATGCGTTTTATCCGGCGATGAAAGTCATATGAAACTATTGGATGACTTGAATACAAGGCAGCGAGGTTTGAAGACAATTTTTTTCAAAAGGTTTTCGATGCATTACTGTGTTTGTTATCCTCGAAAAAGTCGAAAACCCTTTAGAGTATTGCAGCAAGATGAGTCGGACTTCTTTTGGATTTGTGGATCAGACAAAAAGGTAGAACAATGAAGATTTGCGTACACCGACAAGTATTGTAGAATAATTATATGTCACTCCAATGGGCCTTCGATCATCTCGGGAATGAAATGCAGTAAAACTTGTTCAAGGCATTGCATTCGGAAGTCCATTGAAAGTTATAAACTTCTATACTTTATAACTTTGTATGCCATGGAGAATATGCAGAAAGATGGGAAATGGCTGCCACGCAAGCTAAGCCAGAACGCCATTGCGAATCGACGAAACATCACCATTTATTTGCTTGCGAGGCATAGACAACATTTTCCTTGTAGCGTATGGCAACTGGGGATGAAAAATGGATTTATATCGGCAACCTTAAGCGCAGCAAATCATGAATTGACCGTGGCCAATAACCCTTGTCCACTATCTAGAAAAGGCCAATAACCCTTATCAACTATTTGGAAAAGGCACAAATATCAGAGGAGAATATAATTTCGGATTATTGCACGGTTCACTAGGAAAATGCATCGCTACATAAGCTGACAGTTGCGATGGCGAAAATGCACGAACTGAAGTACGAATTCATTTCGCATGCACCATACTCTCCACATGTGGTCCCTCGCGACTCTTTCCTTATCCCAAATTTATAAAAATGACGATCGAGGAAGAATTTTTCATCAAATACTAACGTGATAAGTGCTATTGATGACTATTTTTTTAGCGTTACGAAAAACTAATATTTTGAGGGACTAAAGGGCCTTAAGAAACACTGGACGAAGTGTATTGAATTAAACAGAGACTACGTTGAAAAATTAATTTTGTTTGCCTGAATTTTTTTTTTCCTCGTAGGTCAGAAATTCAAACTACCCTCGAATTACACCGGATCAAATGTAATTGCCACTCGAGTACGTATTAGTCCCTTAAAGGCTTTACACTACCGACACTAATTTATTGCAATAAACTTTCTGATATCTCGGATTTCCGAATTAGAAGAAAAACGATAAGCTATAAAATTGAATGAATTGGCATAGATGCAATTTCATTTGTTTCATTTCTTGGCCTAGTTTCATCTAGGCCAAGAATTTGCTTGAATCTTGAAGGATTTTTCATAGTAGTACCAATGGAAAACCTCGCATTTCGTATTCCGGAGGTTCAACTAAATACATATCCACGGATGGGTTCAGATTTTAATATTTCCTCATCAAAACTACGAATAATATTTAACACTTTAGAATAAATCATTTTCCAGTGAACTGAACGTACGAACAACGAGTTTATATTATTCAATGACTTGGATTGGACTGTCAAACAACATAAAGAGAGGTACAAACTTTTAGTTTTACGAAGGGAATCGTATGGCGGTATGAAGGAGAAAAAAAATGAAGGTCAACAAATAATTACTCACATCATAGTCGAGTAATTATTACATTGATGATGGGGCTCGCAGAACCTGCCGATTTTCCACAAGTCAGAGAGTCGATGAATCATAAAACGTTTTCGTCAATATTGAAAAATAGGTTATTCGTCTCACACGTTCATATTTGATTATTTGTTCCACCTTCTTTGTGTTGGGGTGAAGACAATTTTCTTCTCGTTTTAAGATATCCCATAAATAAATACGCATGTTGAATTTTTCGCTTCTTGTAGGGCATTAGAACATTTTGTTTGTATTTCTGAGACCGGAGGAATTTAGAATTCCGCCCGAGTCGAAATTTAGACCCTCCTTTGAATGCTCGAGAACCTATTTCCTTTGTAACGCACAGACCGCCGCCCTCCTTTGACTCCCCTTGAACCTATATGGAGAAATTTGCACCGTTGGCGACCCTCCTTTAGCCCTACTGAACCTTCTATTCAACCTCCTGAGCCTCCTTTAGGCCTATGGGCTCGGGTTGCGTGAACCTACACAACCTCGTTTCGGCCTAAAGTTCTATCTGTACCCTACAGAACCTCCTTTGGATCCAAAGCAGAAGGAAAATGAAAGATTGGATCCAAAGGAGGTTCTGTAGGGTCAAGCTATATCTGAAAATAAATTATATGTGTGAATTAAAAATATGATGTTTGATTATTTATTATAAGATTGATTTATTAATTCGAAACATATACATACATTGTCACAACTATAAATTATTTTGTGTAACTTAAAAAAACGTTATAATAAACCTACTCAAGTTCCATAGAATTTATAGGGTATCCTATGTACGATTGATTGTCGAAGGGGGGGAGCGGAGGGCAGCATATTGAAGTAGGCTTAAAGGAGGGTTAGTAGGGTCAGAAGAGGTTTAAAGGAGGGCTAGGAGGCTCTGCGAGCCACCGATGAAAGGAGTCAAAGGAGAGTTAGTAGAGCGAAAGGAGGTTTAAAAGAGGGTCTGTAGGTTTGCGTAAGCATTAAATCAGGCTCACTAGGGTTTAAAGGAGGTTCAGATGAACCTACTAAACCTCCGTTGAGTGAAAAAGTCCAATTTCTGCCACTTTTGGAGGTTCAGTAGGTTCTGATATACATGTTTTTGAGATTTCCATTTGAACCTCTTGAACCTCCATTGAATGACAAATTGGGATCGAAAGGAGGTTTAAAGGAGGGTCTAAATTTCGACTCGGGCGGTGAATAATGTATGCTTTCAGATATTGTAATGAAAATGAATTCGGTGAGCGACTCGTCTGGTTAGGTAATGTTAACAAAAACTATGCGTGAAGTGTGTATACATCCGATATTTATTCAACGAATGAAACAACATTGTGCTCTATTAATCGAGTAAACGTCTTTTTCCAATCTATCTATTACTTCTACCCTACCGTAAGAATGAATAGGCTGGCGAGTTTGTCGCGAATCATGAGTCATTTATCCTCGGCGAGAAAAGTAACGCCCATGTGGCCATATATTGAAATTCTTCGTTATGACCCACCGCACAGTACAAATACGAAGCGAAACGACGAGCAACATAGTAAAATTTCACGACCGTTTGATTCGCGAATGGTGCACAGCAGAAAATACTCGACGAAGGTTCACTCTCTACGTCCTTCTTTGTGTATGGTGAATGCGAGTATGTATGCATACAACAAGGGGATGAAGTATTATAATCCTGACACCCTTTATATCCACGACTAAACGATAGGTCCGTTGGTTTTGCTCTCCTCCCATTCCTCTCTCTCTCTCTCTTTCTCTCTCTCTCTCTCTCTCTCTCTCCCTCCCTTTTTACCCGCCCTTTTTTTTACATGAGTAAAAAAGGGTGTATGAACGCACACGCATACTTTACTCTCTCTCCCTCTCTCTCTCTCTCTCTGGTGAACTGCAATTGCTTACGTTACAAGTCTGAAAACCAAAGTAACTATTGACATTCGAAGTTATCACCACCGTCAGATAAGGCTTGATGCCGAAGCAAAAAATCCAATCGTCGAATGCACCGATATGTGAACTTGTGGAGAGTCACGGAGGAAAATAAGTAAACTGAACCGAGACAATGAAAGATGAGCAACCCTCTCGAAGGACTGTGGTGACATGTTCGCGCCTCAATCAACTCGTTGTGCCACAGTCCAGCTCACATTGCTTCTACTCTCGTGACGCATTGCACAATTGCGTTCTTTCTCTCGTTCCTTGACACCCTCTCCTTCACTCTCTCGACAAGGGCTCAACGCGTTAGCCGGTTACGGTCGCCCCTTCTAAAAACCCGTTACCCCTGTTTACTTAACGTCTGTCATGCAAATGTGCCTTTCAACAATAGGGTTCACTTTTGCAGTGCGGTTCACCGTCATTGTAACACGAACGTAAACGACCGAAAGCGCCGGCCTACGATGATCACGAGATATTAACGTGTACATATGCGGTATATGAATATATACATATGTATTTAGGTATACATACATAGCACGCATAGTATAATATCCGGGGTCTTGCGACCCGGGTAAAGTTTGCCACAGACACCGCTTTTCATAACTTCTTTGATTTATTTTTCGCCGGAGAATCAACTCCCGTGAAGCAGAACTGCAAACACACACATACGCACAATATGTGCAGGGAACTCAGGATAAAATCTGGGAAATATGTGTCCGGCCTTTTCCGTCTTGGCTTGGTAAGTATTTCTCATCACGTGCACTCAAGGGTTGAAGCGGAAGAAAAGTTTGTGAGTTTGCAGGGCAATGTCATTATACTCGATCTTCCGGGCATTTAAGCCTGGTCTGGTTCAATCGATTATGAGTCTATTTTTTTCCTTTTCCCTGTACAGCAGTCAAAGGTAGCAGATCAAGTTTTTCAAAGAGTCGACATGGAAAACTTGCACTGGATAAGCAAATATTGGGTCCATTGCCGTTTCGTTAGGGGATAGGTAGATTGATTTGATTATTTACGTGGTATTTGTGAAAGACCTCGTTCTCAAGATGAATTGTCATCAAGGGGAAACGTCAATGAATCTTTCCTATCTGCTAAGATACTTCGGGATTATTGATTCCTGGTATTCAGGCTTTGTCTTCTGTATGACTGTGTGGCCATTATGACCTTTTCCCACTATGACTATAGCACTTAAAATCTCCAAGGAAATACATCAAAATCCCAGGAAAAGCAACGAAGAACTAAGACATTCAAACTGTCGGCGTGAAAACTTAAATCGTCGAGTGGGGAACAAACAGAAAAGCCGGAGCAGAGCCTCTCGATCTTCGTTCGCCTCCAACCCCGTCGGCTACATGACTCGCAAGAAACGTTTCGAAGCACATTCCACTCTTCTGCGCAACCCTGGGATTCTCTATGAGATCCTTACAGTCCTTCCGTTTTTCCCTCGACTATGCGCGACACCATATTCCTTATACTTCCCCCTATCACAGTACCAAACCTCACTCACTCAATCCTCGCTCTCTCCTTCCTATTCTGTCTGTTTTTCTAAGCCCGTTCATCTTACTCAGTTTTTGCGACCAACCAAGTTCTTTTTTCGTCTCACTTCAGCAGTGGACGTTGCGTTTTATCACCGCCATTTTTTACGTATTTATTTTCCAACCGTTTGAGGCTGTCGCCAGACATTCTGATAATGTCCGCGGCAGGACGTCGAGGAGAAAGAGAAAAAAAGGTGATGGACACGCAGCGACGACAGCAGAGGGCAGGGGAAATTGCGTATGTGGAAATGGAAATTGAAAAATGGACGAAGGGTAGACAACGACTTCCGGGAAAACCGTAAATAAAAAGTTTGTTCAGACTTCTTGACCTGTGCTTCTGTGGATGCTTTAAGCATCCGAGAAATACCAGCTGGTCTCTTCCACTCCCCACCATTCTTATTTTCTGACCTCTTTACGTGTACAACCGTTTCGTGTCGGCTGCGTTCGATTGGGCAGCCTCACGAATTTTCATTCGATTACCATAACACTACCCGCGAAACGATCGTCGTCACCATTAGTAAGAGAAAAAGGAAAAGTTGGCTTACAAAATGTGAGCTGGATGACTGGAACAGCAAGCTGAATAATTTTACAGTCAAATAAAGTTCTCATGGAAATACACAGCTGTTTACGGGCTCTTGCCTGGCGGCCGACCAACGTTTCATTGACGGCGAGTGTTCTCTCCCGATAGCTCCTTCTATTTCGTTCCTCTCATCCTTTCTCTCCCTTCTTCTCTCATTGTATATTGATCGCGGTCGTGGAATACTTTTGTTGTATTTGTTCCTCAACTATCAAAAACAGTGGTATCGAAGTCTGAGATTCTTATGGGCGTTGTTGCAACTGGGAATTTCCCTAGGTAGCACCGCAATATCAATGATCAACTCGTGACATGTTTTCCTGTTTATTCATCCCCGCGTGTATGGGGTTATGTCGCCCTGGGAACGTAAGAGACGTGTTTTAGCATGAGATTCGGTCGTTGAGCTTTTATGACTGGCTCGAGAGACGTCTCATTTTCCGCGATGCAAGTACCCGTTCTTTTGCGACGCTCTTTTCCCCGGCTGCCTAACGTACCCGAGATTGTGAGATGGACGTGAGCACCACCGAGGTGACGGCCGGCTACTCCTTATGTGGAAGGAAAAAAGTATGTTGCCTCGAGACGAGAAAATAGCTTCAAGATATACCACATGAGATATCTGTCCGCATATCATCCATCTTCCTCGAAATTCTATGCAACGGTGATAGCCCTGGTAGACGTGATCATAGATAATACTTTTATTGGTCCCGTGAGGGTTTGTGTCCAATAAAAGTGAACTACGTATCAACTAATCATCTATGAGAGTGGTGATGGTCGACACTATAGTACTACACCATAATACGGCATAGACTACGCGTATATACATGTACTAGACGTGTAGTATTGGAGAATGATAGTTTTCTATCATTCTCCAATAATAGACTAATTGATATCCAGAATTGATGCATCTTACACCCCCAATTCATTGACATAGGATTGGGCCATATACCAAAGCTCTATAACCGCATTGTTTTGAACATCATGTAACTAGTCGATATTTAAATGCTTCTCCTTACGAATAAGATTCCCACTATTATTCAGGAGAACCAGGCACGTAAATAACAAACGTGATTCGAAATCACGTAAAGTAAGAGCGGAGCTGTGTACGAATACGACAGAAACAAATGCGGTGGAAATTCGGCTTGTTCCGCTTTGGTACACATCAGACAAGGAGGCTCGCCGCAAATTACGCCAGGAAGGAAAGCTTCGTGGCTTCAGAGTTGGACCACCAGCAGTGTGCAACGACAGCAGCAACAGTAGAAAGCCTAAGTGGCTCGTTAGCCGTGGTTCAGCTTATGTGCTGATTTTTCCTCAGGTGAATCAGAAATAAGATAACAAGAACATAATACGCCACTTCGTCTTATTCCATCTAATTCAGCCTTACTATATACCGCCGGGATTGGAGTTCTTTACAAGAACTATACGACTATCCGCGGACAGACTAAGTGGCCGTCTTGTAATCATCATGATCATCAATTTGGTTGAAATCTGATTTGAAAAAAATCGTATTAAAAAGAATCAAGCATTGTCCCATTGTGCATGAATTTTGTCTAATTTTTTATAACGTTCTCAAGAGCAGAGTTCCAAAATTTCTAGTGTTATGCGTGTAACAGGCGGTTGGAGCCAAGAATGGTCACTTTGAGCTTTGTGGTTCGATCGCTGGGGTGATTGTCTATTCTAGACACGAATAGTAGAAGATCCTATGAGAATCATTCATCAGTTCGCAGTTTTTCATCCAACCGTACCCTGTATACATACATAAAGAGACCTTACGACAACAAGGGGAGGTCGAGGCCATTTTCCTGGATCTCGGCATACCGATTAGACAGAAACACAATTTCTTACTCATTACGGATTGAGTGTAAGGGTGCAAGGAAAAACGTAAAAGTGAAATTGAAATGGCGTATTGGCTCTAGAAGATATCTCATGTCGTTCTTATTGGGAATGTAGGTTTTTTCATGTGTCATATATTGTAACGGGTCACCCCTTAATTACATTAAATTTATAGGATTCGGGACTCGATTAGGGAATAAATAAATTAAGACCTTTTTGTCGCATACAATAAGCCAGTGGTTTATTGTGCGTTCTTTCCTTGATTGTGTACAATTTCTTTTGAATCCACCTGTTCATCCAAATCTCATCGCTGGTCGCTTCGCTTGCCCGAGATTCCTTCGTTAGGCGGGAACTTGGGGTTTTTCGGGGAGGTTGCTCTTACGTTGCCTCGCGACTTCTTCGAAATTTGCAGTTTTATTTTATAGTTAATATCCCGACACAGTTCAATCGCCATCATGCGTTGGAACAGTGAGGAGCGTGCTGTTGCCGGTGAGGCCTACTTTTCAAGTGGATGTTCTGTGATCACAACCCAGCGTGCCTTTCGGAATCGCTTTAATTTAGCCCCGTTGGCCCTTGTCCCGGACCGGAAATCAATTGGTACGTGGAAATCAATTCCTACGTCCATGCAAGTGCGACAAGACGAAGAACTTTAGCCCCTCGGCCCATTAGATCACCTGATAATATTGAGGCAGTGAGAGCTTCAATGTTGCGATCACCACGGCGTTCTGCGCTCAAACATGCGTCTGCCCTTGAACTTTCCGATCGATCTGTGAGGAGAATTCTTCATGATGATCTTCATTTCCATCCTTACATCGAACATCCAGTCCTTACAACAGCATCGATTGCTGTCTTGAGGGAACACTTCCCAGATCGCCTCATCTCAATTAGGGACGATTTGGAGTGGCCGTCCCACCGTTCTCTCGATTTGGCCCCGTGGGATTTTTTTCTATGGGGTTTTTTGAAATCCCTTGTTTATGTGAACCGTCCAAGGACCCTACAAGAGCTGAAGACCAACATCCGGGAAAAAATTGCCAACATAACACCTGCTATGCTGGCAAGAGTCATGACAAACGGCAGAAATCGGTTCACTCAGTCTATGGAGAATGGGGGATGTCACCTATCTGATTTGATCTTCAAAACTGTATAAAACAAAACTTTAGGCATGCGCCTACATTGTACAAAATAAATAAACATGTTCTGATTCATACAATGGGTTTTATTAAGTTTTGAAAAAAGTAAGTTATGCTGCCGCATCCTGTATTTTTTAAAGGAATAAAACCTTTGTTGAGCGAAACGATAGAAGTGTTTCAAGGGATCGGAAAAGACAGTGATCAATTAATGAGCACATATCTTTCAGAGCAGAATGCCCAAGAACTATACACTACAGATTAAATTGCTCAAATTGTAACAAAGTTTATATAATAGTGAACAAATTGCTCGAGCCGGTAAAGTATGTTGTAGTCAGGTGGAGAGGGGCAGAGAAGGAGAAGAAACATGATAAAAGAAAAAAGGCAAAAAGATTTAAAGAATGGACAAAAAGAAAAAAAGAGAGCGACAAAACAAGGGAAGATTGGCAGCCATAGGTGTTACGGTGAAAGCCGGGGACAGCAGTTGTGGGTACTTCGACGGCGTACGATATGCGCATTTGAACGCTACTGTATAGAGTAACAATGTATACATTGCACGCTATCAGTGTACGGCCTGATTAACGTTCTGGCTTGTCAAGCGAGTCCAATGGCGTTTGACGTTATGTACCATCGGACATTCTCACGTCACGGTGATACAGGCCTAGCTTGTGGTACTAGAAATGTGGAGTATGCGATTAGTCAGAGGTTAGAAAGCCAACACACACACGCGCGCGCGCGCACACACACTTCCATGTATGTATATGTAGCCATGTATATATAATATATCGTGATACAGCGCAGGTCTGTATGAAGGGTAACTATAGCCCCTACACTAATGAGATAGAAGGAGACCTCAATAACCAGATGCTTGCACCTCCTCAAACTTCAATCAATACTCTCTCTCTCCCTCCCCCCCCCCCCCTCTCTCAAAATGTCAGCCTTTACTCGAAGTTAAGACAAAGCAAACGAAGAATTCCGCTCACTATTCGCAAAAATCGATGCTGCTGTCTCGGAACATGCTCAACGCTTTTCTCAGCTTGAACGCGTCACTCCGTACTGAATCCATACTGAATCCATACTGAATCCATGAAAAAGTGTTTGAAGTACTCGGTATTCCTAAACGGTCCCATCATATTCTGTCCGTACGCAAACTTCCGATCAGATCGTCTGGCGCTGTTGGCGATCCGATAACAAATGTCAGAGTTTCTTATATTGTTACCCTACCTTCAAATTCCGCCAGAGATATCGTCGTAACCGAAAAACGCGAAAAACGGGAATTGAAATGGTCCGACTTACGCTACAGCCGTGAGGGATTTTAACATCTCTGTAAACGAGATGCTACCGTCGAGGACTTATAAATTATTGCGGCGTGTCAAAACTCGAGCTTCAATTACAGGGCATAAGTACGTGTGGTTCAGATACGGCAAAATCTATGTCAGGAAAGCTGTTGGGCAATCACGCTTCGAGGTCCCATCTGAGGACGATCTAGGAAACGTGGATTGACCAACTACGCCCAGCTTGCAACAACTTGCTCCATTAACTCGTCGCTCACTAGCCGAGGTTAAACCCCGTTCTTCTTCTTCTCCTTCGGCTCTAAGAATATCATAAACTAACAACTAAATACTGGCTTATTTCAACCGAAAACAGACATGTGGAGCATAGTTATCGCTGACAGCATTGCCGATGTGGTTTTCCGAATGATCGTTTTCAGTTTATGGTTTTGATTTCGTTTCTATTTGTTTTTCAATCTTATTTTTCGATTCAATTTTTCTATTTTTGATTTCTATTTTATTTAATTCGGCTTCTCTGGTTAACTCATGGTTACCACTGGAACCGCTTGCTGCCGCCATTTACCAACTACTGGAAACCTGCTTTTGCGTTGTTTTTCCTTCCTCTTCATTCATTATATCGTATGTTATGACTGTTTATATTATTTTACTATACCCTCTTCGTAATTTCAATGGTCATAGGATTACTTACATTATTTCTATTCCACTCTCTACTGTTCTCATTATTACTATTGCTATTATTATAACTATTATTTCATTATTACATTATATCTTTCATTTTGCCATCATTAGTATTGTTATTATTTGTACTTATTGTGGGCTAAAATACTCTTGTATTTTCTGATTATTTTTATTTTCATGTAATGGTATGTTCCCTTAATTTGCTCGAAAGTTTGTAAGTAAGGCATAATAAAATGTATCAATCAATCAATCAATCTCCCTCCCTCTCTCTCTCTCTCTCTCTCTCTCTCTCTCTCTCTCTCTTAGAAGATACAAAAAGAAGGACAATGACTGCTACTTCAAAAACGAGGTGGTCGCGAACGCCATTGCAAATCGACTAAACATCACCATTCCTTTTATTGTGAGGCACAGAAAAAAAGTTTTTTTACCGTATTGTGCCTGAATATGAAAGATAGATTGATTCCAACAAGTCTAAACGCAGAAAATCACGGGTTGATCCTAACTAACACCAACATCGGCGTCAAAATGGAATATTCATGGTTATAATGTCATGCCGTGTATCTGGTGGAATATGTAGAGGCGTGCTTTATGAGCTCTTGAAACCCAAGGTAATGAGGAGAAAGTAGTAACATCCCAGGGAAAATACTTTGATTGGTGTAATACAGGTTTCTACTAGATAAATACTTAAAAAAACGGCGCGGCGGGCTTCAATGCAACCACTCAATACTGAACGTTTCTCTACGTACTCAAATCTACAGCGTATAACAGGATCAAATTCTCGTATGCACGGTTTTGTATAGTGCGTACAAATAAACCTAAATATAGTTTATTTACAATTCGTTGTGTTACGCTCTACGAACATCATATGTTTATCGTTGACTTGAAAATATTTTAAGGAATAAATGCTGATCTCTGTTATAAATGAATAACTTTTTCTATAGTTATAAACATCATTAATATCATCCCCGGAAAATACTGCAGATTGCATCTATACCTTTAAAAATGTCGTTTATACTTGTTCGATTATTTTTTGCAACCGTTGGTTTCCATCAACATTTTGTATGTCATTAGCAAACAAAGTAATGATAACCAAACTCAGTAATGTGTCTATTACTTCTTTAATATTAGATGAAAAAAATCTACAAAAAAATACCCTGATCCTTTGCCACTCAGCAAAATAATGACATTAGGGCGAACGAAAGAAATTAAATTCTAAAACAAATAGTTTTGATCCGCTATTCGGTAAGATTCTTGATTAACGGCGGTTTTTCTAAGCTTTCGAGTGAAAGTAACGGTCCTTATTAAGACATTTTCTGAAGCATTCGCTGATTCGGCCCACCGCTTGCCCCGTGCATATATTCGTCGTAGGAACATGATCGTATTTAATTCGTTCAATAGCGTTAAGGGCGATAAAACGGACGCGTTGAATTACATGCATTCGTTGGTGAAGCACGCAGTGCGAACAAGCTTTGGTGTAACGCTGAGTCACGAAGGCCGCGTGAATCAGCAATCTCGTTTACTGAGGTGGCGCGTATTGAACGAGATTCTTGGTAGCATCGCTTTTATACTGCCCATATACGCTTGCATACTACATATAGGTACGGTTATGTGGTATACCCAGTATATATGTGTGTGTGTGTGTGTGTGTGCATAAAGGGTGTCCTCCTTTAATTGCACACCCCAAATAAGTCGCGCCGAGCCTGAGTGAGACAGACCTGGGCCAGGTTTCATTGCACCGTTTGGAGCCGCCTGGAACCAAGACTGGCTGTTTAGCCTAAACTCAGGGTTATTTCAAGCTTTATTCAACCCGCGAATTTTAAGGCTAAAAAATCAAGGCTGGATGTAGGCTTGTTTCAGGTTGTGATAAAATAAAATAAATTTTAAATAATATTTTTTCTGTACTTTTATGAAAAAAAAAATTAGCAATAAATTTGTCGGGTGCGAAGGCACGAAAAACGAAAGCGAAGGAGGCAGCTCAGAACATTTAAACATATTCTCTTATCGATATGTATGAGGTACACAAAAAAGTTTTTTTCTCGTCATACGCAATTTCGTATATACTCACTCTCTGGAGTGTGCGTACACTCTGTGTATTACGTGTCCCATAAACAATAAATAAAATAAAGTATTGTGTTTAAAATATTTTTTACATATATTTTATAACAAATAATATAATGAATAATAAATATATATAATAGATAAAATGAATTCTTTACAAATTTATTAAATTTACTCCAATGTAGAATATAGAAAACTAAAAACAGGCCTCATATAGCCTCGAGAAGAGTTTGGGATAAGCTTGGTCATAAATGCTCGTGAAGACTTCATAAGGCTCGTTTTGAACCTTGTTGTTTCGTCGTTTCAGGCTTAGTACAGGCTTTTCTACCAGCCTTTGGTCAAGCCTGTGTGCAAGAGCCTGAAACCGCATTATCATTCAGAGGTTCAGTGAGGCCTGAAATCAGGCTGGTGCTCAGCCTGAATTAAAAAATGTGAGCCTTGTTTCAGAGCTTGGCGAGCCCTTTTTTCATCGTCAATTCCTACCTGGGTAGTCGATGGCGATATCGTTAACATTTATTCATATTCATATTAGATATCTCGGTATTACACATTCGAATGTATTTCACCATCGACTATACCAATTCTAGTTTATCTAGCGATAATGTGTGAAAGTTTGTAAGTAGAAATAACGCCGGGTGTTGTCATTGAAATTCTTCGCAAAATTGCAAGTTTGAGCGCTCAGCGTAGAATAATAAATACTGCGTTGATCAAGAAAATATTGCCGATTATTTACAACACGAGCACGTTCTATTATATATAATATGAATGAGATTAATTCCAAAATCACGAGGTTTTTCGAAAGTATTTTGAAAAACTAAACTTCTATACGTTTTTAAAAAGTGTGTCTTGATGCCATGGAATGTTGAGATCGTTCAGTCGAATCAAGACACACTGTACGTACATAGGTCTGAATGGCTTTAGTCCGCATTTTGCGGTGCGCAGCCAGCGACCGTGAAGCTTTCGCCACGGCGCCTCGACTTCTGATCCGTATTGCGGAGCTGCATTGGAACGCTGCCGCCAAAGCGGGGTTCTTTGCTGTATTGCACATACGCGTAGGCGAAATATATAAAAAAACGTACACGGCTACTGCAGTTGGGAATAAATATATATGTTTCTACCCATCCCCGACTGCTCCCCGTACTCCGGCCTAGCACTTCTGGATACGTAGATGCACGTACGGTCCGTAAGAGCCATCGTAAATTTCATTCTTCCTCTGGTGCTGCGATATCGGCTTTCCACTGCGGCGCGACGGTGACCTATGCCACAAAATAAATTGAAAGGGAACGAGCGACAGGGCCAACCCCGTTAGGCATAACCCCCTGGCGCATCCGTAATGCCAGATGGCGTTGAGGTTACCCTAAATGTAACTGGAGCGACAAAAAATACAAATACACGTATTTCGTAGTCGACATTCTTAGTTCTATTTCTCCGCTCCTTTTTCTTCTTAAATCATATATCGATGACATCTGCTCAATTTTCAAATGCTATTCAAATGCACAGAGGAAACGGGATGCCAAGCGATTGATTCACCATGACATTAATTTGGGAGAGACGAGTGATGCATGTGGTCATCATGTTACACGCAAATTATAGGATCGGAAACCCTTAAGGGGTTAGGCTACTTCCAGATTTCAAGTTCTCGTTCGTCGCTTGAGGCAACTCAAAATGAAGAGAAATGTCCAACATATGGTGCAGGAATTGCAGATTGGAGGTAAACTTATGATTACAATGATAGAACTGCTAGTAAAATTCAAAACGCGTGTTCTCGAAACTACGTTTTTTATAACGGTGCACGCGTTTTCTCGACATCTAGAGAACTGGTTGACTTGCAAACAGACCGAAGAATTTTTTCTTAACATTTTTTTCATTACTTATTAACAATTATGATCCCATTTTTTCTAAAAAAACTAAGTGTTTTTTTATGTTTGAAACACGATAACAAAAAAGCTCGTTCTAGTCTTAGCCAATATCTATTAGCTAGTGTAAAAAAAATCCAGTTTGTTTCACATCAACCGGGTTGCCAAAATCAAGTACACCGTTGAGTCCCTCACTTTCGACGGTCCTTTACGAAATTGTTTATAACTTCTTTAACCACTATGACGATCTTCGGATCGTCATAGTGGTCTAACCCCTTATCTGTGAAACGGTTAAACAGAACTATGATAGCCAATATTCTTTAGAATTTTTCTAGTTTCTACGAAAGGCACCTAGGTACCGTTTGGAGGTTTGCTAAGATCGAAATGTTCGCAAAGTTTGAGCATATTTGAATGTATACGGGACTTGAGGGTTTCTTGTTGGAAAACAACGATACTATGTAACTTCAATTCAGTTTTGCAAGAACCGTATAGCAAGGAAGAACGAAGACGAGGTGGAATAAGTATCGAGGAATAGCAGTGATTGTTTAGCCGTTAACGATGTATGGCGAATTTTTATCAGAGCTGCAAATTGTTAGATTAGACAAGAAAATGCATGGCAAACAGTTACGCAATAATCATTATTAAGGGAGAAAGCTCAAGAGCACATGCATATTCGATAGCTCCGTGATAACGTGGCAGATAGCACAGCTAAACGGACGGCTAATTCATAGAATTGAAATAATCGAAATTATCGAATCTAAACTCTTTCCACCCACACATAGCATTTTCTTGTTAATCGAGGAGACGTGATATGGCATAGTTATATAGATACATATACGATAGCAACCGAAACGCCGAGAAAATGAGAACGAACAGGAGGAGTAACGTGCTTGGGTCACGACATCGAACATGGAGTATGAGATCGTGAGGAAACGATCGGCTATGTTCGAGGGAGACTTCGCTGGGACGATCATGGTAACGAGTGTTTGCTGTTTCCTGCCTCTTCGATCAGGCATCAACAATCGAGGGTCACGCAAGATTCTCGTTTTATTAATGACAGCGATATGGCCCAAGTTTATAAAGCATTGCTCCCAGAGGCTCCACATGGACGAAATTTTTTTTCCCTAACTCGAGGCCCGTCTCAATGGCTTTAACGGGTTTTCCCTGATCTTTTCATATTGTTCACAGACAAGAAAAAATATCGAAATTCTAGCGCAAATTCAGTGATAACCTTGCGTGAGATAGAAATGAGTAAAACTCGTGAGACACAACCCAGAGTGTCGATTTCTCTTTGCAAGGACTCTGCAAAGAGACTTGCATCGCTTAGAGTGACATTTCATGAGCAGTAGAGAGCAGCAGAATTTTAATAACTAGTTGTTACTAACCACACCGACAGAGTGCTGAATCAACAAACCTACCCTAGTAGTTACAAAATTGCTGTTTGTCGGTCACAGAATATTGACATAGTTCGTCGGAATTCCTTTATCGTGCCTGAAACGATTCTATATGGATGAAAAACGACAGCGTTCATGAAAATACCGAAGCGTCAGAGCAATCGGCGTTGGAAAAGACAGTAAAGTTTTGTGCTAGCGGAATAATGTACGCCCGCCACATTGTAGAAGTTAAACGACACAACCCACATACCGAAATTTCGATTTAGAATGAAGCGAGAGAGTTGAGAACAAGCAAGAAAGAACAGAGAGAGCCATAGAATTACCATTTTCCAATTCAAGAACTATTTCATCCGAACTGTAACCGGGATATTGCAGACGGGCGATAAATCCAATTTTTTTAAAAGCCGTACGTAGATTTACATTGGCTGAATTGGGATCGATAAAATTATAATATTGCAATAGATTCGGGATTTCGCGCTGAGATATTTATACGACTACGACAGCTCAAATATTCCTCGACAATACGATTTTTTTCCGTTGTTATAGAACATTTTTTTCCTCATCAACTTTTCCCCTTCTATTGGTATATTTATTGGAACTTTCTTATGTTTATTGAAAACCGTTCGAAAATAATACGTATCGAAGATACTTGTTCTTGAGAATAGTGAAAGAGAGATGGTTTATCTGGTTGTTTGACCGTAATAATCCCCCCAACCGTACCTTCAATGCGATCTACTGTTGCATGAACTAAAGTATTTCTTTGGGTCGTAAAAATTAATGTTGGGCGGAAGACCCCGTTAAGGCCGTATTCTAGTGTGAATTTTTTGGGAATCGAATTCAGAGAAACCGTCAAATCTAAAATGTTAGTATTTCACAGTTATGGCATAATGCAAAAAATCGTAGAAAAAAGTCGCAAAGATAACTTAACCCAAACAAACCCAAACAACAAACGATTAAGCAGAAAAATAAAGATCGAAATCAAAAACCTACGGAATAAATTAATCGAATGGAAAATCGAGCCCTGCTCCCGCTACTAACGCCTTCACCGTTGCGTCGTCGATGTCCTCCGAAGGTCAGCTCAAGACTGGCAGAAGAGTAGCTCATTAAGACACCTCTCGACGAGTTACGACAAGGAGAGAAGGCGACTGCTCTTCTTATCCAGTCGATCGATTCTCGCGTTTCTCTTGTGTTCTTCGTCCTTTTCTTACTAGACGGTAGCCTCTTCACTGCAGCGTTAAGAATTATCCGAGTATAAAGCGAGCAACTAGCACAAGTCCAGGAGTTGCTTGTCTGCCGGCTATATCTCCTCGTGAACGGTTCTAGTGAGAGCAGACTCCGAACAGAGAACAATGTCAAAGAGTCGCAAGGAGGGAAGAAGAAAAAGAAACTAGCTGAATGTCAGAGAACAAGAAACGGAGCGTCTCATCAATTTCCTCTCGTCTAGTCTTATCCAATCTGTGACAATGCGTATCTCCTTGTGCTTTCTTCAAGGGATAAAATATATACGGTTCATTAGTTTCAAGTTTCGAATCCATCTGTTTAATTAAATATAGTTATACGACCGGACATTTCATCGATTCTCTTTTTGTAGGTCTTCTTACTCATCTGTCCTCATTCTTTCATTTCATTTCCCGATCATCGTTTCCATTCCCATTATTTCTAGTACTTTTCGTTTCGTTTCCTTGTCCTGCAGTTCCGGCGTTACCCCCTCGCTCCCGACCCTTTAACTCTCACCATTCTCTTTCTCCGCATTCTCTTGGCCAAACTGAAACGTGCTTCATACCAAGGGAACCACGATTAAACGAAATCCCGGGACTAGTTCTTTCATTGGCTGATTAACACTCGAAGTAATCAGGAAAATCTGAAGATTCGCTTGCTACGGAGAATAAAGGTGGAATCGAAAAGCACAATGCCGAAATAGCCTACCCCTTTTGTCTTGTTTATCACAATAGCGTAGTAGGTAATATTGCATAAAAGTCTGCAATATAGAGATCATTTTATATGCAGTTAATTTACTTTTGCAACTCGAGGCTTAACGATCCTCAAGGCATTTGAACTGGGTGGTAATTTCTTTACGTAATATATTTTTTCCCGCATTACGAGGTACTTGTGTGGTCATAATGCATTATCGCATACGACGTGATTAACTTGTTTACTAATATATGTTAGTCTCGAAATGTAACGCTTTCGATCGATTGGATATCAAAGCCGCATCTGGCAACATTGGCTAATTAAGTTTTCAGTTTATTGATGATCAGAATATTTGTTACAATCTATATGCCTCTATTCTTTCCATATATTATGAAATTGCACGAGGGACGGGAATATACCAAAAGTGCCGATGAATATATTCACACTATTAATATGTATCTTCATTATCATATGTGTAACGTTTTGCGCTTGGCCAATACAAAATTGACCAACCAATGTTGTTGGTCCATTTTGGTCAAACTCGTTCAATACAAAATGACAGAAATCTCAGATACAGTCTTATTTTCTCGATTCCTCAATAATATGCGTCTATACACATGGTTCATTATTACTTACGTACATTTAATAAATTGAATCGAATGACATTCTTACGTAAAAGTAAATTTAATTGATTGGCGTCGCCACTCTGCCTCGTCTTTTGATAGGGATATTTACCTTACTACGCGTAAGAAGCTAATGACCCATCATCATTTTTGCCGATTCTATGCCAGATTAAGTGCATAGGAAGGGAGTTGCACAGAGCGTCTAATGGACGAGTGTGATCGGTGTAGAATAACTAAGTACCCTAATTTTTTAAATACATGTCGATAAGCTTTATATGTTCTGTCAACCAGTATTAATCGTTGTCAAAACTTGCCGTGTAGAAGTTTGAGTAGGGAAAAAGCACTGCCCCTGATCTGCCTTCCCTAGATATAATACGAGGCTCTGGTCGGGCCTTTTACCTTGGAATAGGTTCGCAATGTAACGGGTCTAAGGTTGGTCCCGATCCGCCGTATCCTTTCTGGGGAACTGATCAGGTACGGGCCGGAGAACAAGCGGTAAATGACCAGGAAAGTTGCGGGGAATACATCGCGAAATAACCAGGAACAAACGAGGAAATTAGACATTACGTTTCAGCGTTATTGGAATCATTGAGGAGGTAAAATCGGGAGTGTATTCAATTACCTAGTATTTCGGCAGCATATTGTTTGTTAGTTATCTACTTGCTAAGGTAGTATATGAGTGTATACATAGGCTTGCTCGCTTTTCCTGATACGCAAAGATACAGAACAACGTACACAGATCACCATCCGAGCGAAATAGGCCTAGAGTGGAAAGGGTTATTTCACAGGTAGCGCAAAAGCATAAGCGTAAGTGCACGCTGTAGGTATAGTAGTTCTGTACGTGATACAACCCACAGGACGAAGTTTTATTCTCGTACGATGGTACGTTGCTTACGCGAAGCGGCGGATTGTTGGCGAAATACATTCAGGTAATTTTTTCCCGGCCAGAACATTGAAATTTCCCAACATGGCGACAAGGCGTTCAAAAACCACGCAGACCTGCTTTACTTGTCACTTCATAAAATAATTGAGCTATTTTGTATGCTCAAATCATTAGTAATAGTCATCCCGGTGTTTATGATAAGCATTGTTATCCCCGTCGATTATCATTGATTAAATGAATGCTTTTAATGATGAATCGAATTACAACAGATGTAAACGTTTCATCCCGATCTTTATAAATATCTTCGACGAGGTGAAAAGCAAAGTAGCTTTTCTTTAGTTCTTAAAGACAGGCTCCACTTTTCAGAACATGGCAATGTTCTGGCCGGGTAGACATTACGTGAAGATGTACTTGCTCGCATTGTATCCCAGCCAGAAGATTGTAATTTCCAAACATAGAGGATAAGCCGTAAAAAAACGATTTTGCGGTCTGTCACGGTTTCAACACAAAGTAGGGAGTGACCCGTCACATTCCTGCACGGGTTAATAGTGAACCAGTGTGATAGTCTAATAGTTAGACTGCTCGTTTTGTAAGGTAGAACATGAGGAGGAGTCACAGGTTCAGATTGCAATCGTGTAATTTCGTCTAAAATGAAAATGTAGGTCTAAGGTAGATTCAGATAAGGATGGGTTTTGTGAACGGACTAATCGCGTCGGTGTTTATATATGTAGCTGTAGCTTGTGTTTGTATTCTTAACAAAACAGAACTGTACCATGGAACTGTGAACTACACAGGGTTGTGAAATTTGTAGTGACAAAGGCATGCATTATTTATTACTTTTTTTTATGGGTAATGAAAACATATTTCTTTACCCATTACATTACATTCAGTAATGTAAACAAATTTCATAACTCATGACATTATGTTTTGTATTGTAAAAAATTTCCATTACTTACTACATTACATTTTGTAACGTGAAACATTTTCATTGCCCATTGCAATGTAATGTGAAATGAAATTTGATCATTACATTGTAGTGGGTAATGGACATTTTTTACATCACAAAGTCCAATGTAATGGGCAATGGAAATGGTTTACATTACCAAGTGTAATGTAATGATTAGTGGTCACCAGTGGCAGTAGCGGTTTTGGCCCGGATCAAACCGACCCAATAGTAGTAACCGCGCTTTTCTTGGTCTCCAGAGACAGTATCTAAATTAGTTCAATCATTCTACTTTGGTATTTTGCATTTTCTTTGGAATTACTCGATTGGAAGACACAATGAAATCAATTCAACGATTTTAATGGATAGCTAAAATTGAATAAAAAAATTTCGTCCGCAATAAAAGATTGCTGAATTTTGTGAAAATGATGAATTCATTAAAATATTATATTTTCACGTGTATTCAAATATCTCCATTAGAGTTATGTATTTTTAAATATTGATTCGAAAAATTGCGGGCGTGGAATGTTCATTAAAAGTTCGGAGCATCCGTAATTAATGAGAAAGTAAAATTGAGTCCTTGAGAACGATGCATATTATCATTACAATTATTGATGTTATTACCATGATAATTTCATTGAGTGACTGGGCCGACGAAAACAAAGAAAGACCCACCTTCCTATCAAAAAAAGATGAAGCCTGCGTTGTTCTTAACCGCATTTTCAATTATTTTTATCACTTTTTGCGGTATTGCTGTGCGACGAGTTGAGAGACTGCGTGAAACTTGTAGCTCGTACGATATCCTAACGGTATGGATTCTCTGTACGATGTGAATAAACGGTGTGCTAAGGCGTCTGGCCACCTTGGCCGATCGAAAAATAGGTATAGTTAAAAAAAATAATAAACTCGAAAGAATGGGCCGAAATATTTTTATTTCTTTACACAACGTCAGAAAGGGCTTTAAGAATAACGTTAATAATAGATTCCTTAGTTGTAGTCGGACTTTTTCAATATCCTTTAATTTTTTTGCCTAGTGTATAATCAAAAAGATCGAATGACCAAATATTGTTCACTGCTATGCCGCAACCGGGTCTTCTGTAGATGAGTGCGTGTGTGTGTTGAAAGAAATTGTCAACGAGAATCGTTACACAAAAATGTAAAACAACGACACCGCTCGAGACGATCAAAGGTATTTACTATATAGTAATGTTTACTCACAGAATGTACGAGATAACTTTTTATCAAATCTGAATTGAACTATTATGTGACTCAAGATTTCGAAGTAATTTATTTCCAATTCCCCAGATCCATGAGCGAAACAAGATCTCTCGAGGTCTCACAGCAAACGTTTTTCCGTAATTATTATCCCGACGAGCACTCGGGTCTCCTTATGGTAGTAATCGGAGTACAGCATTTTCCGCTCGATGATTATAACTTCATAAACATATACACGAAAAATATTTTCTAAGCGTCTTCGGACGTAACTCAGGTTTCTCAAAAAATGCAGAAGTTTTTTCAGGTGTAAAAATATTCGCATACCCAAACGCACACACGCATTTGTTTTTTCTAAATTAATATATCTTTCTGCCATTTCGGAACATTCTTAACGTACTTTCATTAAAAACGCATTTTTTTCTTTACTATAATAAAGCGTTCTCTATGAAAAGGGGAAAAATTATTCAACGTCGTCCTATTAAGTTTTCCACAGCTAACACCGAACGTAACGTTGAGGACAGGCTATACTAGGGGTGCTGGAATCAGCTTGTATGCTTTTGGTTAGCGGAGAATCTCGGTCAGACTTAGACAGGTGGAGATAACTAGCATCTTCTCGTAAAGTGAGATAGAAAGAGGGGAAAGGGGGGAGGAAAAGTTTGTGGTATATATAGTTATTAGTGGATAGAAGGTTTTGTAGTTATATACTAAAGCTAGTTGGAAAGAAGAGAGGACGGGTACCTACTCGTTACCCGACCGTAATTACCGCCACTAGCAGACCTCCGACTCGTTTTCTTTCCCGCCTTTCTCGCCTCGCTCTTCCTTCCCGAAGAGTTCCTCCGACTCGCTTCCGGACCGCGTCTTACAACGCCGGCTATTCTCTCTTTTCGCCTCGAGCTTGGTCGTTTTCTTTTTTCGAAACCCCGAAAGAGCTTTCGATATTCCTATACCGAACAAGTGCCAGCAATCACGAAGAATCCCCTATCCCATTGCAAATCACGCAGAAAGCTATCTGATCGATGTAACCCTGCTATCTGACTCTTTATGGCTAAAGATAATTATTTCCGAGATATGTTCACTAATGCAATTAAGTATTTCACATACGTGAACAAAAATAACATACGCCCTTTTGTTAACGCATCATGTGAATTACCGGAATACATCGAAATTGGCAGCACCCCGTGCATCAAGGGCCAGATGTATCTCACAGCGTGAAATAACGACCGTAGTCATGCCGTCGTAATGCTGGCGCGAGGAAAAAAATTACTTCGACATCTGGCGCCTACCCTATACGAGTATGCAATGCATATACGTCTTCGTAACGTATAATAGGATATACGTCGATCGCTTTTCCACTTTGTCCTGGGGTATCCATAAGAAATGGACAAAAGTATGAAAGTTATCCCATGAGTTTTACTGAGTCCATATATGTTACTATGTAGTCTTAGCCCTTGCTGCCACCCAAATCGGAAACCGACAAGGAAATGTGTAGAGGGCAACCCGAACATTTGAGAAAATTGATAAGCTGTATTTTCTCTGCGAGACTAGGCAGGATTACTGAGAGGATTAGAAGTTGAAGTCGTCCGAAGCGTGGAATTGATGAAATTGTGGAATTGATTGACATTAAGTGGAATTGATATTAACGTCTAATTTTTGTTCGCTATTGTGGGTTACATTCGTGATCGGTAAATCCGATTGACCATTGCCAATCGGGCTCTCACACGTAATCTAATCAAGATTGGTGGAGACGTATCGAAATATCGGTGAATTGTTGCATCAAACGCATCGCCACATGCGGCAATTAAAAATACGTTATCAGTATCAGCTAAATGGAAATTTGCAAACCTTTTTTTTTGCATATTCGACACATCTGATTTACTTTGATCAATGTATGAAATCGTGAACGTAAACGCCTGATAACCATGGTACATAGTTTTGTGCATCGCGATTCGAAGGGTTGTAGGAAAGCCTGTTTCAATGGAACACTAGCACCATTCGTTTGAAAAGCTTCTCATTGTAACTAACGCCATACAGCAAGTACGATTTACTTCGAGCAGTCTCAGGAGTAAGTTAAGACATAGAATTGCCCGACAGTAAGTTTGTAACTCGGAGGCTCATTGGCATTCGGTACATCCGAGATCCCTACATTCATCTGATTAATGAGAATCCCCTTGACAAAATCACTGCACGAAGCAGCACACCAGGAGATGTTTAATGATTGTGGACAGTTGTTCGTAGGCAAACCAGTCGTAATCCACTCGAGAATATACGTTAGCTCGATCATACTAAACGTTCCGAACTGAAATTGGCAGATACTACAGTTGAACGCATGCCTGACGACACCGCGAAAATGAACATATGATATACGGTTATGGTTATAAAAATTGCACATCGAAATCTAACAACTGAATTTACACACAGTGGCAGTTCACTATTTCTGTACTTCGTTTTTCACTTCGTATCATAGCAAGACTTGTCGCTAGCCTAGCCGAAGTTATCTGCGAAATTGTTTCAGTTTTCAAAGGAACTCTATACGTTTTGCAAGCAACAAGTTTGAATAAATCGTCCAGGTGTATAAAAAATAAGCAGTATCTATGATTATAGCATAAGGTTGTTGCGCGTATCAGCAACTGTTGATTATTAGTTGCCATATGCTACTTGGTTGCACCAAAAGTAGCAGCGTCGATTCGTCTGGTTGAAAATCCGTTTAGTTATATCCGAGCTCCGTCCTATAAACATTCAAGCTTCAGCAATCTGTCGAGTCTTAAATTTTCGATAACTTGGGCTTTCCTTATTAAATCATTATTTCGCTACACTTGGCATTATAACAAGGGAGAAAGAAATACAATGATATTCAATAAAACTTTTTTTTCTGGAATGAAAAAAAGTTCAAACGAAACTAACATGGTAGTTGGGGTAGCATATATGTACTCTTCGCGTCAGTCTGTACAACTATGGCATCGAAAAAAGCAATTTTTCACGTGTCCATTCGGGCGAACCACCCGCTGGCACTTCACCGTCCACCACCTGATTATTTCTTGTCCCTCTACGGCCGGTTTCCCCCAATGACGATATACTGCGCTATAACGTTCGCAGCGTGCGCATTGCTGCCTATAGCTCTTTGCCTCCCCCCCCCCTCTCTCTCGCTCTCCGCTTCCCAATCTAATAGCCGCTGAAAGTCCGGCGTGGAGGGTGTTTAATGAGAAATTTATCGTCCATTTTTTGTATGGCGACGACCAATTTTCAGGCCCTCTCATCCTTTAGTAGCACATTTTCCCACTTTTTCTCTCCCAATCTCTTTTATCGCATTGTCTTCTCTTAAATCTCCGCGCATATATGGGGTTAAGCAATTTTCTCACTATCTCGAGGCAATGTGTATTACCTGTTGAAAGTCGAAAAAACAAAAAATCCGTTTAAACGAATTGCGAATCAGCCTGTAACAGGAATTTTTCGAAGCAATAATACGAAGCAACGATACTCTCGAAACCAAATTGGAGAGAGAATAAAATGAAATGCTGTGGAGGTGTATCCAACGAGCTTACGACGTCCAAGGGCTTGGTGATGTAGAACGTACAGATGATAAAGAATGATTTATACAGCAGTACAATTTCCTCGTGGATATCACCAGCGATGCGAATTCGTCAGGTTAACTGGGTTTTCGATCACCCGGGAGTGGCGAAGCACACTGGGGTGCATCGCACCGAAGAGAATCTCCGGTCGACTATACCTGGTAGCTTTTACTGCAATGCAAGAGGATGTCGTTCGTGTTGGTAGAATAAAATATCGAGTGTCATTCTTTTCCTGAAGCGGTCAAAAGTATATAAAAAAATCTTGTTTCCACAGGGGTGACATTGTAACAATGCAGCTCATAAATTCTATGCATATTTAAGTCCATAGAGGTTTTTGTTTCGTTGCGACCCGTCGAAATTAACATCCTGAACAATTAACGTGCAAACATTATTTGAACTGAAAATAATAACAATGCAGATGCTTTATCTACATTGATATTTTTCCTAGTTCAAACAGTGTTTGCGCGTTCATTTTTTCGTTGCTGAGATTTTATTATAGAAGAGTCGCGTGGAATGAACTTGCAGAACCAACTCTTCGGCAACGAAAATTAAATAAATAAAGTGATTGATTTTATTTTTGTTGCCGAAGAGATGGTTCTGTAAGTTCATGTCACGTGACTTTTTCACATTGAAAACTTAGCGACTTATAATGACACCTAGGATCAGGGAGATCGCAATCATTTAGAAACGGCAAAACGAAGTGTGAATGCAAGGAGGAAAAAATATGTACACTATTTTTACCATTAGTTGAGAATAAGTTAATTATAAATTTGCTCATTTTCGTCTGCAATTGAACATAGCTCTCAAAAGGAAACCGTTCTCGATGCCCTCTGATTTCGTTCAAATTGGGATACGTCATTTTTCATCGTAATGTAAATGTGGCTTATTTTTTTTCGGCAAAAACCGGTTTTACGTAGTGAAATTCGGCCGCAACACTAGATACCTTCAGTGTGATTTTTTCTGTTCCGCTGATTTCTAGTTGCGATATTATATTGACATAAATTGAAGAATAATGCTTATGGCAAATAATTAGAAAATTGAGTTTATTCAATTCTGACTAATTGAATTGTTGGAAATGTATAGGGGTTACAAGATGAAAAAGTTGTATCGCATAAAAACTCGTATTCTATATATTTCAACAAAACCATTCCCATTCGAAGAAAGTAAAAAACCAGGTGATACGTACGCTTTTGTTATTTTTTTCGAAAAATCTTGTTCATGGGATGGATTACCCCTGGCACACTATCGAGAATAAGTTGTATGGCTTCTTTTGGGTTATAAAGGGCGTCTTAAAATGACATTTCAATTTTTTTATAAAATTAACTATTTACTTAAAAAGTACGAATATTTTTGTTTGAATATAAGGTACAACTATGGAGGTTATGTGTAGAGCGAAATATTCGATAAACGGCATATAAACGGCATGGACTTGAAAGATATTCTTTCAACAAGATGGCGCAACCTGCCACACTGCGGGCAAAACAATGTAGTTATTGCAGACGAAGTTTCATGGTCGTGTTATCTCGCACTGCGGCGATGTGAATTGCCCACCAACATCGTGTGATTTGACGCCATTGGACTTCTTTCTTTGGGGTTTTCTGAAAAGAAAAGTGTATGCCAATGATCCACAGTTAATGGTAACGGTTAATTTTAGAGTCAATTAAAATAAAGAATAAGCGATTCCATATGGATAGCTGCCAGATGTGCATCGATTTCTGCACCCCGAAAACCCTTAAAATACAAAACTTCGCAAGAATCTGCGGATGTATACGAAATCGCGCGATAAGGGAGTCAGAAAACGAAGGAGCTGGATTTTGAAAGAAATGCAACAGAATGTTGCTGAAACGGTCAAAATCACCAATTAGCACATAAAAAGCTTTGTGATAATTAGGAAGATTTAAACAGTATAATACGATTCGAATGGAAAAAAGCAGAACTCTATGCCTCCTCCTTTTTCGGAATTTCTCTACGCATTTGAGTTCATAAAAATATGAACAGCAATTTTCATCTAATAAAGGTTTTGCAATTTTTGGCCCTTATACATTTCTATTAACGTACCCCGTCAAAAATGGACAAAGTCCATTTTTGTTTATTCGCGATAATCCTTATTCTGTAATTGCTTTCAATTACATATCTCGACTAGAAATATGCGAAGCTGCAAAAATCACTCTGCGGGTGTCTATCTTTGAGGGTAAATTTCAGCTTTAGAAACCGTTTGCTCGCCACTAACGACAGTACGGGTCATTTAAGTTTCTATGAAGAATTATATAGCCCAAAATTTAAAAAATTGGATGAGCAAATCGGAAAAAATATTATATCGCAGTAGTCCACCGCTGAAATGAAGTTAAAAAAACCCAAAAATACGTATCTCTTACTTTTTAGCTGTCTCAAATGCAAATGGTTTCGTTGAGATATACAGAATTGTTTTTGTGTTATATAACATTTTCAACTTTCAACCCTTATGGATTGTTTACACTTCATCCCATCAGAATCGAAGATAGTCAATTTTTCATTATTCATCATAGGCATGTTTGTCCGATATGGGTTTCGATTAAATATGTCTACTAGAAATAGGCGAAACTAAAAACAAGAAACACCCTAAAGGTGTCCAACTTTGAAGATGTAAAAAAAAATACATCTTATTAGACTTCGATGAGGAATAACATATCACAAATGGCATGAAACTGGAGAGGGGGGGGGGGGGAGGAAACGTTTTTGTAGTCAGTTCAACCACCATACACGTAGCAAGTTGTCACGTTGCAATAAAATAAACCACAAGAAAGATGACTCGCGGACAAATATCATTAGTTACAAGCTCGTTAGTAAACCGCACAAGATCCGAAGGCAACTAAGGCGAGAAGAGAAAACGCTTTGTCGGGCAGATTAGGGTGTCTTAAGGGCAAGAATATAGGGAAAATATTCAAGAAAGCGACAAGGCGTGACGGTGGGTTACTTGGCAAGGCCAACGACTAATTACAACTAGAACTCGGGAAAAGTAGATCTTGGCTTTGATGAATTTGTTTTCCAGAGTGCATCAAACTGGGTATCCCATGTAAGATACAAACTCTTAAGGAAGCTCTTGGAAAGCTAGAAATGATAGTTCAAGGTACTCCTAAATTTCCTCGTAAACATTAATAATTGCATGCGTAAATAAACCGTATATCATAAATAATAAATGCGGATAATAATGTACATGTTAGAATAAAACTGAAGATTGTGTGAAAAAATATATAGTCTTATGTCACTTCGAAGCGATTCAAAAGAAATAACATCTCCGTTTAAAAGTATATTTTTCTTGATTAAGGAACTGTCTAAAAGAGTTTATCGGGTTTAAGCGAAGTAAGATGGTTTCCAGTTGGAATGCATCAAGTTGAAAACTCCGAAGGCGCTGGTCTAAAAGGGAAAGTATCAACTTTAATGCGGTTACGAGGTAAAAAAAACATCGATTTTTCAGTAATGTACTAGACGCGATTTCATCGACTCATTAAACTGTACACATAATTGTCAATGCAAGTTTAGGATTCGACTTTTCGACGTAATTGTGACCTTTGTCAGTGATTATGTTCATCAAAAATTCGCGTCACTATATTTTAAATACGATTTCGTAAATATTTACTATTTTCCAATGACTTCGGCAAAATTTGGAAGTTATCTAGATGCTTTCAATTTTATAGCTTGAATAAACATTACGGGATGCATTATTTCATAATACGATAACGACAAAAAATGTAACCCCGCATCGTAAATTCCCGTGCCGTTTTTACGTTATTTCGATATTTACCGCTTTCCTGTATTAATTATTTTGTTTTCTGTGGAAAAATATAATTTCCCGATAATAAACACGAACGGCAGCGGAAAAAACCGTTAACGCTTTAACGAACTCGTTAATACTGCACGACTATATGATTGCGACGTATACTTTTAATTTTAAGATGTAGAAGTTTCCGTCGTTTAATTGGAACCATATTTTTTTGCCAGCATGACCTATAGTGGACAATATCTTTGACAATGACGGTGAACAGCTCACAGCATAATCTGCAATAAAATATCGAACGGTACTAAAAATACGTGAACTAGAGACGCTGCGTAAGCTTGAAATGTCACAAATACGATTACTGCAGTGCGAATGAGCGGAAGATTTGAGCGATCTTGCTAGAGGTCCTGGCATAAAGAATAAAGAAAAATCGGCCTACACAAAGACGATGGGCATTAGAGAGTAATGATAATAATACGAGTACTGCCGCGAAGAAACAGAAAATAATTGAGTTGGATGGACAACATCCATCAAGTCCATCAAGATACGTACAAGTTCATTTTGGTGAAAAACGTTTTGAATAGAAAAGATTATTCTATCAATTTACAATAAAAAGGTCTTCGTCATTTATTTCCTAACTTTATTAGTAATGGAGATATATCCACCGAAAGTTTATCTCGCCATCTGTCACCCGTCGTTTCACCTCCCCCTCATCAAAACTGGCGTTTTTTATAACTCCATTCAGACTCCTAACAGAAGTTGTAAACTTATTATTTAATAAGTTTAAAACTTTATAATAATTAATTTTGTTATAAAGTTAAATTAATTATATTATTTAAGTTAAGTTTTTTATAATTTTCTTAATTATATTATTAAAGTTAAATTAATTACATTATTTTATAAGTTTATAATTAAAGTTATAAAGTAAAAATTAATATTGTCATAAAATTAATTTTGTTATAAACATTTACAAATAAAAACTTTCATATTCCCATTACCTAGACCCAAAAATAAAAAAAAATATAACAAAGATATTGCAAATACCTCTAAATTTGTACGGAAAATGTAAATTTGCCTCCCTTTTTTTCTTATGCGATCTTTTCGAAAGCATGTTTTATTAAACGGTGTGAATTGTATCTCAAAACCGTTTCGTCCGATTCAATTCACATTCGGGCGGAGCATGTTTATACCACTTTCCATCGTGATTCTTTTTGATTGATGATTCTTTTATATGTTTAGTTATTTGTTAATAAGAATTGAGCAAGTTGGTTTTCTTGGTCGAAAAAATCGTTTCTATTGTTTTCCATTTTTGGACTTGCCACAATTTAAAAAAAGTATCTGACTATATTCGCGCCGGTTATAATTGTACTAAAAGGACATTTGAAAAAAAATCATTTCATCACCATATTTGACAGAATTATTCATCACCCTAGTTGACAGAACCACCTACACTGATTGGCGATGCAACAAGGACGGCACTTCGTTTCGATAATGATAATTACATTGTTTATCAATATTTTTCAATTAACACATTCAAACTTGACAAGACTATAAATATAAATAAAATTATGAATATGACATTTTGGATCTGTGCAGAGTCCTTCCCCTTCACGTGCCTACCTTATTCCGATACTTCCTTCCACCTTGCGGCCGCGGCCGCCTTGCGCTTCTGAATCGCATTCACCACGACATTTCTGTCATGGGCATTGGGGAAACTGCGGAAAACCTATAATGATATAGCTGGTCCTAGGTCCGCTTTCTAGTTTTAGAACTACGTCGCGGTTCGTCGAGAAATTAATCGCGGACAGAGTTGCCAGATTGGGCTATAAACCGCGATTTGGGCTATCTCGGGGGGCCATTTCGCGGCCCAAATTTTTGAAACGCGCTAAAGCGCGATTTGGGCTATATGCGAAAATAGAATGGCTTTGTTTGGGCTCTCAGACCATGTAACTACAGGACGCGCCTTGCATAGTTCGCTTCAAACAAATCCATCCGCACATTTTTACAGGGCGTGAGGAAATACACAAACACACACAATTTACTACGGTCACAAATTATCATCACGTATTTACTCACGCACATAAGAAACATATCATCACATAACGTAATACAGCACGCTAACAAAACGATTATACGAAAATCGTGTTCTTTTTTACACACTATACGTATGTGTGCGCCAAAATAGAAGAATAGAGGAGCACCCAAGTCGATAACGCAATCGTTAACAACTATTTTATGGAGGTAACTTCCATTTTGGGTTTTAGAGTAATATATTTTATACCTATAAATAATTGAACGTAGTGAATTCATATTTATTAAAATCTTAAATAAAAATATACAATTATACAGCCATCGAGTCATTGTTATGTGATTCACATGGTGTGATTTAAAGTTTGTATGAAATTGCGTCATGGACACAAAAAACCTATTATTGTCCCGCTTGAATCCATGGTCACAGACAACACGAATTTTAAATTTATGATTATGAATTGGAGGAAAAGTAAACTTCCTATCTATCATAAAATCAGGTCTATCATAAAATAAAAATACATATCGAACGACCAACATAAAAAAGCATTTTCTTTCAGCCCGATATACTCATATACCTCCGCGTCCTCTTCTCAGCCGACAAGGGAAGCTGAGTTCAACTTGAATCCGGATGATCCGAATTCCGACCCTGTCCGTGCCCAAGAGAATGTGCCAAAGAATATTGATGTACCGGAGATTCAAATTTCGAATGCAGAGGACCTGCTAAACGAATTTTATGTTTCTCTGATGGACATAGTTGATTTAGATTTCTAGAGAACGTAAAGATGTTTACTTTAATATTCTTATTCATATATATGATATATGAGACTGTGATTGAAACTGGGTGATTTTTGTACTAGTGTAATTTCAAGGAATAAGTATTTGTTTATTTATATGATTGTTTTAGCCTGCTACAAAGTACAGATATTTGATTATGTTTGATTTTAAAATAATTAAAGAAATAATTCAATTTCTAACTTATATCGGTGCTTTTCCTTCATGACCTACCAAAACCACGAATTTGGGCTATTTGCGAGCTTTTACCGCGCTATTTGGGCTTCGTAAAGTCCCGCGGTTTTTGGGCTACACAAGCGGCGTCTGGCGGCAGTTTCGCTCACTACACGTCTGGCAACTCTGATCGCGGATTACAGGCGACACACACACGTGCCGGTCCATGTGCGTCACATTTGTGCACAACTAGAACTACCTCACGGCCGTATTTATTTTTCTCCCAGATAACAAGGTTGGGTTTCGAACCCGCAACCTCGCAATGTTCTGGTTTAGCGACAAGCACGCTAATCACTGGAGTAGCACTGCGATTTATGCAAGGCCATGTACTAATTGTGGGTAAAATTCCGACCTCGTCATCGCAACACTCTCCTAAAAAAGAAATTTCAAAATTGGCCCATTTTTTCGGCACAATGCCAGAACCAAAAATTAGGTATCTGGCGACCATACAAATTTCGTTATTGTTTGATGTCCGACTAATTGCCTTGGAATATTTATTATATTAATTGGTTCTTTTAATGGTGTTGAAGCTTGCATCGTTGGGGTGCAACCAAAATTCTCCTTTATTTTTTTTTCTTTATTCTCATTATCATTTAAAATCATTTGTTGCGGATTTAGGTTACAGATCCCTAGCATAAGAATTTTCAAAAACGTTTCTGTAGTTTGGCACCCTAAATGTGCCAAAAAAGCTAGGCGTTATGAAAACAATATTTTCGTTGCATTTGAAGCATGCAAACTTCAACTCCGTTTTTTAACGGGCTACACCTACCTAGGTGGGTAAAAAAAACTGCATTTCCCGAAAATATTTTTATTCGATAGTATTACTTTTTAGCTATATTTCTTAAAAATTTCATTGAAATATCCCTAAAATGGAATCAGCCCTGCAGCTTCTTCCAGTGAGCCGGGCGAGCGGTAGCCCCACCATGCTTCAAACTTTAAACGCGTTTTTCTTGAAATACGGTTTTCAACGTCGGTGAGCATGATATCTCGAGAACCACTTGACGGATTGTTTCCAAATTTACAGGGGATACGATGAGAAACACTTAAAGGTCGTTGACAATCTTACTTTTAGAAAATCGATTTTTATTTTTTAATAGTTACGTAAAAATGACGACTCATAGATTTTGTATGCTCGAGTTCTAATTCGTCGCCATGTTGTTGAAAAAAATATTTAAAAAATCGACGATCGTCAACGTCTCGTAGGGGAGGTAAGGGCTCCAAATAACAGAGATAAAAAGTAACAAGCGAGTTGCCGTTAAAGAAATACGTAGGAGATTTTGAAAATATGAATATGGTGTAATTGACAGGCATTTAAAGTACAAACTCAATTTTCGACAGAAAAGGGGCAATCATTTGATAATAACTAATGTTATAATGAACTCAAGGAAAATCCCGTACGTATTTCTCTTTGTAATGTTATTTTGAAAATGTGCTCACAATTTGGAATGAAAAGAATGGAAATGGTTGGAGTTATAGCTGCGTGCCGTTTTGAAAAATTATGTTATGAGAAAAACGGTCGATGCTTCACACACGGGCCTGCGGACCTTTGTTTTACAAGTACCAAACTTTTCCCCCCTTATTCTAGATGGTGGCATCCCTCAAGCCAATAAAAAATTTTTTTTTTCGAAAATTCCCCAGTGTTGTTGCCCCTTAATTGCCTTACTTTTCGTGCGCATACCTACTCCGTTTCTACGCGTTATAGTACTAAGGTTGTTACTATACGATGTTTTCCTGTACTGTACGAGCATCAATTACTCTACGACCTCAGAAACAACTCCTATGTTGCAGTACGAAGACTCATAAAAGACGTACTGAAAGAGGCGCCACTTCGAAAGAGGTATATGAGTTGGCTGCAAAAGAAGTTTTGGAAAAAAACCGAATATACAGTTCGCGAATATGATATTTGTCACGTCACTCTTTTAAAATTCGTGAAGAATCTGAAAAAGGTGTTTCAGCGGAGACTGTGTTTCCAGTTGGAAATGTGATTGCTGTGCTTAAACAATTAACTCTTAACTTAAATAAAGAATTTACAAAAATATGTATTAGTTTAATTTAATTGAAAACTAAATTTGTTTAATGCTGGTAAAACATGCCCCTCCTGTTAAAACCTGCCCGAGCCTTATAACAACTAGCCCTGAAAGCGGGTTAAAAGTAACACCGAACTCAAAAAAGCGGCTCTATTAATTATCTGCTTGCATTACGTCCATTTTTTTTAAATTGCAGCTAGATCAATTTCTTTTAACATGAGCTAATAACCATTTTTATACAATCATCCGTTTGAGATATACGAGCTTTTAACTAAAACTTGTTACGTTTGACCCCTGTCTCCCCTATTTATCGTTAACTTCAATACCCGTTTGGTTGTTACATTTCAGTTGGACGGTGTCCACCGCAAACGGCGCGAAAAATTTGATCACCAGCCGGCAGCCATGTTTTTGTTGTTTTTCTGTATTTTTTTATCATTTTCTTTAGGGCTCTCAATATACCCTTGTGTTAAAAGAAGATGTTTCTTTTTCACCAACTACTTTCCGAAAAAAAATCGGAATTCGGTAATTTTTTCGGGCGTCTAGGCAGATGTAGCTCCTTAATGATAAGATGTTCGATTCGACACTTCGATGGTAAATGCAACGCGATGGAAATAACGTATTCATCGGGCATTTTGCTGCTGAAAAGGACGTAATTTCAACCCTTGTTCCCGATGGGACAGTAGGTTTATGTATATAAGGGTGTATCTTAGCTACTAGTTTTCCGTTCGGTGCCAGCGGAAAACTGGCAGTTAAGATAAGTGTGTGCGTGTGTCAGATGAAAATGCCACTTTTTCGAAATGTGATATTTTACCCGAGTTCCATACAACTGTTATAGGCAATCAGGGGAGGATGCTTCCCGGTACTGATCGTGAGAGCGTGTAATTTCCTTGCATATAGTACAGTGGTAGAAATACATTTTTCATTATAGAAGGAGTGGCGGATATTTACATATTGGAACAACTCCACAGTTTGTATAACAATGCATCATTTGAATTAGCAACATTTTGATCTATCGATATTTCAATTTCGAAAAGAAGCATCGTCATAGGATGACCCAATATTTTCTATAAGTTTGGCGTAAGTAGATTGCATCATTGCGCCTGAAACAGGGCAACAATGGTGCGCATCGATACCAATCTTACAATAAGAGCACTAACAACTGTCTTAAAATACAATGAATTATAATTGTTCAGACATGAATAATTCAGTTTGTGCAACGAGAAATTCGTATAAACTTGCGTGCCTTGAGTGAACGTGAAAAATATATACGACATTATGTGAGGGTACAAGGAAGTAGCGAAAAACCATGCTTCTACTATCTCCGAGACGCGGTAGTTATTTTATGAAAAAGCATAGCGTCGTCTCGTACGTTTATGGCGAGATGAAAGACCCCTGACGGCTAAAATGTTAACTGTATCGGCTACGGTAAAGTAATGGGATTTTGACCAACCGACTTTCGTATCACTAGGAGCCACAGGAGCACGAGTTATAAAAAGCATGAAAACAATTCCGCACAGTTCATGTGCGAAGAATGTATCAAACGAACAGGGTGACAAATTATTTGAATTTAGGCTTTTTCTGAATTTAGGTAAAAGTTGATAAATGTTTTTTTGAGTTTTTGATTACGCGGTTGTTTATTAAATAATAGTGTCTCACAAACAGTATGACGATGTGAATAAGGTAGTGTTGACATGTAAAATTGATATCAAGATGGTCTACAGAAAATATGACAAATAAAATCTGGTCAAATGAAAAACCATTTTTCTCTTTTTTCCCGAAACGAATTACTTTACAGTGACCATAAAAGTTTTACTTAAAAACATCCTGAACACTGTTGTCATGAATGATTTTAGATTTTCAAACCGAAGGATCAGAAGAATAGGAGGGATTTAGGCACGTTGCTGTAAGCGGCGGAATTATAAAGGTTCCTAAGGGCTATGCAAGCATAATAAAAAATGTAATCAAATGAAGAAAATATACCGTGACTCCGAGCTCTTCGCGTTCTTAATTTATTCTGCAGTTGAGTTATTAGTTATTATTTTACAAAAATAACAATATACGAACGACGCAGTTTAAAGAAAGTAAAAAAGAATTACGAAACATATTTTTTCTAAAAGCTCTGTACGTAATTTTTCAGTATAAGGTGCCAGTCTACGCGGCAACGAAGGTCACATTGTGCCCGTTTAATATTTGCTTTTTGGGACAATCGATGTTTTGTCTAGCCTACATATTCCCACGAGATGAGAATAATAGTATTCGCGTGCCACCGTTCACCACAATGTCATACAGGTATCGATATTTCCTGGCTCGGCCCACCCAGTGTCGATACGAACACACGCGTTGTACGGAGCAACGTGTCTCGCGAGTCTCATTGAATTTTCTACGTAGCCGAGTTCAAGGAGTCATCGTTGAAGTTTTGCCAGACTGGTGAGGATATGTTATCCTGGGCATGTTAATAGAAGATCGGTATTCTAACCACGTACTGAGGATAAGAAGAAGGTAGGAAGTGCAAGTAGTAATCCCAGTCTGCGCCGCTCTCACCTAGATCTTATAGACGCAGACCCTAAATAGAACCTCCTCAGTATCTGTGTGTGTGTAGAGGAAGAGAGAGAGAGAGAGAGAGAGAGAGAGAGAAGGCGGAAGCGCCTGCTATGGCATCTAAGTATGCGTCCCCCATGGCTCACGTCGTGGCTGGCTCTAATTAATCTTCCAAATTCCGCCGACCTCGATTTTGATAACAATTGGATCGAATTATATCCCTAATATATGCGTGTGTATAGCCTTCGCTGTAAGTATCAGACCCTCTATTTTCTACCTGGTAAAGAATAGGTAAAGGTGAAACTAATTACTGCAGTAATTGCCAAAAAGTGAGGACTTACAGAAGATTTATCAATTTCAGGCGTATTTTTTTAAGGCCATCTTTCTTAACTTCTCACTACGAAAATATTGTGAACTAATAACTGGATTGTGGGGGGGGGGGGGGGGGGGGCTGGTATCATGGGGCATATCTTGCTTCGCGACAGCACTGTGACGCCAAATAACAAGAGAATAATGAGAAAAGCCCAGACTCTGTCTGTTCGTTTGTCTGTAACGCTTAGGGGGAGGCCCGCCCAGTGACGCGGGCTGCCCTAAGAGCCCTGGAAGGGATCGTTCAGCGACCCCCGAGCAACCTCGTTTTTTTAAAAAGAATTATACTCCCGAGATCGCGCAACGCACTCTATGTATGTATATGTACCGCAATTGAGAAGTTTCTACCCAATGCTTCAATCAAAACTCAAAATATTCACACGGCTCCTCACGGCTTCTCGCATCAGTATTTTTTTTTGTCAACAGCCCCTGACCTAGTCGTATGCCCAAATTGTTTGTACAACATATGCGAAGCTGCTCTGTTTACGCGTTATTGTCACATGGCAGTAGCGATTCGTTGTTGTTGCTCTGAACTCAACCGATTATTACCGTTAAATTATCGCTCTGTAGCATAGTTCTCCTACTCGACATCGCAAAATTGCTTATCGGCATTTATAACAGGACGTTCTAGTAAGTGTTTTAAATGCTACTTTCAGTTTACACAGTTCAAATGAAATTTCAAAAGAACATAATCACGTACTATGTATTTTTTAAACAAAATGAGTCGAGTGTCTAGAATCAGCGTAGAAAAATAGTCGGCCGTTACTGTGTTTTATCATGACGCTCGATCTTTTGCAAAGAACCTGCACCCACAGCGATCCACCGTATGCGATCCTTTTACATGCTTCCAAATAATCCGCTCTACCAAGGATAAGGTTTCATGTCACAGAGAAATAGAAAGCTTACCGGAAATCCAATCGCCATTCAATAACAATCACCAACATTAGATATCGGTAACTACTATCAAAGATCGTTTACACGAAACCTTTGGGGTAGAGTTTCCACTAAAAAATAGGACCTCCGACGTCGGAACAGGGCAAAGAGGTTTCAGAGGGCTCAAAATCCCGAAGACTGTACTATGCAAGATTGCAAGAATAAATGTTGCGGACCGGCGAATCCAAGTTCAAGGTTTTCAACAAAAATCACGTATGAAGAACGTATGTTCGGTGCACTCGTTCGAAAAAATTGCACCCAGATTGAGTGACACCTACAGTTAAAAATAGCAGAGGATCAATAAAAATATGAAGATGTGTTAGTTTTTTGAGTGTGGGAGATTTCTATAGAATCGAGGAACTACTTGACTAAAAAGCTATAACACGATTCTGAGCAGGCAATCTTTTCCGGCTGACAAAGCCTTATTTGGTCGTAGGGTTATCCCGTTTAGAAACTTTAGACGGGAAAAAGTACTGCCCCTTATCCGCCTTCCTTCCCCCGATGTTCTTCACCTCGATGTGGTAGTGTGGCTGAAGGTAGGGTCCGGCGGCTCCCCGGACTGGTTCTTTAATCCCTTCGGGGGGGGGGGGGGGGGGGGGGCTAAGAAAGACCCCCAAGCCAAGGTGTCAGCTACCGTGCCAAAGGCTGCGTCGCGTACTGGTGCCTCCCGGGTACCGGGCGACCTCCGGGAGTAATTAGCCAAGCCCCGGCAATCACCCCTGGCAGTTTGCCTAACCGTTCATTCATACCGGCTTTATAACCGAAAAACTAACCGTTGTATTTGGACAAAATTCGGCCGACTTTGTAACCGTGTTTTTTACCACTACCCGTGATTTGCTCAAGTAGAAAGATGGCTAGAAAATTGGTTTCAAATTCGAATTACAACCCTGCCGAAAAGCAACCACTTGTAACCAAATTTATAACCGTATTTATAACCACTATTCGTGATCTGCTCAAGTTAGAAATATGGTTGGAAATTTGAAATACAACTCTGCCGAAAAGCAACCACTCGTAACAAAATTTGTAACCGTATTTATAACCACTATTCGCTTTCTAACTTAAGCGAATCACGAATAGTGGTTATAAATACGGTTATAATCTTGGTTACGAGTGGTTGTTTTTCGGCAGGGTTATATTTCAACTTTCCAACCATACTTCTAACCATCTTTCTAACTTGAGCACATCACAGATAGTGATTATAAATACGGTTACAAATTCGGTTACAAGTGATTGCTTTTCGGCGAAGTTGTAATTCGAATTTCAAACCAATTTTCTAACCATCTTTCTAACTTAAGCAAATCACGGGTAGTGGTCAGAAACACGGTTAGAAAGTCGGCAGAATTTTGTCCAATTCCAACCATCCGAAAAATCTAACCGTTATCCAGTGGATATGTAAACTGCCAGGGACTGCTCTGATAGGGTGAGACCGCATCACCGTCGTACTCGTGGGATTCAAATGGACTAAAACCAAAACCAAAAGAAGGAGATGGAGGAGATCCACCAGGAGACAGCTTCCCTAGGAAGCGAGCAACCAGAAGGATCGGAGCAGGCGGGGGCTAGGCAAGCACATGACCAGTCACAGATCCGCATCAGATACAGCGGCGCGGCGAGACCCACCCATCTCTGTACGAGCTGTACACCCATTTCTGTACGAGCTGCTGGGCGGAGGGGGGGGGGGGGGGGAGACAGGGCTACCAAACGCAAGAAGCCAGAGCACGATACTCCCAGCCCCTCCGACAATCGTCAGAGCAAAAGGACCAAGACCCAAGCTCAAGGTTCGTATGCCCAGGCGACGAAGGGCCTGGTGAAGCTGGCAATGATTGCCGAGGGCTTCCCAGGAAGGAAACTAACCTCGAAGGAGGTAGAAACTATCAGGAAACTGATCAGAGGGCGCATCCATGGATTACCCGAGGGTACAAAAGCCCCCCACCTTCACGGGGTCTTAAGAAAGGGGCGGGGCACACGCATATGCGGACGAGCAAACCGAGGACTAGTGGTCCATGTAGAGGAGCCCGATCTGACCGCCGAAGAAGCTCGGAAGCTCCTCGACAGGCGGACCGAGGGGTTGGCAGCCAGAGACTGGATAGTCGCCAAGGGTAGTGGGCGCAGGGACGCTAAGTGCGCCCAATTCGCATGCCTGGTAGGCGTTGAGTCTCTGGAGGCTCTAAGGAACTGCGGCTTCGGACGGTTCTGCGGGCCGCGCCAAGCCTTAGTGAAGGCCATCGAGAAGGACCGGGGCGTGAAGTCCGAGCCGGCATCAGGAAGGGATGAGGGGGACCCGCAATAAACATACTCGGTCTACCGATCATCTGCACCACTGCAAAGCGGCCTCGGCCATATTGACACGGGATATGGCAATAAAGCGGACAGGGATAGCGCTGGTACAGGAGCCATGGACACTTGCTGGTCCATGGAGCCATAAGACATTTGCGACGATGCGGGGGATTTACAACGCCCCATCAAGCGAGAGCCCGAGGACGTGCATTGCCACCAAGGGACTGGACGCAACTTTCCTGCCCCGGATGAGTACCTATGACATTATGGTAATCTTGCTAAAAACGAACCTTGAGGACGGGAGGCCGATGGAGGTATTGATAGGCTCAGCATGTATGCCCTATGTCTCCGACGACCTCCCCTCCCCGAAAAAGTTAGGAAACTGGTAGCCTATGCGGAAGAAAGGGGACTGGAGCTCCTGAATGGCTGCGACGCTAACTCCCACCATTATGGATGGGAGACCTCAAACGTCAACCGGAGAGGGATATACGATTTCCTCATGGGTGCCGGGCTACACATACTGAACGGGGATGTGAACCCACGTTCAGAAACGCAAGGGGTCAGGAGGTTATAAACATAACCTTCTGCACGGAGAGACTAGCGGGACTGGTGAAAAACTGGAGGGGTTCGGGAGAACTTTCGGGCTCAGATTACAGGTAGATATATCTGTCTCTCCAAAATGTGCAGGCTGCCGAATGGCGCCGCAATCCCAGGAATACAGATTGGGAGGGGTACCGGGCCGCTCGGACGGTCCGGGTACGTAGAATCCCCACCAGATTCCACAACAAAGAAGAGTTAGAGGCAGCAGCAACTCAACTCAGGAACGCTTTTGTAGACGCATACGAGGCTAATTGCCCGTTAAGGCTCAGACGAGAGCAGGCTGGAGGTCCATGGTGGAACAAGGCTCTGGCGAAGCTCAGGATAAAGGCAAGAAAAGCCTCCAACAACGCAAAAAGAACTGGAAAGCCTGATCGCTAGGAGGGCTTTTAGAGCCCTCCAGCTTACGTATAGCAGGGGAATAGTCTCAGCGAAGAGAAAAGGCCGGCGAGAGTTCTGTGCCAGCGTGGAAGGTGCCCTGGAGGAATCCAGACTCGGTCGAATTCTCAGTCAGGACTGCACACCGATAGTAGGCTGCCTCAAAAGACCAAGCGGGTCGTACACGGAAGGCATGGAGGAGTCTTTGCGCTTTCCTATGGAGACACACTTCCCTGGCTTTCAAGTCCATAGTGAGCGCGAAACGGACTCGCCGGGAACAGGAGAGCGGGGCGAGTACGCACCTCGTGAATGGTCTCTGGCGGCGCAGGTCGAGCATCCCAGGAAAGCGGACTGGGCTGTTAAGTCCTTCCCGCCATTCAAATCGTCGGGGCCAGATGGCATCTTCCCGAACTTCTTCAGGAAGGACTGGAATAAAAGACAGGACCCCTCACAAAAATTCTTAGGGTTAGCATAGCTCACAGGCATGTGTCGGACGCCTGAAGGGGGAAGAGCGTCTTCATCCGCAGCAGAAACGGGCACGTCCTGGCAAAAGGCTTTAGACCTATTAGCCTCACATCCCTTGTGTTAAAAACACTGGAACGTTTGGTGGGAAGATTTCTGAGGAGCGGACCGCTGAGCGTATATCCGCTGGACTGGAAGTCGTCTTCCAATCATTAAGTCTCCTAATGGGTGAGCCAGCAGTGGTATTCCCAGCCGAGATGCTGGCTATCCACAAGTATATGAGGCCGTGCCTGTGTAGAGGAGCCAAGGGTAAACGTACCCTGGTATACTCCGACAGCAAAGCAGCTATCTAAGGGCTCGCCAGTCCCTACGCTGATTCATCATCGGTCTAGAACTGCATGCAGGCGATCAACACAGTATGGGCACAGAACAAAGTAATCCCGATGTAGATTTCTGGTCACGAGAGGTTCCGCGGCAATGAGGAGGCGGACAGGCTGGCGAAAAGGGAACAGAAGTGAACCCGGACCACCAGATAGTCGGCGTTCCCTTTGCAACTGGGAAACGTATCATACAAAGCGACGCAGAACAGAAAACCCTACGCCTCCGGAAAACGGGGAGCGGGTGTAGACTGGCTAAGTTCTTTATGAAGAAACCACTGTCGGGCAGAGCTAAGGAGCTCCTGACACTACGGCACGAGGAGCTTGAGGAGGGCATTGGACTTTTCACAGGACACATTGCCCTTGGATCTCACTTGTCCAACCTCGGGCTAACCGAGCAAAGAGTATGCCGGCTATGCGAGGAGGAGGAGGAGAGCCGTGCCCACATTCTGTATTGCCGACCCGCATTAGCAATCGGCAGATACATACTCGCACTGGGACCATGTTTCCGACACCCAAATATTTGAGAGAAAAGAGGGTGTGAACGGGGGAGAACGAGCATGTGTAGCCTGGCCAAAAAGAACGAGCTTGGAGAGCGGCTCGCTTAGGCCCCTTCCCCATTAAAAAAATTACAAAAGGCCCAGCACTCGGCCGGTACAGTGCCATCTATACTCGACGCGTGGCCAACGATCATTACCAGTACTGGACGACGGTTGGAGAAAATCCGAAACGTTACATGGGTCCTACAGTTGGCAAACAGCGTCAGCCTAGTGTTGGTGCTGACCTGGACCAGCATTAGCTCAGTGTCGGTGCTAAGGCTGGCGTACCAAAGGTTCGGTGCAGTTTAAGGCCAATGTTGGCCCAAGGTTGGTTGTCGATGATGCGCCAATGTTCAATTTAACCATGGGTTACTCATCGGTCAACAAAACCGACCGAACTTTGGCCTTATGGTTGGGTACCATCGGTTGAGCCCCGACTGCCATCCCAAGCGTTGGTTTTATTGTAAGCGTCGGCAATTTTTTCACGGGTCAAAAGAGCGAGATTGCACAATGGAACCTTTGGATCTAGGTGCACACTTAGGGCCCCAGTGGCCCTGCCCGCTATTATTATTACTAGTACCACTATCTGCATTCCCCAGCAAATGACAGGTCAGGCGTTCCAGTGCGGATCAAGTACGCCGTGTAACAGATCTAAAATATATAGTATAAGGTGTTACTGATACGTATTATCCCTTCGCACTCGAGAGGTGATTCTCGCTCACCACTTACTATCGGAGCGAAAAAGGCTTCGAGCACCAAGGGTTATTTCACAAGAATAATAAAATCATACGCATAAGTGCACGCTGTAAGGATAGCACTACTGTACGCGGTACAACGACAGGTCGAACTTTTATCCGCGTGCGATGGTACGTTGCAAGGAGACTATAGGGAAGGAGTCCAACATCCGTATTGTGGCGTGTCCGTAAAAGTGTCCTGAAACAAGGTTTCTCATAAGCGGCGCTCCAGAAGCTAGTGACCATGTGATATATACGAGGGCGGTCCGATAAGTACTTAGCCTACAAAAGAAAAACGAAAATTTTGGAAAAGTGGCGATTTATTTCTCAACATAGTCTCCTTTTAGCTTGATACACTTGACCCAGCGATGCTCCAACTTCTTTAACCCGTCTGAAAAATACGTTTTCTGGAGGTCTGCATCGCCGGGTGAAGTCCACTGTTTCGTCTGTTCCTTGGTCTCTGGTGTGTACCAGTGGACCCATGTTTCGTCGACGGTCACGAAAAGACGCAGAAACTCCTTCGGATTGCGCTTAAACAGCGTCAAACACCGCTCTGAAGTGGTCTTACGGTTGCGCTTGTTGTCCGGAGTGAGCAAACGCGGCACCCATCGCGCCGACAGCTTTCTCATGCCCAATATTTCATGCAGGATATGACCCACGCAGTCTTTTGAGATGCCTACTATCTCAGCGATCTCGCGCACTTTCAATCGGCGGTCTGCCAATACGAGATCGTGGATTTTTGTCACGTCTTTCTCCGTGGTAGCCGTTTTTGGGGCACCTGGGCGTAGCTCATCAAGAACCGATGTGCGACCACGTTGAAACTCGTTAAACCAATTTTTAACGGTCGCCATCTAAGGAGAAGAGTCACCGTACACAGCATCCAAGCGCTCTTTGATTTCGCTGCGCGATTTCCCTTCCAAAAACAAGAATCGAATCACCGACCGATATTGCTCTTTTTCCATTTTTCTAAAATCCGCGGACACGCCCGCTTCCATACGCGGAAAAAACAAAACTACGAGTCCAATTGGGCTGAAATTTTAACAGTAGCTGTCTACGAGAATGTACTACACGATAGTAAATTTCTCTTGCGATAGTGGCGCCAACGGGCGGTGAGGCTGAGTACTTATCGAACTACCCTAATTACCCCACCCACCCACCTAACCCAACTCACCCACCCACCTAACTACAAAAAAAACACCTAAAAAATGCCACAACAATTTATATCCGACGTAAATATAAATTGATTTCAAATGTGGTTAGGTGGCCAAGATTATAGTGTGTGAAGTACACTGTAAAAACAAGCGCGTTGTTTTAACACGTTTTGCGTCTGTAATCTTGTCGCTCTTTTCAACACGGTAACGCGTGTGTTGATGTCGTAACGACACATTTTACGCGTGTTCTTTCAACACGCTTCAAGTGTGTTTTAGCAAGTTCAAAGCGCGTTGTTTCGATACACTTTAGGCGTGTAAACGCTTGTCGCCAATTTCAACACGTTTAAAATGTTTTGATGGCTAAATCAACACACCTTTTATGTGTACTTGTGGACGCTTGGGAATAATGTACAAGACGTCACGTAGGCATACGTTCGAAAGTTAAAAAAAAAAGGTTTCTCCGTTACTGGTGCTTTATTCCGATGGTGTACTACCATAATTGATGATTTCCAATCGTCCTGAAATCAATTCCTGCGAATAAATGTTATTGTCATTACCTGGTCTCGAACCTACCTAACCTAGTTACTTCTATACCTAATGTGCGTACGCTAACCATTGTGCTATCGGCTGCTTGCGGTTTTTTTCATCAAGAAACGGAATACATGGTTACATTGAACGAGAAGAGTAATGAAGACATTTCAAATTTTATGAGCATGCATGCGTGTGTGTGTGTGTGTGTGTGTGTGTGAGTATGTAGGTGTGTGGGTGAATCGGCGTATTATCTACATTATTGGATACACACAAAAATTATATTTTTGAATTACAGTATTTATTTTTCTTTTACCTTATCAACGCACAAATCGACTTTTCATGTTCCATTTTGTAAAACTAAAACACCTTTAAGGCGAGATATACATTTACAACGATAAAAAATCTATTTCTTTTTTTTCTTGAAACGATAGATCTATATATGTAGTATATTTTCCAGAAGTTTCTAAACGAAATTCGAAAAATTTTAAACGTTGCAGCCCGCCAAGGCTGTGTCTTACCGCTTGGATTCGTAGCGGGCGAAAACTTCAAACCCCTTTTTCCCATAACTGCATTTTCGAAATTGACGTGCAGGATTACTCTAAAACTATAAAGCCGATTGAGTTGAAATTTGATAGAAATATTGACAATATTTCTTTTACTTGACGAGAATTGTTTTTCAAAAATTATTTTAAAAACTACTTTTTCAATGCAAATTTTACAGATACTTTGCGTGAAGTGGTGAATTTTTGTAAACGTGTGCCATTCTCTTAAATTTGAATTTTCTTCATTTTAATCACTGTCAAATAGAAAATATACATGTTCTAACTGGAAAAAAATTGAATTTTTTTACGAATCAAAGTCTACGGAAGCTATAGACTGCACGCCAATTCACAACTGCCGCGGCAATCTTGCTGTAACACTCTGCCACAGCTGCGCCACTTTGAATGAATTAAAAAAAATTGTTTTGTATAGATAAATATACTATTGAAGAATACCTACAGTTCGATAGATGGAGAATAATTATTCCTCAGTTATAAAAATCGCCCAAGATTGGTCAAGTTTTTCCCGTTTGAATGCATATCCCGCCTTAATGGCCGCATAAAAACATGAAGGAAAAAGATTGAATAGCACTGGAAGATATGCTGTATCCCACGCGAAGTAGCTTCCCATGACAGTCGACGACTTCCCCCGACAGTGCCCAACATCTTTTCCGATTCATCTGTGAGCTCTGGTAATATCATGGGATTTCGTATGGTCCCTGGTCCAATCGACTTGGATTGTGACATGTGTGATGTTTTAAATTTCTTATGCTGTCCTTTTTTCGCATCCGTACTCGTTGCTAGTTATTCCACATCCTGAAAAAGTATGATAAATTATTAAAGGAGCATAAAAAACATTTGGCTGTTTGTACTTTGATATATAGTGAATCGAGAAATTCGTTGGGAAGAAAATCGCTATTCGAACTGATCAGGAAATCTCTAAAGCACTGAATAAAAAGTTTTCTGCACAGCAATTAGAAAACGCAGTGAGGAGGATATTTGTATGGAAGAGAAAATTTCGATTTGCAGTGAACAGAACATTTTCCCCAAACAAGGAATCTTCTTTGCTCCGAACAAACACTTGTCTTCACACTGGACAGAAAAATTGGTCAGCACAAAATAAAGAATTTTCTTTGCCCCGAACAAGAAATTTCCCTCACTCCAAACAATTTTCTTCGCCGTCTACAGATATATTGGTCTGCACAGAAAAAAAAATTTCCTTTGCCCCGAACCATAAATTTCCTCCACTCCGCACAGACATTTTTCTTCGCACTGGACAGAAAAATGGGTTCGCACAGAATAAAAAATAGCGTTTGCCCCGAACAAGGAATTTCTTTCACTCCAGACAGACAATGTTCTTTGCCCTGGACAGAAAAATTGGTCCGCACAAAGTAAAGAATTTCCTTTGCCCCGAACCAGAAATTTCCTCCACTCCGCACAGCAATTTTGCTTCACACTGGACAGAAAAATTTTCTTTCTCTCCGGACAGACAATGTTCTTTGCTCTGGACAGAAAAATTGGTCTGCACAAAATAAAGAATTTTCTTTGCCCTGAACAAGAAATTTACTGCCATCCGGACAGAAAAATTGGTCCGCACAAAATAAAGAATTTGCTTTGCCTCGAACAAAAAATTTCCTCCAATCCGTCCAGAAAATTTTGTTCTCACCGAACAGAAAACTTGGTCCGTATAGAATTGAATTTGCCCCTTGCCCCTCAAAAGGATCTTTCAGCACTCTGGACAGAAACTTTTCTTAGCAACGAACAAAATATTGATCCGCACAGAATAAAAAATTCTCTTCGCATCGACTCTTTACCAAAAAATTATTTTATATGCGTCAATAAACTGAGTGTTGCACTTACCATGGTTTCACAGACCAAATTATTTTCGCCATTCATGTAGGTCTGCTCGACGAGGAAAAACTTACGTGTTTAGCTTTTAAAATAACACAAATCGTAATTTAAAAACTCTTTCGCACGTCCGTCCATAATATAGCGAGGTTATGAAGTCGGCATATTGTCATATCAACTCACTGGACGCGTGTTGTTTGTGGTACACGCGTGCAAGTGAGTTGTTTTACGACGCTTTGTGTCGTTCGAGTCGCGTGTACCTACACTAAGTGTGTTGTTCAGGAGAAAATGGGTTGATTCGACACGCTTCATGTGTATCACATTAAGCGTGTTCTCTGGCAACTCATTAAAAACGTGTTGTTACCAAGAATGGTATAGAGCGTATTGTTTCAACACGGTAAAATAAGTAAAACACGTTGTTTCAACGCGTTAACCAGGTTCTACACACGTTGTAGGCGTGTTGTGTGTTGCTTCAACACACCGACAACACGCTAATTTTTTACAGTGTATGTAGAGAATCTCAGTGACTGGAACATGCGAGTGTAAATTGCAACCTCATATACTACTGCGTCAAGTGTAGTGCTTCACACGAATCTGGAAAATGCCTTCGAATTGACTCATCAGACACACAGCTCCTCCGCTGTAAAAATTGCAATAACCCAGGTCACCCAGTGAACTATAAGTGATGCCTATACTAAAAGATCATATACAAACGCTCGAAAAGTGAGAAAGATATTAGACAACGACAACTCATCGAAAGAATTGAAGCGATACACACGAAAGTCACACCGGATATATCCTATGAATAAGTTATGGCAACACCCGCAGCGACAGTAACAACACAGAAATTCGCTACGCAGTAGCGAGCATCACCCGCAGCATCACAAGATACACCACTACCTTGACCCATCACCTTACATTTTATATTTATTTAAATAATATCAAGACTCAAAGATACTGACAACAACAGCCCAAAGCGTACAATTTAACTAATGCTTAGATGTGTTTGTTAAGTTTCACTTTACGCACAATATCCAAACACTGTATGGCACCGCGCGAGGTTTCGATTCTCGTCTCGTAGTTTTTTTTAAACTGATTTTTTTTTTATTGAAACTATTCGTTATGCCTTTTATCGGTAAATACCTCCTTGTCCGATACCCTTTTACAGTCGCCGTCGCAAATAAACAATTTTAGTGCGCGATAGTTGTGTCTTTTGACAAGCGCCATAACAGTCAGTTTCACCCTGTGCACTGGCTGTATTACTATATTGTTGGTACACTAACGACACGAACGACACAGACGAATTTTCGGTCGTTTCTCACACCGTCTCTCCATACGAAGATTGGACTCCTTTCCAATAGTCTCCTTGGTACGTTGCTTACGCGAAGCACTTCGCTTGAAGCCACCTAGCGGATGGTTGGCGAAATGTATGCAGGTAATGTCTTCCCGGCCAGAACATTGATACTTCCTGTCAAGGCGACGAGGCGTTCAAAAACCACAACTGATCGGCTTTACTCTTTTGCCTCATTGAATAATTCGGTTATTTATTATGCTCAAATAATTAGTTATTGTAATCCCAGTATTTATTAGAAGCATTCTTACCCCGGCCGAGTAACATTGAGCAATGAATGCTTTTAATGGTAAATAGGATTACAACATATATACTAGTTCCATCCTCTTAATTATAAATATCTCTTAATTCCATCCTCTTAATTATAAATATCTTTGATGGCGTAATAAACAAAGCAGCTTTACGCAGTTCTTAAGACAGGCTCCACTTTTCAAGACATATCATTGTTCTGGTCGGGTAGACACTCCGTGAAGATGTACTTGCCCGCAATGTATCCCGGCCAAAAGATTACAATTTCCATACATAGAGGGTAAGCCGTAAAAACGATTGAGCGATCTTCCCGGTTTGTTCCATGAGAGGGCCCGGCCAGTAAATCAGACAAGGCAAGCCTGGTCAGGGCCCTACACAAAATACTGAATCCTGTCACATTTCTACACGGGATCGCTTGGCAAGGTGATAACCACAAACACACTTCTAGATGGTGTTCGAATTATCTTCATTGTGAAGATAAAAGCGGAGAGCTCAACATGACGGTATGGCTCTCTTGATCTCCGAATCTTGATCCTTTTGAACTTCTGTGACTTGAATTTGATTGCCAGGTCAAAAGAATCTGTCTCACCTCCTAGGAACATCTAAAGAGATCCTCCAAAAAGCGTAGAGTCAAATACCATATTCTGTTTTTAAAAACTCGTAGAAAGAATGGCGTAACTGATACAAAGAGGTGATAGGATGGAACGAAAATTTAAGTTTTGAGATCGGAAATTGTTCTTATCGGAGGATCTTCCATTTTCTTAGCTCTGGTCGCAAACTAAATGAAATGTATTGATTTTGTTCATTATCATAAGTGCTTTATGAAGTATTTCTACCGATTCATCCTACGTGTATGTATGCTCTAAAAATATGGCTGTACTTCCGGATAGCTGTTACCTCTGGCTCAGGAGTATCTCCAAAAAGCATGTGTCTCTTGAAAAACGCAGAAAGACTGCAAAGTGCAGCTTTCGCACTCACCGTATACATAGTTATAAGCGCTGACTCAAGTTAATCCATTTGTCTTGACAACAGGAAATGTAATTTTCCAAAGCAATGAATATTCATCGAACAACTGATGCCGAGCTTGTTCACATAGTTCTATAATCCATCCACAATGTTTGGCCCTAAAAAGTGGGAAATTATTGAGTGGTTTAAATGCTTTAAACACAAATTGGATTGTGAGACTGTAAGAGTGGGAGACCCGAACTTGACTACGAAGATATTTCAAGTACGATCGAGTTGCATGTATTTATATTTTCCATTTCTCTATTTGTATTATTAAGGAGCGTATTTTTTTTGTAAATTGAGGTCGTGAGTTTCTAACAAAATGTCTAAAAACGCTTGAAGCATGTTCACAGCCTGCACCGATAAAAAAAAGTTTGAGCATTGAAGGAGAATTCATTTTCATTCCAAAAAAAGTTTAATCATTTAAGAAGAATGCATTCTAGTTGCAAAAAAGTTTAAGCGTTCAAGAAGAATTCATTTTCATTCCTTTCCAACGATGCAAACTTCAGCGTCATGGAGTTGGGATCACACAGAATAAAAGAAAAAAAATTATGAAAATTTTTCAGTGATTTTTAAATTGCTTTATCTCCGGGAAAAATCATCGTAGGAGAACATTTTAAAAAGCATTTCAAAGGTTAGAAATCAAAAGAAACGTCGCAAAGGAAAATTTCTGACTTTTATTTTGAACAGGTGTACAGACCAGGAAAAATTTGTTTGATTAATAACGCAATCAGACGTATTTTCCTTAGATCGCCCTTTCTATTTTGAACTTTGAAACAAGTCAAATGACGCTTTTGACTTTAATAATCAAAAACTCATGGACCATTCATCGCACACGAATTTAAAGCACTGTTCTGGAAAGCTGAAAGTATGCTCTTCAAGGTAAGAAAAAATTTATTTTTAATCAATTTGTTTTCTGTGAGATGTGCAGTTAAGAAATGTAAAAAATGTCGATTATTCTTTAAACTACAAAAGTAACGACATCTTTCCGGATAGCTATCGCGAATATTATGCTCAGGCGTTTTTTCCAAGTTGGTAGTGTCCACAAAAAGTATGCTAAGCGTAAAGTTGTCCCATTTTTTTTCTGTAGCCCGAATGATGAAAGTTTATAATTTGGTAAAAAAAAATTAAAGGAAAACCATTAGTGTTTTAGGCTACTGTTATTTCGCTTACTCGGTAAAAAAATAGGTTTACGGGTATTTTCGCACATGTAAAGTAAGAATTTGTAGAAAGAAAAAATTTTAACTTATTTTCAATAAACAAAAATTTCTCTTTTAAAAAAAAAAACAAATCGGCGAAGGATTTCGTGATCTCAACATCTTAACTGTCGGGTTAACAAAGCATAAATGGTCACAATTTATTATGCAAGTGAAAACCAGATTCATGTGGAGTACAAATCAAATGAGTGATGTACCCTTCGACCACACAGCACTTGAAATGTTAATTCATTTGCATAATACGAAAAAATGTATATAAAAGCATTTACCTTTTATCCTATAACACAATAACCGCATATCTCATGAAATATATTGCGTCTTATAGATTTTGTGGTAATGGGTAAAGTATGCATTTCTAAACCACAGCATCGACAGGTTTAATGGTTGACATTACTGTTTTATCCTCCTCCTGGTAGAAAGAGAAATTTCGTACCTATAAATGATCCTAATATCCCTGTTAGACGACGCCCGCACGCACGCACGCACGCACGCACACACAAACACACACACACACACACACGCACACACACACACATACGTATATCGACGCAAAAATTCTTTTCGCGGGCAGTCGGAACGGAAAATTCTGTCTTCCCGAGCTTTTTCCTAACCATGCACGCCAAGTCGTTGCACAGCATTTCCAGTGTACTTGTGTATTACCTACTTTGTACTTTTATCTAATGGTGATATCAATTTTTTCTTATAATAGTATGATGACTTTTTTTAATGAAATATTTTCAAAAATATTATTCCTAAGCTTTTACCATTCAGTGTGCAACATGACTAATAAACTTGCTCGGCTATTTCATAAAAGTGATTTCACTTTTTTGTACATTTGCATTAAAGAAGTATAAGGAAACCATTTTTTGAACTCAAATAAAAAGTATAGTTTGAGATATTTGAAATAAATCAGAATTTTTTATATGGTAAAACAAGCGATAACGATTTTATGGGATTTTTTATTACTTGCCGTTTTTTAATACTTTTTAAAAATATAAATATACGCGCGCATTATTTTATCAATTTTCAAAATTCGATACGAAAACTATTGCAATGCGCCAAGAAACCTTTAAGGAAAAGACTCATATTGTCAAAATGATGGTATGTGCAAAATATCACGTGCATACGCGCGTGTGTGGCCTTGTACGTGTGTTTTATATCACGTTTATTTCGTTTAAAAGCCATATTTATTGAAATTGAAATAATGGGCTTTTCCTTTTGGGACCTAATTCTATGTAGCTTTCATTTATTTATTATCAATAACAAATTTAGTTTTAAAACGGTTCTACATATATATATAGGGTGTCCTTCTTATCTCTGCCACCCGTAATAACTCGGTAATTATCGACGCCACAAAAAAATATTCCGGACAAAAGTTGTACGGTGTGAAGGGAGCCATCAAATGCGACCAATTTTTTTTATTTCGGTGGAGGCGCTGATGCACAGTGAAGGTCACCTCCACTTTTTTAAACGGTAAGGTACCTTTTTTCCAATAATCTTGTGGAGCACCTCGAGCCGCATAAAAAAACATTAGGGGATTGTTCATGGTCATTCAAGGTCAGTATCGATGATACAAATATAAATATCTCGGATCCCAACCAAATACTTGGTAGTGGTCCGACATATTTAGATTTGTTTGTTGTGTCAAAGATAGAAATAAAAAAATAATGGTCGATGACGCGCGCCGATCGGTTGCGCCGCCGATCCAGAGGGCGCACAGCGCGCGCCCGTGAAGCGAGCGAGCGAGCGGACGTGGGCCGAAAGGGGCTTTCTTCTTCCGTGGACCGCGATCGATATATTACGCGTGCTAATAGACCTGTGTAGGAAAAGTGGAGAAAAGACTGTGTGGACTGAGTGGAAGGACTGCGTGGGAAAAGGATTGTCTGCAACCCGTATAACGGGGTCTGTGCGGTCTGTGCGGTCTGTGAGCTATTCTAAGAGCCACGTGGCTCTACGAATTCCAGCCGTGTATCGCGGAGTGCCGTAGCATTCATTTGGAGCCGTACTCAAAAACGCGTAAGGGAACCAAAACCGCGTGTGCCCCCCCCCCCCCTTCGCTCTCGATATTAATCATAAGTTCCTATTGTTGTTTTCTATTATATATATATATATATATATATATATATATATATATATATATATATATATATATATATATATCATTAACAGTTCAGACCGTCAAATTATTAATCATTTTGTAAAGATAATTTTTTGACACCCCATACTTCATTTCTTTCTATTGTACAGTTTCTTGGGGATAGAGTATATCATCTAATATATAACGAGGATGCCCAATAATTTTGACCACGGCTGTAACCACACACACGCGTGGGCGCGCGCACGTACATATGTTGCAGTCCCCCATTGATCGTGTCGCACCGCATACCTAGAATTTCTTTCAATCTCGATTTTAACAAAACAATCGACTGATATCTACTGATGATCGACTGATGATTTACCAAAATTAAGGTTTTTTTGTACTTGCCTCAAATACTCGTGTCTAAATATTTCCGTGTAAGCTACTTTGCCGATCGACCCTTTCGTTCGAAAGAGGTTTTCGGTTCAGTGTCAGGAGAAACTTTGAATGACCGACGAATTTTAGAATATAAAAAGGAACTATTAAAAAAAAGAAAATGTATTGGTTCGTTCCATCTATACAGGGTCTTTCCCTTCTTGCGAGCCCCAATCCGCCTCAACTTCGTTCTTACCTCCCATTCCACATCCCCACCGGCTCTAACACCTATTCCATAACTCTCCCCCACCGCCCATTTCACCCCCTCCCCGCCCTCCACCTTGCGGCCGCAGCCGACTTCCCCCTCTGTATCGTATTCACCATGACATATCTGCCATGCGCATAGGGAAACGGCGGAAAACCTATATCAATACAGTCGGTCACAAGTTCGCTTCTCAGTTACGGAAATAGTCGTCTTTCGCCGAAAAATGTCGAAGAAAAACATTTCACGACGAAAGTACGCGACTGGGATTCGAACCCGCGACCTCCCGATCCACCGGCCAGCCCGCTAACCACAAGACCAATGCAACGGGTTTATAAAAAGGAACTATATCTATACCGAAACAACATGTCTTTGGATGTCGAATTACATGAAAGATGCCGCAGAAGTTTGACAATGAGCTTGCAAATGGAGGAGTTATAGTAAGGACCGTGAAACAAGTGCCCATAACCTCGAAAATGAATTTACACACGGAATATTCCCTGTAATAAAGTGGTTGCCCTGAAACCCGCTGTTCAGCTGTTTAGGGCTGGAGCCGGGCTCAGCAGGCGTCTGGAGATTTTATACTTTAGTGCGGATATATGTTGCTCATAGATATCACCTTGAAGGGTGGCTTTGCGCCACTAATTTCCAGCCAAAAACGCCATATTTAGTTGCGACGCGTGCTTTGAACGAGCAAGTTCAAAATAAACAATGACAAGTTGTTTTTCCGATGTGCACTTCCGCACTACTGCGGTTTGAAAAGTGCAGCTGGCTTGCGAGTCCGCGTTATCCGAAAGAATGTGTAGCGATTGGTTTCGACATTTCAAAAGGGGCACTTGTGACCTTTGTGGGGCAGATACAGAAACAATGGTTGCCACATGTGTTGAACGAGAATACCATTGCAAATTGATTAAACCACCACTTACGCTTCGCTTGCAAGTCACAAAAAAGTTAACTACGGAGAATTGTAACGCGGATGAAAAACGGATTGATTTCAACAACCCTAAATGCAGATAATCATGGGTTGATCTTGATAAACCACCAACATCGAGGTCAAAATGGAATATCCATAGACACAGCCATACTGCGTAACTGTTGGAATATGGAGGCGGCTTCATGAGCTCTTAAACCCAAGAATACGGTTACTGCTGTAGGTTACGAGCAGCAGTGAGAGTGTTTGAACGATAATTTTATTGAAAAAAGCCGCTCGTAGCATCAAATCACCGAAAGATGATTCTGCTGCACGGCAATTCTCGGCCTTACGTTGCATTGACGGTAAAATAGTCTCGTCAGAGCCCTATTATTTTCGTGAAAACCTCACGATCTCCGATTGTTTTGCGGGATTTTGGTAATCGAAATACAAGCCTTTTGTATTTATTTGTACCAAGACCATTTAACCCGCGATGCTAGACTGACATTCTACACAATAATGGTTTATTAATACGAATACATATAAGTCCTTAACTATACTCGGACAATTGAAGTAGCCCCGCTGGTAGAAGGTTCGGGTTAACTGTGCGCGCCGGTCGTCAAATTCGACGCCGCCACTAATTTTGTTTGCGCGCCCGTAGCTCCCTCCATCGCTGGTGCTATATTTTGGGGGCTTTTTGGGTTCTTGACCCTTCTCTACTTATTGACGTTTCCTGATACAATAGAACCTCGATGATCTGAACCAATCGGGACCGGATATCGTTCGGACAATCGGAGATGTATCTCGGATTTCCGGGAAAATCACCGCATGTAATATAAATAGTATCGAAAATTCTCGTTATTCGTCCAACGACCTTAAATTCTTTATTTGATAGCAATTAACAATGAATAAAGTTTCAATTTTTATACCACCACTACTTATGCACATAAACGATAACACCACTCTAGAACTTTGGAAAAACCGTTTTTTTTGCTTAAAAATACTTTGGGGTCATAAAAACAATATGCAATTGGTCCTGTAGCATTTTTTTAAAGGTTCAATTATTGATTTTGCCGCTGCGTCTCGGACTTCTTTCAGGCGCCTTGTACAAGTTTGAACGCGTTTTTCTGGAAACCACTTTTTTAAACTGGGAGGACGGATTACTCGAACATCTTTGCATGGATCGATTTGAAAATTTGATAGTAGCTTCACAATTACATTCTCTATGGGAGTACGTAGCCGTTTTTTGAGTAAATGTAAACTTTTTTTTATAAACAATTTACTGCTTATTTTCTGGGCAAAAAATCGATTTATTTCGTTCAAGGTGAGTCACTTTGTCGAAATTTGATTAAAAAATCCGTGCGGAGCCCCATAGCTACTAACTTATACATTATAATTTGTGTTGGTTTTTGTTCCAGGTCTGATCCTTTACGAGAAAACCGTCCTCCCATGAAGCTATTTGTAAAAAACATGTTTTTCAAGATGGGTTGTGTCGCCGCCATTTTGTACGAAAGTTACTTTTAAAAAATGTATTCTTTAATATGTGTTGAATAAACCCCTTCAAAAGAAATCCTATTCCTTTTTTCATACACCCAAAATAAATTGTCAAAGGCCGCTAGAGTGGTGTTATCTCTTAAATCACAATTGCGGCATAAAATGATGACCAATTTTCGGCTGTCTCATAGTAGTTGCGCGTTTCTTGGCCGCTAAGTCACGAACTCGTGTCAAGAAGAGCAGCTGTGTGGGACTATTTTCTGGTTGGATTTCAAACCATTCCAGGACGGTTTCTCTAATATACATACACTGCATATACGATCTGATGTATGAAGTTACACATAGGCAATGATGTATTTTGAAAATACTTCGAAGTGTTAGGGAACAGCTTTATTAAAGAAAAAAGGGGGATACCTCTATATCCTAACAATGAGAAAAAAACGACCATCATTGGATAATCGAACGTCCGGATAAGGCGCCGATACGTCCGGATTACCGAAAATTCGGATAATCGAGGTTCTACTGGATTCCAATCATGTTCGTTCCATTTAGGCCGACGAAATTTCAATTTGTCAACTCTGCACATTCACAACATTTTCGTGATTGATGTTGAAGCCGATATCGCTAGAGGGTTAGGAAGAGCATCTCAAGTGCTTTCTAACGACACCTCGATCGTTCTCGTAGTCTCACGCGTTCGCGAGATAGATTGCCTGCAACATATTGGTACTGTTATATTTGTATCTCTCTCTTACGCGCCGATCACAACAAAAGATTGCGTCACCCGGGCTGAAGTCTTCGTTCGATACAATGTCACGGATGTACCCTTTCGTAATTTACCCCGATCGTATCCTCGTAGATTTTTACCTGGCAACCAAACTGAACTAATAGACGTTTTCATGTAAAAAATACCACCTCATATAATTTTTAATTCCGCAAGAAATTATTACTCGCATAAAGGTGATTGAATCACCATTTTCTGCTTATAGAGAAAACTTAATTTTTGGCACATTTTTTTCTTTGTGTTTCGTAGATGTGGTGAGAGAGGACGTTTTTGTATAAAGCCTTATGCCTCGTCCTAATAGTGACCTTGATTTGAAAATCGACGGTTCAAAGACATTTTTATGATTTATGTAACTTTTGATCACAAAAGTACTTTAGTGATTGTCTAGTTAATTATTTTATATCCTGAAAAGAATTAAGAAACTTGACTAGCGCGCATAAAAAAATCCGAAAATGACTCCAAAATGTTGTACTTCAGTGCTGACTTTTGGGTGCTAAATGGATCTCATAGGTGCTGAATCAACGAAGTAATGTTCCTAACAATGTTCCTCCATATATAACATACTTGTGATGGAATGGATATTTTTCGATAATTAAATATTTATTATTATTTTACCGCTATTAAAACAGTGTTTCTGAAACTTTTCTGCTGCAAAAAAAACTCCTCAAAATTTTCTAATTAAGTATCATTTTCGCATTAACTTCTGACACCTATCACCATAACGTGACATTTGAATCTAGAAAACGGTTGGTGGAAAACGTTTGCAAAGCCAGGAGAAAATGAAACAATGCAACGACGTTGGATCGTAGCGAAATGATGGAAAATGCTTTTATACGACTGTATAATGAAAATAGGAGTAGAGAGAGAAAGAGAGACAGAGCCGTGTTAGCAACTACTTGGAAAAAGCAAGGGCAAAGCCAAGCGTTTTCTTCTTTGTATCGCGCTTAGAGCTGTACGGAGCGATGTTTTTCCAACTTTTTTCGAGGACACTTCCAAGACTGCCATGTACGGGTCCGTAGAAAACCGGTGGCCCGTACAATATAATGAGAACAGAGTGGCGTGCACCTTTATGTCGCTCCGAACTGCCATGGCAAATGCTATTTCGTATACGTGGAGGCAAGTGTCGAAAGAAATAAAAGAATCAGGATGGTCAAGACGCACATCAAAGTCGAAAGATATGACGGAAAAAATCCTTATAATCACAACACTCCTCGTATCTTTTGATATAAATATAACAACAAATATAAAGATTATTTTCGTTTTATTTTCTCTTTCTGTTTAAAATCTTCACAACCTCAAAATCTACATGACTACATGTAGTCGATGACAACTGTCCAGAATATGGGATGGTTTATAGTTTATGGGAAACTAAACGACTTCACGGGTGGACATTGGGAGTATCTACGAATGGATGTAAAACGCGATTGCTATAACCCTGCCTTTCCTAACCTTTTTCAACGCCGGACCCTTTCGGCCTCGTTCGTCAATTGTGAATCTCGATTCATGTTGTCCGCGGACCCCTTGGGACATGCTCGCAGACTCCCAGGGGTCTGCGACCCCAGGTTGGTCAACCCTGTTATAATAGAGTAGACTGGGTACGGTTGTAAAAGTTTTCTGTTGATCGCCTATAACGTTGCAATCATGGCATAAGACGTGCAAATAAAATGCTTTATATTAATGACTGGACATGTGCCTTCAAATCGAAATCCCAATTAGGTGCCCATCTATTAAGGGGAGAAAACCTCTAGAAGTAAAAAAAAATCATTTTTTTTAACATATTTCGAAACTATAATATATTAAGAAGATACTGTTAAAAGGAAAAATCGAAACATGAAATATTTATGGAGTTACAAGTGGCAGAGAGCTATCGCCATAGAAAAAATCCAGAACTTGAAGATTTTACTCCGGTAGTTTGTGAAGAAATGAAGCAGCATCTCTTACCAATTTACAAAGATTTTTCGAGGGGAGATTCACTCAAAAGATGCTTAGGTGGCCATACGCAAAACGCGAACCAGAGGTTCAATGCAACAGTTTGGCGATTAGCTCCAAAACACCTCCATTCTGGGCTCAATATCCTTGAAATTGCAGCCTATATTGCTGCTGGGATGTTTAATGAAGGCTATTCCTCCATTCCAATAATTATGAATGCGTTGGACATAATTGTTCGGACGCACGCCAGAGTTTTCGCCGAGAACTCCGACGAGGCAGGTGTAGAGAGGCAGAGCCTTCGAGCCGGATGAGCCTTTCGTCGACAAAAGCAGCTCGTACAGCCCGAAAACAGCAGCAAATGGAAGAAAATCAGCTTTTTGAGGAAATTGAAGGGTTAGTGTATGGGCCTGGAATCGCTGACTGATCAGTAAGTCACTAAAATGTATAGTTTTATCGTATTGGAACTTTAAACGGGATTATCTCGAAACTACATTTTCAAAAACTGCTCACACTGTAACTCAAGAAGTTATTGATCGATCTCGCTGAAATTTTGAGAGGTTTTCTGTCTATGATATTACCGAAAGGAGAAATCTAAAGTTTGAAGGATATCGAGTAGATGAATAATTTTTTTGGGGTAAAAACTGTCGAGAAAATGGTAAAAAACTTGAACTTTGGTTAAAAAGCCTGCGTAATTTTCAGTTTCATACTTTAAAAAATAATTTTATAGGTTTATCCTTCCCCTACATGTGTCAGTAATCGAAAAATATTTTTGTTTTCTGTTTCACATGAAAAGTAATAATGTGAAAAATAAAGAATTTTTTTATAGCACAGGAAAGACGCTTGGGGGAAAAGGCTATAACGTTGCCATTTTCTTTTGTAAAAAAAATGTTTTTGAGCTCTTTAAACCGAGAATGAAATCCCATAAAATTTTTAAATAGATGCTATTATTTCATTCCCCTAAAAAAATTCACAAAAATGGCTCATTTTCGGACGTTTAAAGGGTTTCCTCCCCTTACAAAATATGAGATAAAGCTGGTTTTGTAAAACATGTGCCACTGTTACAACCGTACCCATACCAGGGGCGGTTATAACAGGGCTGGGGGTCAGTTGTAACACAACCAAATAACACACAGTGCATGCGCTGTGATCACTCTTTAATATAAAAACACGTATTAAGGTACTTTCAAATTATTTTACTCTAGTATGGCACTGTTTATTATTATTTAGGTACATTTTTTATAGTCCTATATAATTAGTCTACAACATTAATTAAATCAACCTTGACATATTCATTATTTATAGGAAGACACATTTAAATTAATAAAGATAATTGTTTATTGTATCAACGGAACGCTTCTTAAACAATATAAGGAATCATCGCAGTGTAACGGGTCGAGAAATAGCTGATTTTCACTTTTTTTTCGATGTTTAAAATACACTAACCAGTCCGATCTTTTCATGTCAAATCAAATCACTCAAAAAGAACAGAAAATTAATGTTTAAACGTTAATTTCTAATTTTTTACACTTTTTTAACGGTTGAAAATGTCTTCGAAAAAAAGGAGTCCTCATGGTGTACACGCTTGTGGCCGTAAATACTATATAAAACAAAATGTGTAAAAAAATGACTAATCAGTATGAAAGCCGCTATCTATGGAAGTTTTTTAAAATCACAATTGACAAAATGGCGGCGGTTTGAAGAAAAAGTATCAAATTTAGCCTATTTTTTCGATAGTTTTTCGTTAAAGAAAACATGAAGATTAAAAAAAAGCTTCCATAGCAAGATAAAGAGTGGCGGGAACAATGTTGTGTCAAAATTTGAGACGGATCGCTTGAAAACTCTTCCTTTGAGAGTGTACACCGTTTTGAAAAACAACATTTTGAGAAAATCACGTTTAAAGTTTCGAGCGCGCAATATAAATTGTCCGATTACGATCAGTCGGCGATGCCAAGTCCATGTTTATAACCGTCTATACTATCGAAAAATGCAAAAAATAGATTTTTTGAAAATTTCACACTGTGATGATCCCTTAAGATAAAAACAAATTAGAATTCCCAAAAAAACTTAATGAGATAAGTCGCAATTATGGCAAATATAATGGTGACTACCGCCAGTACACTCCAAGTGAGACCACGGTTGATCTTGGCATCTAAATTGTAAAGAATAAGAACGTTAATAATGTTACAGCCGTACCCACGAGAATCGTTACAATCATAGCTACCCCCTTCCCCTTTCGGCAATGAAACTATCGCAGTGACCAAGAAACACAATCTACAAATACACAGATGCTTGCTTACTAAGCTCCAAAGTTCAATAATTATTCAGAAAATTACCCAATATGCAAACTGTTATATCAACGAAGTAATATAAAAAAGAAGATGGTCAAAAATATTTACTTATACTTTTACACCACTTATACTTTCGTGAATATTCGCAGTCAACCGTACCCAGTCTATCCTATTCAAGGTCGAAGTTTGATAATCAATTGCCCGTTTCTTCTGTCATGTGAGAATTATTTATGAATAGGTTACTAATTCTTATAAATATTAGGATTGTCAACAAAATTATGTTGCATAAATCCGCGACTGCTCGTTTTTTACATTGAGTTATTTCCTTCAATCTACCTCTGTCCTATTTTGTTTTCAATGCCACCTGATTGTGCTAACGAGATTGCGGATCATTCGATTTTTTTATACTCCTCACTCACGCCTGACCAGCTGTCTGACTAATAGCGGTTCTTACTACTTGCCGAGAGTTCACGCGTTTATTCCACGCTCTCTCGTGTCGACCTTTCAAAAACTACACGAGCCTCGCTGTTTTTTACTCTCTCCGTCGCTCTTCCTCTATTTATCTTGTCTGCGGATACTCCAGTAGTGAGCTATTTTCTACACCAAATTTTTACGGATACCGAGGGCTTAATAAGCATCCCGTGGAAGGGGATGACCTATATTAAGGTTCCTTTTGGACTATTCCATCGAAAGTCGCCTCTCGAACAAAATCGGGACTTTCGTCGAGTTTTAGTTTTCCAAAGCATTTTGGTCGAAATAAATGGTCACGGTTGGACAAAAAAGGGACGAAATAAAAAGCAGCCAACGAGTCGTTGGATCTTTCAAATGTTCCGGATTTTACATTCAACATTTTTTGTTATTTGTAAAGTTGCGTCGAAGCGACAAAAATGTTTGTAAATATTTGAGCACCGTTTATCAAAACTTGATACTAGGGAAGTATCGGCAAACTTTTTGATAATTTCAATTCCCAAGATTACCTTGGAGTCCCTTTTTTAAACAATCGTGAATAGTGGATGAAAATGTGGAACATGAAAATTTTTCGTAAAAACTGAAAATTAAGTAATGACTACAATTTTTGTTATTTCAGGATGCACATTCTCTTTTAATTGAATGATGCACATCTGCCCGTGTTATAACCATGTATTGGTACAGCAGAAGTGACTTCAAACTATCAATTTTCCATCAAAACTGAACAACCGATGACCATAGCGACACAGTGCACGTAGTTTGTGTTTACATCTTGTTGGGAAATTGAATTTTCCAGCTTCAATATCACGTAGAAGGGTGAGTGAGAGAGCGAGAGAAAGAGAGAGAGAAGGTGGAAGAGAAGAGACGGAGAGAGGTCACGTCGCGTATGCACGTGGGCCATCGCTCCATGCAGAATTTTCATTAAGCGAGAATCATGGCCAGTTCGCGCTAGTTCGAAGCTAAACCCAGCCCCTAGCGCTTAAAATAAAAATTACATTGCTATCAATTCACTTGTAATCGGCCGGTGAAAATCCATTTCATTTCGAGCGAGACTTTTTTTTCTACTTCCTGTTTATCGACCGAAGGAAGCTCTCATGGGTAGACATATATTGGGTCCATACTATGTGTTAGCAGCAAAGTCAGACTTGCATAGGTGCACAGGCCTTTTGGTTTCGGCGTTCCGATTTTCACTGAGATACGCGAGATAGTTGGTCCTCCAACTGCCAAAAGCGCAAGCATCAGTGTGTCGAAATTTGTTTTAATTTGGGCGTCCCATCAATACCACGTACACTACTCCGGTGCCGGCAGCGTAATATGCTTGGTATCAGTGATACCGTAGAAGTAAGACTGACGAATTTACGGGTACCCCATTGGTGTCGATCACGGCACCATCCACTAGCCGGTCAGTTCAGAATTTTTTTGAATTCGAGCCACAAATAAGTACTGTGCAAGTCAGACTTTGTTCGTATGAGTTAAGGCAATATGCATTATTACATCTGAATATCTATTGAAAAAATTCTCGACCTCTGTTTGGGAAAATAGAATTATTATTCGTCATATAAAATGTGAGTGTAAAAATCGGGGTGCCCTCGGATTGACATGATTTTCCTTTGGGCTATTTCTAAATGAAAAATCGTTCAAAAAATGTAAATATCTGCAAACCATATCACTCGTTTGCGATCAATATTTAGTTTTTAAAAAATATAGTTTTTATTTTATAGTTGACTTTTAGTTTTTATTCAGAAAAAAATCCAGAGCGCATCTGGTGTTCTTTCTCGTGGCATGGGATAAAATAATGCAGAAGCCCTGCCTATAGACATCTTTTCCGCTTTACCGGAGTTAGTAATTGCATTTGCGTCACTTGCTACTTTTTTCTCTTTTACTTCTTTTGGATCTATACATTTTCGTTTTTGCTGCGCCTCGATCTATCACGAAGCTCGAACGCTAATGGTTTGCATCCCGACACGATGCTTGTCGGAAAGCAAATAAAATGTGTCCCGTTTATCCCCCTGGCCGCCACGAGCAAGTTTTACTTGACGTATCGACGTGGCGAGCTTCATACCGCCTTCTTCCTGCGCTTTGTTCCTACAAGCAAATTTTTTTATTCGTGTTACGCTTTTTTTTACGTTCACGACATTTCCGACGACACACTTTCACGTTTATCCTCCCGATCGCTCTCCCGGCGCATAGCTAAAACCTCGACCGACGCATTTCTCGTTTTTCCAAACCCTTGTCGCTTACTTTCCCTCTTTCCTTCTGAGTGACAGCGTAACAATCTCAATTCTACTTTTGCACGATACGCTTGAGAATACGTATACGCGAAACTCGTTCCGCTGTTGCTTTTAAAAACGTTGTCAGTCAATGTCCATCGGAAACTGTAAAGATGATATATTTATGTGTTCAAAGTCAGGATTTTCAACGCTATTATGTATTCGTACTTCTGTGAAAAACAAAAGGACCAAGAACTCAATGTAGATTTTCGCCAAGTATTTCGTTGTTTGCTAATTGGACATTCTGATGAAATAAAGATATTTGCGAATCGCGTTAAGGGGTCTTCTCACTTTAGACGCCAAAAAGGCTATTTTCTTGATTTTTTGAATAGGTTTATATTATAGATATTGATATAAAAGTTGTTACACTTAATAAAGACACTTTCGAAATATATTTATTTTAAATTGTATTTATTTAAGTCACTATTAATAAACGAAAATGGTAGTTAAAAAAATGCCCTAAAAAAATTGTAGGTCTGCGCTGTTGATGAAATCTCGGAGATGGATCATCCGAAACAAAAAAATCAAACGGTTTTAGATTCAGTATGTTAATGGCTATAGCGCATATCATACGATTTTTTATATAAGCAAAAATAACAAAATGGCGGACATTTTTCGAAAAAATAAAATGAAACGTGTTATTTCACCGTTTTGAGCAACAAAAGAAATAGTAAATACCAAAATTAGAAGAAATCCTTGATATGGGCTATATCTATAGTTGTAGAGAATATGTGGTTAAAATTTCATAAGGATCGGTTCAGTAGTTTCGAAGATTTTATAAACAAGCCGTCGAAAAACGTTGTTTCGAGAAAAACGCGTTTAAAGTTTGTTGAGGTTACAGAAATACATGTATTTCTGTAACCTCAACCTTCTGTAGAAATATATGTATTTCGAAAGTGTATTCATTAAGTGTAACAACTTTTATGTCAATATCTATAATATAAACCGATCAAAAACATTCTTGAAAATAGCCTTTTTTCGCGTCTAAAGTGAGAAAACCCTTAAGGGCATATTTTAGTGTCAACACCCATTTTCGAAATGGTTTTTTGGGAATTAAATTTAGAAAACCGGTTAAATGTACAGTGTTGGTATTTCACAGTTATATTTATACATGTTTGAAGTACCGTCTTACATTTTTTCAAAGCATTTTATTCTGAATTGTACATGATATTTGGTGTTGCATAGGTGAGGTCGCGAATTTTTTTTACTGTCGGAGGTCATGATTGCGGCCGTCCTTATCATCTGAAACGAACCATTGTTTTTAAATTTTATCGCGGTGTTTGACGGAGAGTACTCCGATTTTTACAATAACATTGTCATTCCTCGCGGCCCGAAAAAATAGTAATTATAAAGCAATCAAAAAGATGGAGGGCCGAACGATAACCACATTTGTAAAGAATAGAATTCAAAAGAATCGTTTGTTGTATATGACAAGGACGGCCGAAATCACAACGCCCAACAATAAAAAAAAATCGTGACATGACCCGCGCAACATCAAATATCATATACAATTTCGAATAAAATGCTTAGAAAAAAATTAAGATGTTACTTCAAACATGTATAAATATGACTGTGAAATACTAGCACTGTAGATTTACCCGTTTCTCTAAACTTAATTCCCAAACCATCGTCTTAAAAATGGGCATTCACGTTAGAATACGGGCTTTAAAAAAAGATGACCAATAATTTGATAACTCAATTATTTTCGTTACGGGTCAAATCTCTGCACTATAATGCATCACTTTTTTCCCCATGAGTCCTGCTCAAATCGATTTGAAATGTTTTCCAAGAGCGTCATGATCCTTTTGCACTCAAATATAACGTCAGCATGGTGTGAGGTACTCAAAGCCTCGGAGTGACATTACTACCGCAATCATTCACAAACATCACGTACCACGTGGAAGGAAGTTTCAATTGTCTATTCCTACCGTATGTGCGAAATATTACCGACTTAATCGCAGGTTTCAACGAACGGGGCTCCCAGCTGACCCACAAAAACATTTCTCATTTCATAAGGGCTACAGTGGATATTATATTTGTAAGTCTACAATGGATATTATATTTGTAAAGACTGCTTCTGCAATGAAACAATTGTGCGCAAACACGCTCTTGTGCGCTACTAAAGTATGCTGTAGTATATCGGAAAAAGTAAAGATTCTCTGGATGGCGATTCTTTATTCGATAACTCATCACCACATTGAACTAGTCATATATCCGATTTCTGCACGAGAAAAAATTAACTCCTGAATTTAAAGAGAATTCATTTTAGCAGAGTAGTTATCGAACATTGAGCTGAAATTAAAGGTATTAATAAAACTTGCTTCGAATACAGGCGATACATTGTTATAATATCATTATTTTAAAAAACAGAAAAATTAAGGGGTCTTCTCACTTTAGACGCAAAAAGAAGGCAATATTCATGACTTTCTTTGGGTTTATATTATATAGGTTATTAGTATAGGTTTATATTATAGATATTGTTATAAAAGTTGTTACACTTAATAAATACATTTTCAAAATTCATTTTTAAAAAATGTATGTATTTATGTAACCCAAACAAACTTCAAACGCGTTTTTCTCGAAACAACTTTTTTCGACGGCTTGTTTGAAAAAATCTTCGAAACTATTGAACCGATCCTCATGAAATTTCGATCATATATTCTTTACAACTATAGCTATAGCGTATATCGCGGGTTTTTTGAAATTTTGATGTTGACTATTTTTTTGCCAATAACGGTGAAAAAACACGTTTTTTTTTGTTTTTTTCGAAAAATTTCCGTCATTTTGTTATTTTCGCACATATCAAAAATCGTATGATATGTGCTATAGCCATTAATATACCGAATCTAAAACCGTTTGATTTTTCGTTTCGGATAATCCATCTCCGAGATTTCATCAACACCGCAGACCTACAATTTTTTAGGTCATTTTTTTCACTCGTATTTTCGTCTATAAATAGTGACTTAAATAAATATATTTTTTTTATGTACTTCGAAAGTGTATTTATTAAGTGTAACAACTTCTATATCAATATCTATAATATAAATCTATATAAAATTTCATGAAAATAGCCTTTTTTAGAGTCTAAAGTGAGAAGACCCCTTAAAATGAATGACTAATATTCCACTCCGCAGCATGACTAGTCGGCTTTGAAAGGTCCAATTCAGTTTTTTCAGTCTCTTGTATATTGTGTGCTCTTTTATTTATTTTCCGATGTTCCTCCGTGTGCTCTTTTGGGCTTATGGTCGTAAGTCATTCTCTTTTATTCGACAAGTATCACGTCACTTTTTTCATTTCCCGTGAAACCTTCTGGAGGCCATTGCCCACATCCGCCCCTTCCTAATGCACCACTGTATGACATTTGCAAAAAGACATCAGGAAACTGGAAATTCTGTGCTGACACAGACTGCTGTGTATTCCCGATTCCTGCTTCAAAATGTGATACAGTAGTTCTACTGAGAACTGCTTAAATAGTTGGTAGGCAAACCAATGATCGCGTAAGCTGTCGCTCATCCAAACAATCTGTAAGACCCATGCTGTTGGACAAGTGCGAGTTCGACTACCTACCGTGCGTCTACGACTGTCTTTCACAGAAATGCAAATATGGTCGGACTTTTTGGCTTTTTCAAGTACTATTCGCAAACTGTGTTGTCAAGATATTACATATTTAAACGTGCAATAACTAGGCTAACATTAGAGGTGAATTGGAAACCCAGGTATACTACAGAGTAATGGAAATAGCAAGTGAAACGCGAATGAGGAAACTGTACTTATTTTCTGTGTGCTCAGTACATATAGAAAGAGACAACGTAGGGTTCTCTGGATCATTTTCAACAATCAAACCCTCCATTATCTGATGAGTGTCTGTGTCACTTTTCCTCATACATTATCCCTCCCCGAGTTCCAAGCGTCACAGAGAGCCAGGAACCTCATAATGTGCACACGTTGAATTACACGCTATATGTAGGATACGTACGTATGAACTCAAATGCCCTATTCATCAGTCGTGTATTTCCAAACAGCGAAATGAGAATCGTTCTCGCATATATATTCTCGACCAAATGAGCACGCCCTCGTCATTCCCTTCAACCTATAAAATGTGCGGCATTTTTCTCCAAAAATTGGCCAAGGTGTTTTAGCGGAATTCTATGGACTTTGGAACTATTGAACTTTTAATTCTAGCAAATAGTGTGCTCGCCGCCATCTACCGCGAGCGGGCAGTTTCACATGCAACCACCTCATAGAAAGAAACAAAAATTGCCATCATTATTACCCGATTGTTTAAAATGTGTTTTTAGAATGATTTTATTGTAATTTTCAATTGCTCGTGTATTGCCTACTTTTAATTCATGCAAATAGTGTGTCCACGGCCGCGGGCCGGCCGTGGACCGCGGCCGGCAGCGGGCGGTTTCATATGCAACTGCCTAATAGAAAAAAAAACCATCGGTCATCTTAATACCCGATTTTTTTTTAATGTGTTGATAGTATCATTTTACCGTAATTTTTTATTGTTCGTCCAGTTATAGTATCTGTGTAAAATTGATATAGCTATGCGAGTTTCTGTCTACACCCCTCGCCAAAAAGTATGAGAACTCGATTCTATTGAGGACTTTTAGTAATGACAATGCTCATATGACAAAGGAATGAGCGTGAGGAGGATTGAGAACCGCCCTTTTGAGAGAAAACGGAGAAGAAAAGAGAGCCAACTCACCTCTCGTCTGCGAAAGCTTTTTGCGATATTGGAGTTTCAATGAGACAAAAGAAGAAAGTAAAAAAATATTCATATGCATGTATATTTTATCATCTGTAGTCTGGTCGCAAAGGTGCTTCTTCTATTTTCTGATTTTCGCGTGCCTTTCGTCATCCATATTTTTTTTCAGATACCTTTCTCTCCAATCTGGATTTTGTTTCGTTTAACTGACAATCCGAAATTTTTATAAGGTACACCGAGCACGACAATTGTCATATGCAATCGGAAGAAAGAAAATGTTTTGCCGCTTTTCGAAGAACACTGATATTCAGATTATTCATCACTTACGTATTGTGTGCTTGTATAAAGTAATACCTGCGTGAAATATAAGAGAAAAGACTTTGCTTAATGTTCACAATTCATGTTTATGCTGTATACATTTTATAAGCTTGTGAAAAGGCACAAAGCTGTCGAATCTTTGTTTTGGACTTTTGTCAGCTATTTCATTTCGCAAATTGCCAAAACCTAGTGTGATCATTACCCTTGCGATGTTACGTTTCACTATACTTTGTATTCACTCACATCAGAGTCCATTGGTGGGATAATTACGCCACTGAATTCGTTATCTCGACGTGGATGAGCTTTATGATGAAATTACGTACCTGGAACATAAAAAAAAATACAGTGTCAGGGTGTTCAGGGCAAGGAGGGTGTCGTGGGCACACTGGTCAGCCAATGTTACATTAGGAGCAGACGAGCGATATTCCGGATTACGCGTCTATCGAACTATCTTAGACGTTCTAACAATAAGACTTTGCATACGGTTAGTCGGTGCATACGAATTTGCTGGGATGTCGGCGTCTATTCAAGTTTTGTATTCAAGGAATCAGGGGCTCGTGTGAAGTCGAAGTTCATAAATCGATCGAAATGCCTGACTTGTTCACAGAGCATTGGCTAGACATCTGAAAAGTTCGAATAAAATTGCTAAACTGCATTTCGAACAAACTATTCGAACAATTCAATGTCGCATTTTAATTAATTAAAAAGGTAAGATTTTTAATTTAAGAAAAGGTGAAGATAATGTTGTTAGTAGGTAACGCGTATTTTTTTCTTTTCGATGGTTTTTAAAATAATGTAATGAAGATTTTTCATTTCCAATGCTCCTTCAAAAGCCTTTGGTAGCATTTAAGATGCGATCCTACATCCGCGTTTCCTAATGCACGGCCGTATCGCATTGGCACAAAGGACACCGGGAAACAGTGAAAAGGCTACACCGACACAAGTGGGTACATTTTGCTGCGTTTTAATTGTGTAATCACCAAAAACTCAGTATCGCTGTATGCCACCTAGTACTCGGTGCGCAACCCAATAATCAGTTGAACGGTCTCCCATCCAAGCACCAAACAAAACGAACTCCATTCAAAGTGCAAGATAAGATTTTCTCTCGATTTTTCGCTTTTGTCTTCCGGCTTCAACACAAAGCAATGAAACGAGCACGATGCATGGATCGCCAATCACGGAAAGAATCTCAAGGTCATTTTCTTCATAAAATATAGAAAACAGAAATATTCTATGCATCCGGGAAAGTACGTGTAATCAAATCCAATCAGATGCTTTTCCGGAGTGGGTTCTGCCATTTTTGAAACACTTCCCTATCCGGAAAATTGCACATACAAGAGAAACATTCACCTCAGGAAGACCGGCCTACAGAGACGACAAAAACTTTTCACAAAACAATTGCGTCGAAACGAAAAAAAAAAAAATTTGCGAAAGTCACCTCATTTTTTTTTGTCTCATCATGCATCTTGTGCTCTTTTGCACAACGCCAAAAGACTTGTTATCCCAGAATCCACCCACACCGCCAAAAAGAATATTTAATTTAAATAGGATCTATTTTAATCAAATAGATGTTTTCCTTGTCTCACGGCCTACAGCGATCTTATTTGTTCCAAAGATATGTTTTTTTTGTTTCAGCTATTCCTTTTAAATATTAAATATACGCAAATTGAATAAATAAAGCTTCAATTTAAAATTTTTTTATTTGCTTACAATGTACACTGTACATTTAAGTGTATTATATGCATAAAATATTTCATAAATCCAAAATGAAACACTTAATTAAGAGTTTTACTACAACGATTTTGTATCATAATTCGACATTCCCCTGTCCTTCTGAAATTATATTTTTTCGAAGAAAATATTTTACTTATATGCAATGGAACCTAGAACCTACCTGCGCATAGCTACGCACGCTGCCCCTGTGCTACCTAGTGCTTGTAAGATCTTAGTCGCAGATATGGCATAAGAGACCAAATGAATTCCTATAATTATTTGATGTATCACATAAACTATATCAATTAGTTAATATCATTGTGATAATTAGCGTTTTATCGAATAACATGCTATAGATTTTTCAAACATAACCTCTATATATACAGTGGGTACAAAAAGTATTTGTACATCTCACACGAAACTGTTGTTAATTTGGCTGTATTGTTTGTTCGTGTTTTCCCAAGATTTTTGTAAACAGACACCATGTATATTTAGGATAAGCTATCGAACACAGAAAGTTCATAAAGCATTTTATTTTTTTTTCGAAGGATTATTTGAAAAAGACGACGTGTGCAAATATTTTTGTTCACCCACCGTATATATACAGGGCGTCCCTCTTATCTCTGCCACTCGAAATAACTCGGTAATTATCGACGTCACAAAAAAATGTTCCGGACAAAAGTTGTACAGTGTGAAGGGGCCCATCAAATGTGATCATTTTCGTTTATTTCGGTGGGGGCGTTGATCCACAGTGAAGGTCACCTCTACTTTTTAAAATGGAATAGTACATTTTTTTCAACCATCTTGTGGAGGACCTCAAGCCGCATAAAAAACATTAGGGGGTCAAAGTCGTTCGAGGTCATTCAAGGTCACCTATTTAGATTTGTATCATCGATACTGACCTTGAATGACCTTTAACGACTTTGACTTTGAGGTACCATCTCATTAAAAAGGTGACCTTCACTGTGCGTCAGCGCCTCACATATTTATTAGGATAAAATAAAATATTTAGTTATTAGACAATATTAAATATATTTTGATTTGAATAAATAAATATATTTAAAATAAATAATTCCAATAATGGAATGCAATAGGAAAAGTTTGATTCTACGAAAAATCTAGTTAATAAAAAAAAATAAAACAAATAGACGCGGTTAGTTGATATGAATAGAATGTTTCCGTCAGTCTTGAGACGTATAGCAATGGTTGTCGTTTCTCGTCACTCCGCGTCGTAGACAAGATGAAAATTGACGATTTAACATAGAAAAAAACGACCATTTTATAGGCAAGAAAAGAGACTTTTTTCATAACTACGCCATTTTGTTGGATTTTGATATTTTTCGAAAATCCTACGTCATTGTACAGGAAATACCTTCCAGTTTAACGACATTTTTTCCTTTTTTCGGTTTCAGCTACTCAATCGGCCGGAATCATGTCAGCAGTGGAAGAACTTTTTTTTTTTGCGCCTCCGAAGGTAGCGCATAAATCGCTTGGATCTCAATATTTTTCTATGAAAAAGTTATATAGCGAAATATATTTTTAATTTTCCAAAACATTTAATTGAGTACTTTTCTTCCAAAAAATTCCCGAAAATCACCCAAACTTTCAGCGTGCACACTGGTATAGCCCCTTAAAACGAATGAAGTTCTGGCCTTTGTTCGTGAGGACGACGTTAGGTAAAAAAGACAGAAAAAATTGCGCGAGGGAAGAATGTACCAAGGTACGGGGCACGACACAAAGCTTGTGTCATGCCTTTCTCGCTTGGGCAATTCACTCGAAAATTAGCCACGCAGACGAACGGTGCAGACGAAATTGAAAGATGAACCGACGAAAAGAATTGCAAGACCTCTGTCCTGTCGATTTATTTACCATTTTATTTATTAAAAATAGTAATCAATAATACAAATAATAATAATGATAATGACAATAATAATTACAGTAGGTACGTGCGGTAACAAATCGTATTCATTTGTTCAAGTAACGGAGTAATAAAACGTTCGGACATAAATGCAAAGATGCATTAACGTAGCAAAGAACTGAAAAAAAACAATAGTCTTAAATTCCAAATGAAGACCCGCATGTTTCAGCATTGTTGCATGACCTCCAGTAAGGGACACAGTATGTCATGCGCGAAACAAGATGGGATCACCCGATTAAGAACCCATCGACCCTTTGTCCAGTGACCACAACATAGAAACCCGAGCATATAAACGATCCCCGGTCAACCCTTTGTTACAACATTACAAGGCCATTCATAATAAAGCCAACCGGTGCGTATTTACAATTTTCCAATGCAACAACTCTCGGGACCGAGAAATCGAGATTAATCTTAGTTTTGGTTGTTTTTGCCAGAGCCGTTGAATCTACCAAACTTGTTGGCTTTAGTTAAGTTTTCATGAAAAGAAAAATTATATTTGATTCAGTCTTTAGTCATTGAATAAACGCTCTTTCGTTCAGGGTAAGCTAGCGATAGCTAGGAGTACGCAAGCGATAAGAGTACGCAGTTACGCTACTGACGAAACAGTTTGCTAATTGACGCTAACTTCTGTTGTGTTTAGACCGCCCAGCAAGGTAAGGGTTTCTGACCAAAAAGAAATCCAAAGTGAAATAAAACGGAGAAGCTAGGTAAGTTTGAAGTTTTGGTTACAATTTCTTATTAATTTTTTACATTTTCAAAGCATCACAAGTACGAAACATAATTTACTTTCTTCAAAAACAACTATTAATTTCGTACGCCGGTTTACTACGGTTATTTTTCAAACTGAAAGTACTTTCGCATATCATCAATAAATTGCAGTAACAGTCATGTTTATTTAAAATGTGCAGGTGGTATAAAAGTACGCAGTGCTTAGGTAAACATTATTTTGAATGAAAAATCATTTTTTCGTGAAATTCAGCATACAATACAAAATAAACCGTTTCAGGCCTGACGAAGCCGATTTGGAAATCAATAATAGCAATATTGGAGACTAAAATGATAAAAGTCTTCTGAAAAAAATATGATTAATTTGAAAAAAAAATAGAAGAAAAAATGGACCCACGTTGAGACTAGTCTTAAAAATCATAGAATGGGTCACTGTATTCTAGAGAAGTTTTTGAAAAAAAAAATAAAAAAGGGCTTGCATTTAAAAACTAATAGTTTTCACTTTAGATGCGAAAAAAACGTTGACATCAATAATTGATAATTTTTTCATATTTTTTAACGCAAGTAAGCTTCGAAATAAAAAAAAATATATATATATAGTGGCATTTGTCGACATCTCAATTAGTTCAGGAGCTATCAACGTTTAAACGTTTCCACCCGAGTAGAAATCCTGCTCCGGCTACAAAAAAGGCTATAGTATCTGGACCTATATAGTACATAGGTCCAGTTACTTGATGATTGCTTGAAGCTAGCCAGAACAGGCGAATTGAATCAAGCCGTAAGTCGACTTACTTGACCATCGCCTGAAGCTAGCTGGATCAGGCAACTAGAAGAAACAGTACATCCACTTGCCTGACTATCACCTGACACCAACCGGACCAGGAAAATTGAGACATACCAAGTAAGGCCTCCGTATTACAACGTGATTACACCCAGATCAAATATCAGGCCAGCCTGACAATATTTCTACTCGGGCAAAACTTCCGAAATCGACATTTTTTTGGAAAATTATAACTCCTAAAAGAGGAGAGATAACAATCTAAAAATTGGTGTGGATATTCCTTTCATGGGGTACAATTCTAAAAACAAAAAAAAAACAGGAAAACCAAAAATGGTTGGGGTCACGGGCTAGGGGAAATAGCGTTGAATGCCCCATGTATATATATATATATATATATATAGTATATTGTATGTATATAGTATATATTTTTTACAAGTATACAAAGAAGTATACGAAGAACATGAGAAATGCACCGCTCATACAAATGTAGGTAACTTTGTTTGCGATTTATGTGTTGATTGATGCTCGCGTACCCTTATCGACCCCCGTGCGTATTCTTAAACGCCCGTATGTCTAAGACTTCGCAAATCCCGTTTCGTAGTTTTTAGTTTGTTATTGAAAAAAAAAAATTAGGATTCCCAATTGTCGCTCATGATTTAAATAGAATAATAGATATTCTTTCTATTAAAACAAAAATTCATTCGTAAAGTGTATTTGTTTTTTTCACCGCTTTGAAGCTTAGTTAGTAACGAGGAGTTACTGGAGAGATGTTTAGGAAGCTTCACACAAAATAATAACGAGTGTTTGAATTCTAAGATTTGGAAAATTGCTCCGAAAAATTCATGGAGTGGATTAACGGTTGTTGAAATCGCGGCATATATTTCAGTTAGCACTATTTACGATGGAACATTCGCCTTTCTCCGAATTATGAAAAACCTTGGTATTACGATTGGGCCGAACGCGATGGAGACTTCCGAACATCTGGTCGAATTACGCCTTACTGCCACTGGAATTCAATCTGAAAAGGCAACAAAGGAAGTGTTGCGGACCATTTTTCGTATCCGTATACTTCCGTATTGCTCAACTCGTGTCATTGCCTCCGCGGCCTCCATGCCACCGAACGCACGCAATATTTCGCAATCCTAAAACATCAAATTCCTTTTCTTTCTTCAAGAAGCGAACTTGCCGGTTTCAAAGTATTAGTGCAAGCAAAAAGGGAATACAACAATCGAACTCTTTGCGAAACCTCATGCCAGATCCATTCTTTCGCAATTCACCCCCACGACAATTGTCGTGGGGGTGAATTTGCAGATATTTGCCGCTAATCTAAACGCAGCTATTTGCCGAAATCCTCAAGACGTCACCCACTTGGTGACCTCTCAGTCTCTTGCGACTTTCGCGGGTACGATCGGTGTTGTCCTTTTCTGCCATTAAAAATTGTGATCGCGTAAGAACTCATCGAATTAAGGAAATACCTTAGCGGCCCTTCATTCACCTTCGTTATATTCGTTCGTGACAATTACCTTAGCGGCATTGCGTGTCGAGCTATTTCGAAGCCGAATCATCTATTATTCTCCAATAACCCCAATACAACTATTTTATATTATATTTCATTTCGATATACAAGTAACATTATATTTACGTTCCGTGTAAGACCTTTTTAAGTGGCGAATAAAGTGAACTGTTAATTGGGTGAACTAGTGACTACGTTGCAGACTATTCACCTACATCCGGACGCTGAACGTCTCCAGCAGCGTCATCAATAAAAGGTGAGGTGCGTTACGCCGCTTTAAAACTGACAAGGATCTATGTGCCGGAGTCCCCAGCTCGCGCACAAAATAATAAAATAATAATATTACAACCGGGCAACAATCCGGCTTGTAACAGAAGCAAGGATTGCCGCCAGAAACGACAAAAAAACATGCTGGAGACGTTTTAGATGCCGAGGAAAGCTCCACATATAGCGCAGGATGCTATTAAATAAGGTAAAATTGCATTTATAATAGATACCGCGCGGCGCACCCGACCGCCAACTTCAAAGCCGTTTTTCCACGATTCACTTTTTTTAACCTTCGAAAGTTCTAACTCTTGAACGAAGGTTCAGATCGCTTTGAAATTTTTACAACATATTCTTAGTATCAGCACCTATCGTGTTAACCACAGAAACAACCATTTCAATGACACAATTTTTTTTTTCGAATACCGACAGAAAATTTAGTAAAAAATTTTAAGTATCGAATTTTTATTATAATAATTTTTGTTAAATAATATTGTTGGTTCACACTGAAGATACATTCATTATGCAATGATAAATATGTTCATTTTTTTTCATCAACGCGCAAAAAAAATACATTGCTTTATTATGTTATATCTCCGCCATTTGTTAATATTTGTTTTTTTTTACAGATACTTAACCTTGTGCATAAATGATCTGTAAAAAAATGTTGTCAATATATACGTCATTTTTTTAACCGCGTCTAGAAAAGTACCTTCGAAAATCGGCGAAATCTCTTATATAAGTCCAATACTTGGACGACTGACCGCTTACCCGTGTAAAAAAATGTGCCGGGAAAAAGTACTGCCTGAACACATTGCCCACACGGAAATGAAATATATTTTTCGTTACATTTAAAATAGATGTAAAATCTATTTCAGATATATATGGTACATCTTAGATGCAGAGTAGATATATTCAATATATACGGGAAATGCATTAAAAATACATTCGCGATATCAAACTGTTGGGCCAAAATAGATCTTCAGAATGTATATAAAAAATATATGTTGGAGCGATTACATATATTCAAACTATATTTAAAATATACTTACAATGTACTCAAACTACCTTCAAAATATACTACAAATACATTTTAAATGTATTCGAACTATAATTTAAATATACTTTGAATGTACTTAAACTACATCTAAAATATACACGATTAATGTTCATACTCCGTTTAAAATATACTCTAAATATGCTTGACTAGAAATGAGAGTGACGCAAGTGGGAACTCCAAATGGCGAAGCATTTAGGAAATGAAAGTGTTATCGCGGATCGGTCAGTACATAAGTCTTTTATGTTGGCATATTTTTCAAGAAGTGGTTGGCGCAGCGGCAAGAGTTCCAATTTCTATTGCGAGGGTAGCAAGTTCGAGTCCCCATGCGGGAGCTTTTTTTTCTTTGGCTTCTTTTCAATTTTCACGATACTTACACTGCAAATTAACCAAGATAATGCACAATGTAGTGTATTTATTCATATGTTTCACAAAACGGCGTCATTATTTTAACAGGCGAATAATCGTGGAAAATTTGGAAGGCAATCTTTCAATAGCGGAGTTTAATCTGAGGCTTAAAAAGCAATAAAATGCTACCCTTTCTCCAGACTGCAAATTTTGCTACGGCATGTCTCACGCGAAAAAGTGTCGGAATATATATATGTATGTAAATTCCGAGTTTGTTCATATAGAGATACATAGATACAGTAATGTATATTTAGATATACATAATATACCATAAATATATTCGGAGTTCATATTCAAAATATATAAAACTTTTATTCAGTTTGTATGTTTGATATATCTAAGATACATCTTAAATGTATTTATATTTATATATCGCATAGGTTTTACTCATACCCAAAAATTTTATTGACATATCCAACTTTTGGAACCAATTATATTCAATACATGTTTTATATATATTTTATATATTTTATTTTCATGTGGGCGGTTAGCCATTGTAAGTCACATTAGGAGCAGACAAGCGGTATTGCATATTACGCGCCTAGGGAACTCTAATAAACAATTGGTTATTCGTTATGTTGAAATTAGTTCTTATTGTAATGCCGTTATGTATGATAAAGATTTTCATTCTCATATATTATCATTAATCTATTTCAATAATCATTAATAAATGTATTTATTTATAAACATAAGGAATTTCATTAATAAATATATTTAATGGAATAAAAAACGAAGCAGCTTTATACAGTTTTTAAAGTCGAGCTCTACTTTTTAGGAAATATCAATGTTCTAGCTGGGCATACATTACGTGAAAGTGTACTCGCCCGTATAGATTCATAGAAATTTCAGTCGGGAAAAAGTCCTGCCCCTGCTCTGATTTCCCTAAATAATACCAAGCATTAGTCAGGCCGACGAGCGTCCATTAGGTTCGCCATGTAATAAGTCTTCCCGGTCCCAGACACATGGCGAGAATCCGCGAGTGCAATTACTTACAAGTATATCCGATGACAAGTCTGATCTTCCACACTGCTCGTACATACTAGCACATACTTGTACCCGGGCAGCATCGTAATTATGCGCTCGTCCTCGACCGCCCTACTCACGATATTTTTTATTGATACGCACCAGTCGCCAACGTTGACGCTTCGTTTGCAACTGACTGCCCGCAAGCATACGCGAAGGATGGCGAGGATTCCCGAGTGATCTGGGAGTTCATTCACGAATACGACGACGAGTAAAATTGTCCTTTGATCCGCGACAATTTACCGACAATAATCGGAAAAAGGCCGAGTGCGAGCACGAGTATGAACGAGTGTCGATACTCTCCGAGGTTTCGCTCCTACACTACTCGCGATGTCTCTGGGACCGGCTTTAAGCCAGGCCACGATCGGCCGTTCCCTTTTTCGGGACCTGAATTGGAACTGAACAGGGAAACTATCAAGTACTGACAGGGCTTTTGGAAATCTACTCGAGTAGAATAGATAATGTTAGGTGGTATACTGATACTTATTATCGCTCGAGAGGTGACTCTCGATATCGAATATTGTGTTCCACACATAACCTCCATATTTGTACCTTATTTAAAAATACAAATATTTGTACTTTTCAAACAAATAATACGTTTCATTAATAAATAAACATGTCAGGTCATTTTGAGACACCCTTTACGAGGTAAGATTATATTGATCAGATCCAGGCCAAATATGACACACCGTGAGAATTTCTACCAGGAAGCTATCAGGTTGCCTCGTACGCCCTGAAATGGGCTTTTTCAATTGTGATTGTTAATCAGGAAAGATATCTCTCATTCCACAAAGAGCATATAACCGACCACTGTCGTAAAGAACACTCTCACTGGATGTTTCAATCGTTTCTTCAAAATCAATGAACAATGAAAAATAGTTACCTTCCTCGACGTTTGCCTGAATTTCGTTCTTATTCCTTTCAGCGTATAACTTTAGTCACGAAGAATAACATATTACGGTTGAGTAACTCATACAACTCGAGCTTTTATTTCCGTGTGCCTTCCATATGTTTCTCGATATTGCTTAATAGCCTATCTTTGTTGTCATTCTCGTTGACTGAGAGCGCACAATCCTGTATGAAGATAAGAATTGTTTAGGAAATTCGATTCTGGTATTGCGGATGGGGCCGGTAAATTTTATCCTGTCGGTTAGACAATTCTTCAAGCTGTGGAAGCATGGCACGGATTCGCGATTCAGAACAGCAAGAGCGTGACTGTGAGTGACAGCCTCGCGATATAATACCACCGCACCGAGTACACTTGGTGATTTCGGGAGACACGAGAAGCGAATTTAGATGGTACTATATAGCAGAAACGAGCTATCTAACGGAGGATAGCGTGCACAACGTGTACATAAGCTTCGCTCCTTCTCTCACTCTCCCTCTGTGGCTGTCTGACATGTCATCAGTTTACTGTCTTTCTCAGCTTGCCAGCCGCGGGAGACCCATTCGCAAAACTCCTTATCTCGGCTCGGGGCTTTGCGGAAACGTATATAAAAGAAATGTTCCCTCGCTACACACTCTCTCTCTCTCTCCCTCTCTCTCTCTCTCTCTCTCTCTCTCTCTCTCTCTCTCTCTCTCTCTCCTTCCACCGGCCCGCTCTTTTTCTTGTCCCGCTTGTTTCGTCCAATCTCTGTCGTTTTCCTGTGCCACAACAGCCAGGATCTCCTGTCCCTTGTGATTCCGGTCCGTTGAGTCCGAGACCTGTGTGAGCACTATAGCGGGCCTCAAGTCCGCAACACGGTCGCATACAGAGCATACAGAGATGCCTGCTTTGATTTCGTCGGGAAGTAGGCTGTTAAGTCTTGTAGTACCAGTATTGCCTAGCAGGTCTCTCTCTCTATCTCTCTCTTGAAGGTTGTGTGTGAATGGCGAAATGCCCCCACATGTATGGGCGCGCGCGCGTGTGTATGCATGATATATGTTGGTATGTATATATAATGTGGTCCAACAGGGATTACTGTAGAATTTTTCCATCGACAAAAAAGTTATATATCCCTTTAAAAAAAAGTCGTTACCAAACGGCCCAGCGGTATTTGAAAGAGGTTTTAAAAACGGGGGAGGCAGCTCTATTTTTTCTCTTTTTTACAACTTTTTTCACCACTCACTAGGTGACGTTAACGTTGTGATGTTCATACATAATTTTTCAACGGAAGTCTATTTTCTCATTTTTATCTAAATTTTACCAGATTTGGTTATTCACCAGAAATCACAATTTCCGGTCATAGAACCGAATCTTGTCTTATCAATTTTCCTATCTAGCGGACTACTGGAGATTTACTACTGGAGGTTATTGGTGTGAGAACTTTAAACATAAAAGATGGTTCTTAGTTCTTGTAAATGCTGCCTGTCCTGTTTGGCCACGTCTTTTCTTGACCAAAGTCTGTACAATATTAGTTCGTATAAATTAACCTGGATATTTAACGCTTTAGTGTCTGGCGTGCCATATTTGCCATATCAACTCTAGTTAGGCCCTGAAAAATATCAGTTGATAATGCACGTAGTTTATCGAGCCAAGTTCACATGGCGCTTGTTACTGCCGAAAATTAAATTATTCGAGAGCATCTTGATAAAAAAATACTCTCCCGATAGATTGAAGTGACCTGCAGTATTTATATCAATGTGCAGATGTATGGAATATGAGAGAAGGGATATGGGCCTATATTTGTTTATGCCATAATTGGGACAAAACTGAACAGTTTGTTTTATATTGCAAGAGGACACAATTTCAACTTGTCGAGATCTGGGTCTCGGACTTAAAGAATTGTCTGCCTAAATAAGTTTCTTGAAGGTCCAAAACTGATTGAATGGCTTTGTCACGTTTGAGAACCATAGAGTCACCTGATTTCATTAAAGATCGTAGATTCGTTTTCACGATCATATTTCAAAATATGTAACTCGTTCAAGAATGAAGTAGACTTTGGACTCGAAGACTTTTGCAGACCGGCGAGCACGGTCGGACCACACAGGTACTTGGGTTTGGGTGTGATGACGGGGCTGACCTTCCGATCTTGGCGTTCCTCGTCTTTCCCTCACGAAAAGCATCATGAGCATTTTCGACCAGACTTTAAGCACAGTTTCGGGATACTGCCCTGTAAAAATCTCAAGTATTTGATTGTGTCACAAAATTGTGCCATGGTCATGATACAATCAAAGACGAGAGCCACAGTAAAGTTTTACACCCTTTTTTTAAAAGGTGTCTCAATTCGATCCTTTGGGGGTAATAAACTGCGGGAATTTTTATTTCTATTTTATGAAATCGATAAGTACGATAGAAATGCATTTGAATTTTACATTTCAAATTTCCGCGCGAAAACGCTAGCCTCCATGCTTCTTCGGTTCGTGATGTCCCTTGCATAGTAAACATCGACGCTGCACCAATTGTGAATACGTGCATTTTTCTGGTTAAAAGTGAGTTACAACCCTTATGATAGGTGTATCGTTCCTAAATGTGACCAGAAATCCTAACAGTTGGCCGGGTATCGGCCCAACATTGGGCTAAAGAGATCACGATCATTGGTTGACGGTTGGCGTGATCATCGGCCCATAGTAGGGCTAAGGTCGGCTTCACATTGTTGGCGCAATATTCGGGCTACTGCTGGCCCAGTGCAGGGCTGTCCAAACAACCCAATGCTTGGCCAACAATCGTTCAGATTCACAAGGTTCTGTGCTCGATGATTGCTCATCGAAAGAATTATTAGATACACTAACATCGTTATGCACAATCACTTGTTCGGGGAATGTTTCTAAATTTGTTTCACTATCTACTTGTCTTTTTGTTTCGTTGCCTCGGATCCTAACCTGCTGTAAAGAGTCTTTTAATTTTTTCGTCGTTTTAACACTCGACGTTTCTTAATACTATCATAATAACTCGGCATTTTTTAATACACCACAACACTTTCGTATAAATCAATTTAACTTTAATGAAGTGAATTCGAGATAACAGTAATTATGAGTTTTTATTATCACAGGACGTAGAAAATTGCATGCAGCACGTTAGTGAATCTAATAATTCTCTCGATGACCAATCATCGAGCACAGAAACTTGTGAATCTGATCGATTGTTGGCTAAGCATTGGGTACTTTTGACAGCCCTACACTGGGCCAACACTAGTCCGAATATTGCGCCAACAATATGAAGCCGACTTTAGCCCTACTATGGGCCGGTGATCACGCCAACTGTCAACCAATGATCGTGATCTCTTTAGCCCAATGTTGGTCCAATACCCGGCCAACTGTTAGGATTTCCGGTAAGCCTACTATTGGGCAACCGTACATCCCAGCGTTGGGCCGAAGAGATCACTCATACCGTGGCGCAACACTGAACGGGTAGTGCTGCCGTTCATCAGCCAATGGTAGAATGTGATTGGCGTGACGCTGGCTCAAGGTTGGGTCGGTTGCGTCGTTTTTCACGGGCCCAATGTTGGGCCAATACCCGGCCAACTGTTAGGATTTCCGGTAAGCCTACTATTGGCCAACCGTACATGCCAGCGTTAGGCCGAAGAGATCACTCCTACCGTGGCGCAACACTAAGCTGACGGTTGGCGTGATCACCGGCCCATAGTAGGGCTAAGGTCGGCGTCATATTGTTGGCGCAATATTCGGGCTAGTGTTGGCCCAGTGTAGGGCTGTCAAAACAACCCAACGCTTAGCCAACAATCGATCAGATTCACAAGTTTCTGTGCTCGATGATTGCTCATCGAAAGAATTATTAGATTCACTTATATTGTTATGCACAATCACTTGTTCGTGAAATGTTTCCAAATTTGTTTCACTATCTACTTGTCTTTTTGTTTCGTTGCCTCTGATCCTAAGCTGCTGTAAAGAGTCTTCTAATTTTTGTCGTCGTTTTAACACTAGACGTTTCTTAATACTATCATAATAACTCGGCCTTTTTTAATACACCACAAAACTTTAGTATAGATCAATTTTATTTTTAATAAAGTGAATTTCATAAAACAGTCATTATGAGCCATGCTGAAAATAAGCATTGGCGAAACCACGGTCAAACGATTGGTTCAGACTCAGGGCCTGCGCTCGCCCCGACAATTGGCCGACGATCATTAATAAGTACTGGCCCAGCGTTGGCTCTTCGATGGTGTGCCGAGCTTGAATTCGAGACTGGCAAACCCATGATCAACCGATTGGCCCATGTTCGGGGCCAACACCGGGACCCAATAGTTGGCTGACAGTTGGTAATTGATATTTAGCCTAAGGTTGCGTGTGCGTTGGTTTGCCATGCTTCGAATGAGCATCAGCAGAATCATGGCCAAATCATTGGCCCGTATAAAGGACCAACACTGGGTATTAGTGGTTGGTGCTGAATATCGTACCAAGCGTCGGCCGTATCTTAAACGCCGGCAAATTTTTCACGGGTACGCATATGGCGAGTCGATATCTACAAATAATATCCGTAAAGAAAATACATTGCGACCTTTCATATCGGCACTGCGGCGGGATCGGCTCCGTATCACACTTTCAAACATGGAGATTGCGCACCATCCACATAAGCCGAATCTGCGCAGCTGGGATATCTGATTACACTACCCCTCAAGCCCTCTCTTATTGTCTAGCATGCTTTGAGCCTCACGCTAGGGCCTAGCGCTTCTTCCACCATGCGCTACACCAATCGATATTTGGAACATAGTGGGGGGCCGTTGCATCTTCCGATATGAGAGGTCGCAGTGTAATGACGCATTTATAGTACTTCGGGTAGGCCATTTTACCTTTTGCGAGTCCATTAAATCTTATCCACACCAGATGAAGCGTGAGGAATGCTTAAGTTGAAAGGGGAGTATCGTGTCCTTTATTTCATTTGCTCTTCGCTCATGTTTCACCTGTCCGTCGACAAAAAGGGTCACGCGCTAAGCTTGCAACTCTATAGTGATAAAAAAATGTCGTGCGGGATAAGAAAAAGACAAATGAGAAAGAAACATGCAGCACGTGTCTTGACAAGATCCCCCTCAGATTATTCATGAAATTGGGTTGACACGAATTTTTTTTTGATACGACAACGTGCTCGCACGAGTTAAATTTATCTCGTATTGATCCATCCTATACAAGGTGAGGCCATAGCTCTAAGCACCTCGAATATGTCCAAACCTCGTAACCACCAATCTTGGCCCCGTCAAAAGTGTACATTTTTTGCCATTTTGCCAACTGTCACAGAGTCGGAGATATTCGAGATAGTAGGCGTTAACGTCTCACCATGTATGTGCTTGTATATGACGAGTATCGCGCTGTGCTGTCGCGCACAGCCAGTGTTTGGAGAATATTTAGATAGATAAGAATCATTTTTTAACGAATTTGTTTTTGAATTGTAATATATATATCAACAGTGAATATTTCCTCTTTGAAATTCCTCCACGTCTTCGATAAGATGACAATAAGCGATTTAGGAACCCTCCGCGACAAAAGATGCACCGATTCAGCTCAGAGAGAGGACGTTCCTCCATCAATCTCGTCAAATATCTCCTATACGCCCTTATCTGTAATGCCCTCCGAGATTTACCCACGTTTGTCTTGTCTATTTGGTTTAGTTTTATTTTGTTTTTCTTAATGACAAATCGTTCTTGCGTATATCCAACGCGGGGAATAAGAGACAATAGTAATATATGGTGATCCTTTCATGGATTCTGTACATTGTTCAATGCCCAAGCCTGTAATTGTGTTAGTCGGCCCCATTATAGAGAATATATATTTCCTTATGCAACTTGGAAACATTCCGTTGAATTTTTTACCGTCAGAGGATGATGATGAGTACTGGATGAAAACGTATGTTCAGACACATCGATCGAAGTATAAACAGGTATTGAAGAAGATACCACGTTTTTCTAAAAAGTAAAAGCGAACAGAAAGTTTTATTTAACAAATCCGACGCAAAGTCATAGTCGTATGTACGTGCGTTACACATTCTAATGCGTTTTTCGTAAGACCAATAACAAAGAGTTCATGTGGGTTCGAGGAATCATAAATATTTGATGAAACGAACTACCGTAAGGAAAAAGAGAAAGCTCCCGCGGGCACATAAGCCATCATTTTGTCATATGGACTGTCACGTAGTGACAGTAGTGACTTATATTAAGCCCCAGTTCTTCAACCTGCTGTGGTGGTTAGACAGTCATTTTCGCGTCGCTCAAAGCTTTGAGAAAGAATATCCGATGTAAGCCCTTTATAAAGAACGCATATTTTTCTTCTTTATAATTTGTACATGTTTTTTTAGTTGACTATTTAATTATTGGGCGTCCAAGTATGACTAATTTGAAACATAAACATTATTCTTGCTTTATTCTAAATATGATCCATATGAAGCTAACAACCTTTGTCCATCTTTCATGAAATAGACGGATTCCACACTGGTAGTAGTCTGGGGGTTTTGAAGCAATCCAGTTATGAAGCCAATTTTTTAATTCTTAAGGGGGGATTGTCTTTTTTTTCGCAAAATTTACCGCTTTTTGGGAATTTTTTTGCGAAGAAAGTATACAACGGAAAACTTGTGAAACTTGGCATATAGTTTTATTGATCTGTTTACTACATACGAAAATTTTTTTAAACAATTTCATCCAAAAATCCGCCTCCCACCCCCCTCGACGCGCGATGGCCCTTTTTTGATGGTGTGCACGATTTCTCAAAAACTATTCAACCGATTGCCTTCAAATTTGGACAGAATGCTCAGCTGACATCCTTTTATCGTTTGATGAAGCAAAAAAGCAATACGTTTAATAGTTTTTTATTTATAACAAAAAATCGATCAATTTTTTTCGAAAAATCGATTCTTCAAGTTCAAAACGTCACCAAATCGTCAATTTTTTTTTCCCTTCATCGAACAATAGCTATATGTGTCTAAAGTAAAATGCTTTTTGGGTTTTTGTTGCAGGATGAACGTGAAGGCTGTAATCGTGCACACCATCAAAAAAGGACCATCGCGCGTCGAGGGGGGTGGGAGGCAGATTTTTTGATGAAATTGTTTAAAAATTTTGTTTGTATGTAGTAAACAGATCAATAAAACTATATGCCAAGTTTCACAAGTTTTCCGTTGTATACTTTCTTCACAAAAAAATTCCCAAAAAGCGGTAAATTTTGCGAAAAAAAGACAATCCCCCCTTAATAAGAACTGAGCCGCTCTCTAGAAAAGGCCGATGCCATAGATCGGAGCAAATAGTAATCTTAGGGAGTAAACTGAATATGGTTCGTGAAATGGAATCTCCCCGCTCACTCATTCCAGATCATTTTTGACAGATCCATGAACATGTAGTCTGGCAGTGCCATGCTGTAAATTTGTGTTGCACCTAAATTCGTTGCATTTGGACCATTCCGATAGCATTTATGCGTAAGGAAATGCATTGCTAATAAGTAACATTTAGTGTTACTGCCAATTATTTTTCCGCATGAAACGCATCTTCGTCCCGTAATACTTTCAAGTCTGCGTCTTCAAAAAATGTTCAACGGCACTTGATGCAGTTTACTGTCCAAATCCAAATGATATGGTACAAAGTAGACATTTACAAATATAGTAGACATTTACAACATAGTACAAATGATATGGTACAAAGTAGACATTTCCAATACGTTAAATATAATAACGGCTTACACTTCCTTCAAATCGCATCAAGTACTTTGGACAGCCGCGTACAAACCTTTCGAATACAAGTATTACCATCCTCACCATTATGCCACCAGTGCCCGATACGCCATATATTTTGAAAAGCCGTAAAGTTATACTCATACACCCAATAATAAATACTATGCTTCAGTTATATTCTGCAGACAGTACAATATTACAAAAGAGGTGGGCACAAGATTAGAAAAATGTAAAATCCGTAAATATAATTAAATCCCTTTTAATATGGGGGCCGAGAGAAAGAAAGAGCGTGGTAATGCGTAAAAAAGACGCGAGTTTTCCGCATGGCCACGCAATGAATCTCGACGGCATATAAATGTCCTCAAACCGTTACTGTGTCGTCAAAGTCAAGCTTAATTCATCGTTCCCTCTTACACTCCAACCCCAAAAGCGTGGACCGGGTGACTTTGGTATGTGATAAGAGGATCTCTCCTCTCGAGTGTAGGACTTGGCGAACGTCCGGCTTTCTGATTGGACAAGCGCATACACAGCATCAAAAACAACAATGTAAAAAAAAAGAAAGAGAGAAAGAGGTGAAGAAGGGTTGCAAAGGCGCAAAAGAGGAGACCTTTAAGTGTCGCAATGCCGTGAAACGAAAAAAGACGTTTCCTCAAAAAGTCTTGAGCCCGTTCGAGCATTGATATCTTTGAATAGTTGGAAAAAGAGGTTAGAACATTAAATAATTTCTGTTAAATTGTATATGGATGCATCATCCTTCAAGATAAACGTTCGAGGGTAGACGCAATTCGCAAATAATCGAAAATGACCTTTCGTTGTTTCGGAATAAATAAATAAATCCAATAAATCACCACATCGCAAAGCGAAATTACGAATATGTGGGGCATACCGCCTGTGCGTATGCTTTAGAGGCAGGGGGGGGGGGGGGGGGTAACAGCGATGGCAGACTTTTTTATTTAGGCGAGGAAATGGGCAACGTAATTGACACTCATGCCCGGCCACAAACTTGGCCACTAAGGTCTTCGTCATATAGATGTTGTGTGAACAAACCCTTTTTACGCGTATGAACCACTGAGAAATGTAAGCAAACATTCAACTTAACTTTTTGTGATATCCTTACGTTATAGAATAGTTGGGGCGACGTAGAACGTCGACGACGCACAGTAGGAGAAAAGCCCAAAAACCTGGCCAAAACCTCAAATGACCTTTGACGGGAATGAAAATTGGCTTACAGGGGTTTTCAAGGTCGCTGATTACGAATCTGAAAGCCAAATTATCATAAACAAAATGGCCGATCCAATATGGCTGACATGAATGTTAAAAAGTTGCCAGATGTCGACAAAAATTGGTATTTACGGGTTTTCAAGGTCGCTGATTACGAATCCGCAAGCCAAATTATCGTAAAAAAAATGGCCGATCCAATATGGCCGACATGAACGTTAAAAAGTTACCAGATGTTGACAAAAATTGGTATATACGGGTTTTCAAGGTCGCTGATTACGAATCCGCAAGCCAAATTATCGTAAAAAAAATGGCCGATCCAATATGGCCGACATGAACGTTAAAAAGTTACCAGATGTTGACAAAAATTGGTATATACGGGTTTTCAAGGTCGCTGATTACCAATCCGATATCTATTGTTTATAACTTGCAACAAAGAGCTTACAGCAAATTGTTATAAACAAAATGGCCGAGTATCCTGCTAAATAGATAAATTAATATATTTAAAAAAATCATCATAATAAAATAAACGTGAACAGTGTATTCTACGCAGTTATTATTTTTATTTCCAAAATACATACGGAACGTTTCAAAAATAGAAAATTTTATTCCTCATCAAAATCGTAATCGGAGTCGGAATCGGAGTCAGAATCATTATCCGAGTTTGTATCTATTACAACTCCCGGCACGGCTTCAATCTCGGCGCAAAATTCGTCTGCTGCAGCAGTCACTTTAGGAGCGATCAACATCGCTACAGCTTCCGGCGACAAACTCTTCAGCTTCTTCTGTGGTAGTCTTCTGACACTTGAAATGTACGGATCAGAAGTAACTAAGAGCCGATGAAAAACATCTTCCATAGTTTTAACCCTGGAACTTTTTCGTGCAAAATCTTCTCGATATCGTTTGATGTCTTTGTTTCGAGCTTCCTGAGCATCTTCGGATAATTGGCCGATTGGTAATAGAGCATGAGTTATTATCACTGGACCATGAATTAATAGTTTGTGCACCGAAGTAGGCATGGAGTACCAAGGGTATAATGCAACGGTCTTTCTTGCCGTTTCAATAGCATACTGTTCAAATCTTTCACAGTTTATCTCGTGGCCACACGATATAACTTGTAGGATTACGTACCAGCGTTTAATAACTTCTTCGTTGACCCCCGTTATCGCAGCGGAAACCGTCGAATTTTCAAAGAATCGCCGAGCTGTGTTGCCATCATTGCTGCTGCCGTATCCAGGCTTTGGGCGATCGATATTTAGACCCAATTGCTTCTTGAATCCTTCTTGAATGGCCCTCTTGCGTTCCTGGGTAATTTTTTTTTCTTCGGCACTTCGAGCTTGCCATTTTTTAATGCCGAGTTTGTAAGACACGTGTAAGCAATACTCGAAGCACCGTATCCACGCATGCAGCGTCGACAATCCGAACTTCAAATTTGTTTCATTGATTTCCCTTTGCAATACAGTGTCGATGGCATTAAAATCTTTGCTGGTTGCTCCACACAAATAGCACCGTTGAGCAGATTTCGTCAATGATACAGCGTTGCAAACTTTACCATCTATCATGGTGAACAACAACTTGTACATTACGGAGATTTCTTTTCCATCTATTACACTTTCGAATGGACGAAGTGACTTTATTTGTTCTTCAACAATTTGGACTTCATTAAGTGTTGACTCTGTGTCTTCGCGTAGAAACAGTAGTCTAAGCGGTCTACAAAATCGTGGAGACGAGGGTCTGGGGTTCTTCCAAACAACTATTTCTTCCTTCGATTGTTGATCATAACACACGAGTTGTAATGGCACGACTGAAGTAAAGAATACATGCGCATCAGATTTGCTGTCATCACTGAACGTCTGCTTATATTCACTTTGCCCAGAACTTCCATCGCAACCCCACTTGCAAATCAAGTCCATTTTACGAACATTATCTGGAGTCAATCTTTGAATGAGTACATTTTGGACGAGTAAAATACGTTCAACTGTATGATCTAATAGTGCCTGTAGTTGGACTTCTGCACTACTCTCTGTAATCCTGATTGCATCACGTGGTGGATAACAACGCTTTTTTGCTTTCATCACTTTTTCGTAAGACGGATATAGCTTACAGTTATTTTCCTTCCCTAATCTTCTCATTCCCTGATAAGTACTCTTGGAGAATTTATATTCAATCATAGCGGAAAGTGCAGCCTCTTCGGATAAAGTAATTTCATCCGTTGCTGAGTAAGCTTTACGATACTTGGAAGCTCTTAAAGGACTCGTCATTGTTACGTCCTTAATAACTTTTGCGGCGTCGGATTGTCCTGAAGAGCGAAGGCTCATCTGAGTAGCGTATGCTAACTCGACCGAGTTGAACGATGTACGAATATCTTGGGTCTTCCTTCGTTTAGATCTTTCACTGGACATTGTAAACTCAAGGGACGGGCGGCCGCCCGTATTACCCGGGCTTGTTACTACAGTGTCTGTAGGTGCGGCAAAACATACCTGCTTGCTAAGCCATTCACCGTTATTCTTGAAAAATACACAGGATTTTCTGTGAGCTTGTTGCCACCTCGTTTTCATTTGATTGAAGAGTATCGAAAAAGTCTGTTTCGAGTCCTCAGGCACTACAACTGTACGTCCGGTGTCCTTGGAAATTTTTTCTACCATAAATTCGATCAAGGAAGCGAATTTATCGGATAAATGCTCGCTGATTATCAGAAATACTTCTTTCCTTGTCAGCACCAATTTTTTGTAACCGGATCCTGTAATAAAGACATAAAATTGTAGAAAATTGGTGTTAAAGGAAAAGATAAAATTTTCAATTAATACAAAAACTTGAACAATGTACATTATTTTACCAAATAAATAACCGCAATAATTGAAATAATTTTAAGAAAATTAGACAGAAAATATTGACATGGATTTGGTTAAAAGAAAGCTTTGCTTACTATATAATATATATATATTTAAATATTTTATTCGAATGTTATAACATTTCATTCATATTTAAGAAATTTTTATGTGGTTGATTTTAATATGTATATATATATATGCATACGTATATATCATAATTAAATCACAGAAAATTTATATATATATATATATACACATACATATATATTAAAATAATTTATTTCAAGCGTATAACAGCCGTCTTGTCCGTTATGATGCTACTTCACCCATTCTCAGGTAGAGGCGCAGCGGCTGCTCAATAGTGCCGCGTGCACGCTCGGCTACCGCACGATGCGAAAAAAATCATAACGGACAAGACGCACGTTTTCCGCAGGTAACTCTTGTAAATTTCGAAAGCTTATACATTAAACTAAAGGCCGAGACTAGGAGCTTTGCAAAATGTGACAAAATATATAACTTTTCGGACCGTTGAAAATATAAGTTTTCAAAATTATTCAATTTTATTTATGCCGAAGGCTATACTACATTTCAATCATTTATACATAAACTTTCGATTCAACCGATGTAAAAACATTTCCTACATACCTCCAGAAGTCGTATCCATGTTGCAGAATTGAAATTAAACCCATCACTTTAAAGTTATGGGTTTTTGAAGTCAGCGTTATTTTCGTCTGTTCAGCGCGTGACACGTACACTCTTCACGAACACTCACTGCCAACTGACGCTGCGGCGCAGGTATACACTTAAAGGGCTTTCCCTTCCACAATAGAATGCAGTTACTAGTCCTCTACCTGAATGACTACTCAACTGACCCTATTTCGAAAATTTATTTTTTGGGGTTTTGGCCAGGTTTTTGGGCTTTTCTCCTACTGTGCGACGCTCGGCGTCGGGCAACCTGACGGACTCAGTCGTTTGCATTTGCTCCAAGCGTCGATGTCGACCGTTCGTTCGACATGCAACACTCCCGGATGCGTGCTCACCACAAGTCTTTCTTTACTGACGTTTTCATTCCCGGTGGTCGAGCGTATACTACTTTTTCTTGGTTTTTTCTTTTGTACTTCTTCTTGGTTTGCTACTTTTTTGTACCGCTAACTCCTCTTGCCTTCTTTTTCTCCAGCAAGCTCTGGAAAAGGGTTTGCGAGAGGCGCAGTTCTTCGGAAGTTCGCGTTATGTAAGCGGTGCATACGCATTTTTTCCTCAATAGCACGTGAGCCTCGAATAAACGTGAGCACGATAATCAGCAGCTTGACTGTGAAAAAAACTCAAACATCTCCTTAGAGAGTTGTTTTGGAGGGCAGCAAAAATTATTCCTAGGTGTGGTAGATCGGTCACGAAGTGGAAAGTGACGAAACTAATTTATTTGATATATTATTGAATGGTATAAATAGTTTTATAGGTAAGGTGCGAGCATGACATTTTTCTCCAAATTATATAAACGACATCGGTAAGTGTTGGGTATTAACATTTTGAGTTGACTAAGGTACCGATACGATAAATCATATCCAATATAATTGGACAATTTTTTTTTGTCGTTGTAAATTTGTATGTCAAGGTTAAATCGGAAAAGACCCACCTTCTGTTTACAGGATCCGGGCAAAAACTGCAGAACTTCAAACTGTTGTTTTTTATTATCCTTAGCACGTTGGGCCTACTCCGAGTCTCTCGAATTTGCATACGATGACCATTTAAATAGAACCGGCATTTTTATAATCCATTTATTGGTGGTGGAAAAAATTACAAAAAAAATATTGTTTTCTACACATAATAGTTCTATTCGACAAAGATGCATTTTCTCCATCGGATCAACAGCTTTTTCGTTCTGTTATAAAAAAGGAGACACGCGCCCCAACAGCCAATTTTGCGCGAACTACTCAACTTGTGGGTCGTCGTTGAATGTTTCCGTAGAAATCTCGTCGCAGGTCACAATTACGTTTACATCCAACTGTCCCTTTTCAGAGCGATTTATAGAAGCTGTCTTTTCGAACTCTGTGCCTCATTGAGGAGACGTGGGACCTGCTTGCTTGGCTCTTAGCGACATCTAAGGTGTTATGAAAAAATTGTGCTGGCGATCCCAACACATGCTCACCTCCGATGCAATTTCTCCAACTTTTAGGCGTCAGTCACATTCCACAAGTTCAGCAACGGCTTGAATGTTCTCATCAGTGAGCCTTGACCGCAGGTGACAATAGGATCCCGTGAAAAATTTGTCGGCGCTTACTATGCGGCCGACGCTTGGTACGACATTCAGCACCAACCACTAATACCCAGTATTGGTCCTTTATACGGGCCAATGATGTGGCCATGATTCTACCAGAGCTCATTTAAAGTATGGCAAACCAACGAACACCCAACCTTGGGCCAAATATCGATTACCAACTGCCAGCCAACTATCGGGTCCCAGTGTTGGCCCCGAACATGCGCCAATCGGTTGATCATGGATTTGCCAGTCTCGAATTGAAGGTCGGCACACCATCGAAGAGCCAACGCTGGGCCAGTACTAATTAATGACCGTCGGCCAATTGTCGGGTCGAGCGCAGGCCCTGAGTCTGAGCCAATCGTTTCACCGTGGTTTTGCCAATGCTTATTTTTAGCATGGCATTTTAGCATGGCTCATAATGACTGTTATCTGAAATTCATTTTATTAAAAATAAAATTGATTTATACTAAAGTTTTGTGGCGTATTGAAAAAATGCCGAGTTATTATGATAGTATTAAGAAACGTCGAGTGTTAAAACGACGACAAAAATTATAAGACTCTTCACAGCAGGTTAGGATCAGAGGCAACAAAACAAAAAGATAAGTAGATAGTGAAACAAATTTGGAAACATTCCTCGAACAAGTGATTGTGCATAACGATGTTAGTGAATCTAATAATTTTTTCAATGAGCGATCAGCGAGCACAGAAACTTGTGAATCTGATCGATTGTTGGCTAAGCGTTGGGTTGTTTTGACAGCCTTACACTGGGCCAATACTAGCCCAAATATTGCGCCAACAATATGAAGCCAACCTTAGCTCTACTATGGGCTGGTGATCACGCCAACCGTCAGCTTAGTATTGCGCCACGGTAGGAGTGATCTCTTCGGCCCAATGCGGGCATGTACGGTTGGCCAATAGTAGGCTCACCGGAAATCCTAACAGTTGGCCGGGTATTGACCCAATATTGGGCCCGCGAAAAATGACGCAACCGACCCAACCTCGAGCCAGCGTCACGCCAATCACATTCCACCATTGGCCGATGAACGGCAGCACTACCGGTTCAGTGCTGCGCCACGGTAGAAGTGATCTCTTCGGCCCAACGCTGAGATGTCCAGTCGGCCAATAGTAGGCTTACCGGAAATCCTAACAGTTGGCCGGGTATTGGCCCAACATTGGGCTAAAGAGATCACGATCATTGGCTGACGGTTGGCGTGATCACCGGCCCATAGTAGGGCTAAAGTCGGCTTCATATTGTTGGCGCAATATTCGGGCTAGTGTTGGCCCAGTGTAGGGCTGTCAAAAGTACCCAATGCTTAGCCAACGATCGATCAGATTCACAAGTTTCTGTGCTTGATGGTTGCTCATCAAAAGAATTATTAGATTCACTAACATGCTGCATGCAATTTTCTCCGTCCTATGATAATAAAAACTCATTATTACTGTTATCTGAAATTCACTTTATTAAAGTTAAATTGATTTATACTAAAGTTTTGTGGTGGATTAAAAAAATGCTGAGTCATTATGATAGTATTAAGGAACGTCGAGTGTTAAAACGAAGACAAAAATTAGAAGACTCTTTACAGCAGGTTAGGATCAGAGGCAACGAAATAAAAAAACAAGTAGATAGTGAAACAAATTTGGAAACATTCGACGAACAAGTGATTGTGCATAACGATGTTAGTGAATCTAATAATTCTTTCGATGAGCAATCATCGAGCACAGAAACTTGTGAATCTGATCGATTGTTGACTAAGCTTTGGGCTGTTTTGACAGCCCTACACTGGACCAACACTAGCCCGAATATTGCGCCAACAATATGAAGCCGACCTTAGCCCTACTATGGGCCGGTGATTACGCCAACCGTCAGCCAATGATCGTGACTTCTTTAGCCCAATGTTGGGCCAATACCCGGCCAACTGTTAGGATTTTCGGTAAGCCTACTATTGGCCAACCGTACATCCCAGCGTTGGGCCGAAGAGATCACTCCTACCGTGGCGCAAGACTGAACCGGTAGCGCTGCCGTTTATCGGCCAATGGCAGAATGTGATTGGTGTGACGGTGGCTCGAGGTTGGGTTGGTTGCGTCGTTTTTCACGGGCCCAATATTGGGCCAATACCCGGCCAACTGTTAGGATTTCCGGTGAGCTTACTATTGGCCAACCGTACATGCCCGCATTGGGCCGAAGAGATCACTCCTACCGTGGCGCAACATTGAACCGGTAGTGCTGCCGTTCATCGGCCAATGGTAGAATGTGATTGGCGTGACGCTGGCTCGACGTTGGGTCGGTTGCGTCGTTTTTCACGGGCCCAATGTTGGGCCAATACCCGGCCACCAGTTAGGATTTCCGGTAAGCCTACTATTGGCCAACCATACATGCCAGCGTTGGGCCGAAGAGATCACTCCTACTGTGGCGCAACACTAAGGCGGTAGTGCTGCCGTTTATCGGAGTGATAGAATGTGATTGGCGTGACGCTGGCTCGAGCTGGGGTTGGTTGCGTCGTTTTCCACGGGTATGGTGCGAGTCTATTTCGTATATACGTGTATAAGATGAGTTACTTGCAAGGAAGTTCTTCCTGTGTTTACACACGCCATAGATAATTAGAACTTGTCATGAAGGAAACTACATTTTTTGAACATACTTCTATACTAGCTTGTTATAAGCCGCATAAAATTCCAGCGTTTCAGCAATTTACTAGCTTTGGTTCAGTCATACAGCATACTATTAGTTTAACGTTGGTAACAAGTAGTAAGTATTCATACTTCTGCTGTTCATGAGTGTTCATAAAATGTCGCTCATAAATGCATATCCACCTTTTTGAAGATGTTTCCTCCTAGTGCATTCGCACACATCGACTTACGTAAGCCCTGTCAAATCCCGAATACCCTATTTAAATCCATCTACTCGAATATCGTTGGTACTGTTGTTAATACGAAAATAAGTTTCAGACAAACGTTAAGTGATTTCAGGCGGTGCATCATTTCTTGCGAGTAAAGTTTTTCACTACGGACGCACAGACTAATGCAATAAATACGTATTGGGCTAGTAGTTTTAGAATGCTACGGCAATGATTACCGATTTGCGAAATTTTGTCTGTCTGTTTGAACGAAGTTGCCGTGAAGCCCGCAGATGCTTTTTCTATATCCCCTGAGTAAACCTCCAGAAAATGCAATTGTTTTTTCGAAAAGTCAGTGGTGCGGATTTTCATATACACACGGGCAAAAGATAATGAAATCATATTTATTTAGTACACTAATCGATGCAGTTCTTTTTTGTGAGTGTAATAATTTTGTAAGGAGGAGTAATGCGCTAAATCGATAAGTGCATTACAAAATATACTGTCTATTTAAAAAATGTAATAGACCTTCATAGGTTCTTTACGTGTCATGATGAAATACTCTCTAATACCAGATAATAAACTTGTTTAAACCGTTTGACATTCACGAAGACGTATTGTATTTTCATCAGAATACTCGAAAATTTTCGAGTGCGATTCAAGTGCATCAATAAAAGGGGTACTCCGTACGTGTACATATCCTTTCATGCATTTTACTGTAAAAGTGAGTCAACTCTAAGACAATCTCTCCTTGACTAAACGCCATGAATAATGGCAAATTAGGACTTGTTGTTTAGAATGTATATTTCGAAATACACCCACTTTCAGATCTACAATTTCAAGATAATCTGTGATTATCCCAGGGGAATTTTTGTTATGCTGTTTAGAAAATCTTTAGAAGGTTCAGACGATTTATGCACTATCGCGCAATAATAATAATGGCAATGGCAACCATAATAGAAACAATGCGCGTGTGGCTGTACGTATGTCGTTCACGTGAAAATAGTGAATATAAAGATCGCGGAAAAAAACAACTTATGTTCCACTTCGGGTCGTACCCTACTTCGATACATTTTATCCGAATCCACTGTCGATTAGGTGCGATCAAATAGCGAATGAACATACGGTTTTTCACGTTCCGATGTGATCTCTATCGTTCAGGCAGTGCTATGAAGTGCTTATCGAAAGTCTCTGTGTCATTCTGAATTATAGTGTGCCTGCATGTGTGTGTATGCGCGCGCGCGCGTGTGTGTGCAATGTTGCAATAATCGGGAGGCGACATTTAAACGATACAATACGGTTGGAATGGAAATTCAGCTGCGCATATATAGGGGCGCTACCCATATATAAGGTTTCCCGAGGACCCAAACAAACTCCCTTCGTAGCATTTTCCAATGCAATTGCGATCATGAAAATATGAATAATATTTTTCACGTTGTACAAGTTTTTAAAAACTTTCAGCCCCTATACATTTTTTGAATTTACTCCGTCAGAATTGAGAAAAAACCAATACGAGTCACCTAGATTTCGATGAAGATGTCCCTGATAGAACGAAATCGAAAAGGCCTCCCGGAAACGGTGTCCTCATCAGTAAACAAATAGTCTGAATTGCAATAACAATATAGTAAGAATGCGATTTGTTTGCCGGGAACAAAAGAGACCGACGGTTGTTTTGACCTCGATCTTTCTCGTTCCGATGGGGACAACTTGACTTGCTGAAAATGATGTAAATTCCGATGCACGTTATAATTTATCGACGAGTTAGGGGCAAATGATATGATTAAGGTAAATACCATTCTATGGATTTCATCCGTGGCTTTTGGCAAAACGATGGCATATTATGCACCGTCAGAGATTTTCGCTATTGTCCCAACACTTGGACATTGTCGACATAATAAGCGAATAGCGGCGATAACCTACTGTGTTCAGTATCAAATCGGCAGCGTCCCGATCGCACCACTATTGCGCGCATGGAATGCAAATGTCGACAGGTGCAATTAACCCGTCAAAGACAGCGCTGGAATCAAAACAATGATAATCAAATCAACGCTCGTGCTATGGTTGCATTACTGATCGTTCACAACAACTCTCAAATCAGCTTTCCAGCAGAGGAAGAGAGATCTCTTCCGAGAGATCGTGCGCGTTAGCTGTGTCAGATCAACTGTCTCGTAAATCCTGCAAGCTTCTCTTGAAAAAATCCGCATTGAATACATCAGCTCGACCATCAGCATCAGTGGACCCCGAATGTGTGGTATACCATTTGGACTTCTTATCTCATTGGGCGTCACTTTTCTTGGTGAACCGCGCAATGGGCGGTGATTCTTTAAAATGTATTACCGCAACTTTCTTCACATGTAAACTCACGAACGAGACGCAGGATGTAGTTTCAGTGTTAGGTATTGTAATTAAGGGGCCCTGTTAGTAATAGTGTTAGTAACAATGTTCGCAAGCCGATGGATTTTTCGCAGGTGTCGGATCTGGTGGCCTTCTGGGTCAGTTGATTTAATCCCCTAAAATTCTTTTTGTGAGAACTTCGTCCATCGCGAATCGTCAACCACCGAGAACTGACAGGATAAACCGCACCGTAACTGCCTGCATACGTATTGACGCGAATGCTCTACGAACTACCGTGACGAGATTTTGAAGTCGAGTTCAACTGTGCAATTCTGCTAAACGGTAACCATATTACAGTTGCAATGATGTGCGGCGTTAAACAGAGATTTGCAGTAAAATAATTCCGCGGAAGTGACGAGCCTTAAAGTTGAAATCTCCATAGCCACGTGCGCGCACATGCACATGGGGTGCATATGCGCGTGCGAGATCCAATCTTGGAATCTTCGTGCGATATACCCTCGGTAATGCTAATGCAGACGGTAATTCAAAATTTCAATCTAATTGCCACATTTTTGGCTATAGCAGTGAGTTCTTCCATTGGATTCGTTTCAAAACCTATCATTCTTTTAAAGGAATAAAAACATGTAACCCAATTCAAGGTAATGAAGGTTGCCGCAAGATATCGTAAACCAGTCGGTAAAAAAAAGTTTGTCACCATCGTGCAACACATTTTTTATCCGGCTTCATCTTTGCGATTTATTTTATAACTGCAATTAAAATGAGACACCCTGTGTACGATATATGTATAACAGTGTATATTTTTATATATGTGCATTATAGTGCGAATTCGCCGTTCTCCATAGTACAATCCCTCCGCATAGAGTCATCCGCCACACGTCGTATAATAACGCTTGATTTATTGATTCACAGTGATTTATATCTCGGTCTACCCGTTCCGTCATCTAAAAAGGACAGAGGTATTGCCTCGTGTTATACCACGTTGCGTCGGAACTCCTATCAACTCGCACCATTCGGAAATGCAAACGGAACCCACTCTCGCAGTATAGGACTCCTCGATCCTTGACGTTGCCAAGTTTGATAGAACGTCGGAGGATCGGGAAAAAATAAACAAGTAACACGTCAACCGCGAGATTATTGACGATGACACAATTCACGAAGAGAAATTACATCATGCGCGTAAATGGAAATGCGTGCAACGATAAATATTGCATTATTCAAAAATTATTGCGTCGATTCAAAAAGGCGATTTCAATGCTTGTAGCCTAAAATCGATCGAAAAAACGGTGTAAACACTTACTCCTATAAAAGGTGTACAAAGTGATAGACATCACTTTCAATGCACGCTTGCAATCTGATTTGCCTTGACTGTATTGTCTTATTAATCATGTCAGTCTGTATTAACGCACAGATTGTAAAACCCATACGACTTAGCAGGATTTTGCTTAGTATTGAACTATTGAAACCTCAATTAGAGCACGTCAGGTATAGGTGACAGGATGCTCTCTGGTCTGAAATTCAGCGTTTGGACAATTACATAAACAAACTTACCCCTTCAAAGCCCCAGATATGGAACTTTACTTTTGGTCTTTTGACAAGCTCTTTAGAATTTAGTCCCGCTCTGAAACGACGGAATAAGAGAGCGCGAGATGGTCCCACCCGTTTTCGGTTGAGTGAACTAAACTCGGTCGGGCATGAGCGTGCGGTGAAACTTCGATTTTACTAGAGTGTCCGTGAACGATTAATCGAGTAGACTTAATTTGGTCGAAAGTTTCGCGTAGCGGAGTGCCACGGGCAAGCACGCGTGTGTATGCGCGCGAGCAGGACAGAATTGAAATCAGACGAAAAATTCCTCATGGGGAATGTTGAAGTTTCAAATGAGATATGAGCAGTAGAGGAAGGTTTTAAAGAATCTTAAATTATTTCGGAAGAGGGAGAGGGGGGTGGCGGTAAGGATTCCAAATGCGAAAGGCTCGGTGGGGATGGAGTGGGAATTCCATTATTCCAAAAATCGCGGTACGGCCTGGGGTTCGTTGGCATTTGTTAGCCAAGCATGCACTTCAAAAGCGACGGATTGGCATAAAAAAGGGAGGGTACACTGGGTCCGGTTGTATCAATTCTGCTTCTATGGTCCGTAGCATATAGTCATTATATGACCAAGCTTGCGAGGAAATACACAAATTATAGGGTGTTTATTTATTTTCTGTACTGCAATTCACATTCCAGGTGCAATAATTACCCGACAAGATTCATTTCCGAACAAGTCTGCCTCTGTTACAACCGACCCTGGTACGGGGATCAGTTGTAACAGGCACAAAAGATCAAAGACAGCATTTTGTTAATATAGTTTTATTTTACTTGAATTACAGAAAATAGCCTTTTATAATTTTATGGCTAACATCGCACACTTTTTATAATGTTTTAGAATCAGTCAACAATAAACTATATAATAGTTACCGCAAGATTTAAGCTCGGTCCTAACCAGATACGAACCCAACTGTGATACAATAGCGACGTAGACTAAATAAATCTTTTTTGTTATGCCAAAGAGGAGTTATTTACATGAAATAAACCACCTCTGCTAGACCAGATTGAGAAATAATATCTAATCAATAGTACTTAGAGCATTTTTACGGCCAAAGGAAAAATAAACACTTTTAAAATAATTTAAAAAAAAACAGTTGAACTGGGTTACAGAAAGGATCAATCGGACTAACAGTTATGCCATTCACAGTTTGGACTACCGTTTGTGAATTCTTTGTGCGCCGATAGTTAGGAGCTTGTGTATTATATCAATTTTTCCCTTGGACGGCTCCCTACATAAGATGCTGCACAAATAAGACAGTAAAACTCTTCTTTTTCTGATGATTCGGGTGGGATGTTGATCTTCTTTTTCGTATTTGTTTTTAGTCTTTTGGCATCTAGAAAATCAGACAAAAAAATTATGTAATGTTATAACCGTACCCACCGCCCTGCTAGTCGAAAATGATTTACAGTTCGGAAGTCAACTATCTTACACCAATACTAATCCCGTTTTTCAAAGTTTTAAAGCCCCATTTATTAGCATGAAAAAACTCATTACTCTACGTCCAATATAAACAGAGTCATTGAAAAAAATATATTTAAGTTTTCTTGTCAAAACATAATAGGGCCATATACAGGATATTCCAGAACTGATGGTAGTCCCTGGAATGGGAGGTTGGGGGTGAAATTCTGAGTCGATTGATATAAGTATGTATGGGTCTTCTGAGTCTTTTGATTCACATCAAACGACTCAGAATCCCCCCCCCCCCCCCCCAACACCCCAACTTTCAAGGACTACCATCCGTTCTGTGACATCCTGTATACGCAGATACAACGCGCTGTCACTGAGACAACACTGGGAAACACGTTTGGACGCGCAAGCCGCTTCGGTTCTCTCTGGTATTAATCACGATACCGCTACTAGGTCGCGCGTTATTCTCCTTGTTGCCACCCTACTCCTTTACAACCGTACTTAGTCTTACTTGCTCGAAAACTTTGCGTTCTTTGACTCCCCTCCCATTTAGGAGTTAAATTATATGCTTCACGTCAAGCACGCCGATCTTTTTAATATTCATGACTCGTCTTCAGTGTTGATAGCGAAGTTATTCGAAGCTCGACAAGCTGATAGGTACGCGTTTCGCTATACGACGGTTGATGTATGCTTCTTACTGTAACACAATGCCAAAATTAGTTTCATCTAAACCCTTCAGTAGGCCGATTTATCCCCCACGGTTTTGACGAAAGTGTGTATGCGGGGGGGTGATATTTACAATTAGAACAAAAAATCACTTTGTTCAGTTCACAGTTCAAAGACGCGGACGTTTCTTCGACTCTAATATTCACAAAAGAAGGAAAACAATTGAAAAGAAGACATCTTTTTAGAATTGTAGACAGAATTTACATTTTTTAAATTTAGAATTGTTTTGACAAAACTCTTCTTCTAAAATAAATTACCACGTGAGGATATTTTTTCTTTGAAGAAAATATTTCTTTCCAATATAATGTTTCATTTATTTTTCTTCGTTAACGTTGAAAGGGTTGCATTTTGCAGCCTCGATGAACGCTTGCATCGTTACTTTCGCATTTGATGCGAAAGTGCAGCACATACGTTTGGACAAAAAATCCAGCGTTTGATATCGTTGGCGAATGCACCGAGGACATATATCCGTTTCCTCTTCTTCTTTGTCAGTGTGTTTACGTTTGCTGGCGCATGTGTAGTGGACTCCAAGCAGAAGGAAGCCGGGTGAATTTTCCCCTTTTATCTTTAAGGGGCTATACCAGTGTAAACGCTATAAATTTGGGTGTTTTTCGGGATTTTTTTGGAAGAAAAGTACTAAAATAAATGATTTGGAAAAGTATGAATATATTTGGCTATATTTGACGTATATTACGTATTTTTTTCATAGAAAAATATGGAGATCCAAACCACTTGTGCGCTGCCTTCGGAGGCGCAAAAAAAAAGTTCCCCCACTGCTGACATGATTCCGGCCGATTAAGTAGCTGAAACCGAAAAAGGAAAAAAATGTCGTTAAACTGGAAGGTATTTTCTGTGCAATGGCGTAGGATTTTCGAAAAATATCAAAATCTAACAAAATGGCGTAGTTATGAAAAAAGTCTGTTTTCTTGCCTATAAAATGGTCGTTTTTTCAATGCCAAATAGTCAATTTTCACCCAGTCACAAATATCCACCGTCATTGTAGAGTAAATATATTCAAGAGACCGACAGAGATGGGCGCGCGGTCGGTGTGCAGGCTCGGCGGTCACTGAAGTTAAGCAGCACTGGAGGCTGCCAATACTTGGAGCGGTGACCGCTTGCCCGTGCACTGGTTCGCGCGTCAACCTCTGAGTGGGAGGCAGTTTGTCTGAGTTTCTGATGGTAATACAACTGAAACTCAGTCGAATATAGCCGCCTGTATCGGCCCAGGTTTTCCGCAGTTTCCCTGGGCCCTCGTGCAGATGCGATACAGTACTGTATCGGGAAAGAGTGGCTGCGGTCAACAATCTGGGAGGGGGGGGGGGGGGGTCCGGAAGGAATGTAGGGAACTCTGGAAGGATTGTGAATGTCGGACGGAATGGAAGGAATAAAAGAGGGGATGGTAAAAGGGGGAGGCCCCATACCTCTGAGGAATACATATATATATATATATATATATTCAAGAGTACTCAGTTCAAATTTCAAGTCAATCGGATAATATAGCCCCTCGATAAGACTCGACATCATTTTTACCATTCCACATTATAGTACTCATTTTTCAATACACTGCTCAACGAAACGACCTGCTGTTTTCGTTGTTTCTAGTGGACGGCGTTTACGAGATTCTTGGTTCAACGGTAGTTAACTAAGTGTCTTCAACCCTGTAAAAATTGTAGCAATATTTTTTCCTGGCTCATAATCTTCTCTTTTGTTGCACCACTATTGTTGTCTCAACTCGGTTAATGAGCGACATCAAGCTCGGATAAATTATGATCAGAAGTCCACGGCATTCTTTATTTTTAGTTATGTACGATTGTTGCAATTATTTCTTCAGTTGGTATATAACGCAATCAAGTACAGAATATTAAAGTGATATGGAAATATAATAATATGCCAAGACATCCCGCTTTCAAAAGTGGGCCAACATATAATTTCCGTTCAGATTATTAATCTGTAGAGCTCACGATACCTATTCATTTTTAAGTGAAACTATTTTTTCCGCTTCTAAAATTTAAATAAAGTATTTTCATCAAAGTTGAGGATTGTTCAAACGGTGCGAAGAGAAAGAGTCAAATGTATTACAATTTTCCCTCCGCGATGCTTCACAAAATTGTATATGGGGCATTCCATGCGGAACCGATCAATCCGTGACCTCGATCATTTTTTATTTTGTTGAAAATTAAAAAATTTGTTGTCCCTACTGAAAGCTGTCTTTTTGAATTTTTTTAGATTTTGTCTCAACCCGTCCAAGCACAATAAAATTTTCAAAAATGTACCCAATTTTTTTTCAAATACTCACAGCTTTTTCAAAAATAGAGATATAAAAATAAAATACTAAACCTTTTTTAGTTCTCAGTTGTAATTGCATAAAAAAATACAAAAAAAATCGAATTTTATTTTCATGATTTCTTTCAGCTTCAAACGCAAAACATTTTTTTTTCAACGCTTGGATCATTTTTATTTTTTTGAAAAAGTTAATCGCTTTTCAAAAGACATTTTTACAAGTATTAACAAATTGGTAGCTTGGGATATTCATTACTTGCATTTTTTTTACATTTTTTACCCCGTGTAAATCACGGGGTCGTGTTTCCTCCTTGAATTAATAACGCATGTAGAGGGATTTGATTCCGAACTATTCTTTTTCATTTTATTGAAGTGGTTTGTACACATTTACATTTTTGCGAAAATATTGGAGTAGAATAGTATTTGTTTCCGGTGCATATTGTTGTGCTGATTCCAAGCTTTAATTTTTTTTGTACACTTTGTGGATCTCTGAATCGTTTACACTGGAGTACTTCTTTACTTCTATACGGCCATTATTTTGAGGGATGACGCAATGAATTTTTCGTATTGCTGGAATCGGCTTAGCATTGTTACAACGGTTTGTCAACTCAAGTTTCATTGCCTCATAATGCTCTTGAGAGGAAAATGTAATTGTGATATTTGGCAAATTTTTCGAAGCCCATTCATTCAGCTCTTTTGCATTAATTATTTGTTTATCAGGAGACAACTGCAAGCTGGCTCGAGTTGCCATTCTTTTTACGGTGCCGCCAAGCCCATCACATGGCCCATTGCCATGAGTGGTCGCGAAAAAATTCCACTCAACTTTTACTTTGTACGCTTGTCCGTATTCAGACAAATTAACAAAGTGTTTGAAATTTGTATATTGCTGGGGTGCACCGTCCGAAAAAAAATATATCTTGTTGGCGTTTGGCACTAAAGATTTGATCCAGTCAGTGGTAATTTTGGAATACAAAGTACGGCAATTGCATCATGGCTCGAACAATCAGAAATTATAACCAAACTTTTGTGCGTAAGCTGTTCGTCTATATTATAATAAATAACGACGGTGTATGTTGTGGCCTGATCATTATTCCAATGAAATCCCGATGATGCATTCTGGACGACAAATGCGTAGTATTCGGTTAAATCGCAAATTGCAACGAATTCATCCTTCTTGAGAGAATCTTTACCATGTCTCAAAAAGCTAATTGTTTTTTTCGCCACGAAAGAATGCGGTAAAAGCAATTGGACTTTTTCACAAAAGTCGTCGACAAATTCAGACGCGCTTTTAATAGTGGTTTCTAGCGTAGTCCGTGCAGTAGACACCCATTGCTTGTAGCGTATTTAGTCGATTTCATTGTTTTCCATGACGTCGGTCACTAAATCACGGAGAACTTCAATTCCAGGACAGTTATCAAAATAGCACTGAGGTGTAGGGGCTGAGCAAATAATCACCTCAATGCAATCACCATACTCTATTGTAACCATATCGCAACCATACGTTGCGATTCCGAATCTTCAGTTAATGCAGACAGTTTACTGCCTACAATAACAAAAAAATAGTATGTAAAAACGTTAATTATTGATGCGATTTATTTTTCAATTACCTAACATCATGAGCTTGATATTTTGGTGGCAGATTCTCCAGCTCACACACAACGCTTTGGGCGTGAAGATGCGAATGCGGAAAGTCCAATTTTTGTTTCTGGATAAGTATATTGGAAAAATCGGTGAAGCTTTTGTAAATTACTGAGAATTAAGGTATTCCTTTCACGAACCCGAATTTTTAACGATTAGCTGATTTTCGTCTATAATCAAGTAAAAAATCCATCCTAGTATACTGGTAAAATTTCAAGCTAAGGTACCGAACTTTTAACGAAAAATTACGACTTTAAAAATCGTCGCATTTATACGGCGGTGTATGGAGATTATACGCTGGCCACATTTTTATCTAATAATTTATACCCTAAATAACTCTAGACTCCTGATATAAACTGCTCACGCGTGTGAAAAATCTACATATTCCGTAACGACATTAAAAACAGGGGATCACCGAATGTTTAACGAAAATATTAATGATAAAACTTAGAAAAATGTGATTAGCAGAAGAATTTTCGTAGCCGCGACTTTTCACAGAAAATGAAAAAATGTTTAAATCTATTAAATTTGCGCGAAATTTTTTATTCCAGTTTATCGTTGGGTATGATAATTGGTTGTGACTTTTTTTTTTATTAAGCGCCACTTAATTTAAACAATGATTCGGAAGGGCCATCCTTATGCCCCCACAAAATACGGCCCTCAGCGAAAGGAATACCTTAAACGTTTTTGGCAGTGTATTTTTTCGCCCTCATCGGTTTGAATCGACACGTAGTCTTTTTTCCGGGTATGCAACTGCTAACATTATCATCCACCTAAAATTGTCGAACTAATGATATCGTTTCATTAGATAATCCACCACCTAAGGAATGTCGTTAGAATTTTCATTCAAAGCGTGTCTTTAAATTTATCAAAAGATATTTTGAAAAGTTACTCAATCTCTTACCAAATTTCGCTCCTGGGACACATAATATTCCGTGTTTTTTGACAAGTTTTCTGGCAGTTTTCGCAGCCCTTTGCATAGCTCCCATGATATCTGTAATTTTTTAATGCTCCAGCTGAGAGGCATTAACGACAAAATTTGAATCCGTTCCATCCGGATTGTATTTTCATTATGATATTTTTCTTTCAATCTTGTAATTATATCCAAAGTGTCGTTGCCACTGAACACATGCGGAGTTGTGTTCTTCAGAAATTCCAAGTGCCTTCTTTAAATTAACCGTGACTTGATCGACTTTATATTTAAGATAAACATCACTAGTCCTTTTTAGTGGGTATCGGAGACTCGTTCAGTAATGAAAAAGCCTCATTCATAGTCGGTAGCGTAGTTCCCACGCTTAATTGGGACAGCGAGCTACTTTTTTGCGTTATCAACTCATTAGATTGACAATCTGAGTCTATAAAAACAATTTTTTTATCGATGCAGTTCTAAAAGAAGAGGATAAACCTCTATATCTTAAAATATCTAGACTATTTATCAAATATATATTCAATAGGATATTTACCAGTTATAATATCGACGTCGTCATCGAAATGATCAACTCAAATACTTTCATCATGACCGGAATTCTTACCTTCCTCAGGATTTTTTATTTCAACGATGGTGTCCGTGCCATGTTTTGATGAACTTTCTCCTAACATTTGTTTGTAGCAAGAAGTACATAGGCGATCGTCTAGTGCCAATTTCAATCGAATGAGGTGGTGCTCGGGTATGGTACGTACATTTTTGTTGCTTCTATGATGTTTTAATCTAAACACATTGCAACATCGATCGCGGAACTTCGGCATAATTGTACTGGAATTAAGGTGTGTTAAATATTTGTCAACGGAATAACAGTACACGAATATGACAGGTTAACAATCCTATATTTGATGTCTTTTCTTTTCTCATTGTCACCTTTTCGAAAACCAGACGGTTTCGGTATCACTACATGTAATGACCGTAAATATTTATTCGTTGTTAACGCTATAATCAATACGTTATTCGATGGTTTCGTGAAAATTGTCGCAAAAGAATAGAAACACAACAGTCTCCCGATCTTAACTCAACTATAATGTAAAATCCGCATTGCAGATGACGCCGTAGACGGATCAGCTGTGAATCAGCGCCGCAGCGGCCATTCATCTAACTTTTTTAGTGTTACGAATAACTTCAAAAGTAGACAAAAAATACAAGTTATGAATATCACAAGCTACCAATTTTTTAGTACTTGTACCAATTTTTAGTACTTGTACCAATTTAGTACCAATTTTTTAGTACTTTTAAAAACTGATGCATTAAAAAAAACAAAACGGTACAATTTAAAAAAAAACACATATTCTGGTTTGAAATTGGAAAAAAACATATGAAAATAAGCTTCGTTTTTTTTATGCAACTCCAACTGAAAACCAGCTATGAGCAATTGAAAAAAAATTGTGTAGAATTTTGAAAAATGTATTGTGCTTGGACGGGTTGAGACAAAAATCTAAAAAAATTCCGAAAGATAGCTTTCAGTAGGTACAAAAAAATAAAAAAAATTTAAACAAAATAAACAATGGTCCGGGTCACGGGTTGGTCGCTTTCGCATTGACTGCCCCTTATACAAACTGAACACATGTACGTTTATGTTATATTCATACCAACGTGATAGAATACATCGACAAAAAATGAGATGGTGACAGAGAAAATAGTGGGAGGAAACCCTCGAGAGCTAAGCACCTTACCTACGATACCTTTTCCAGCAGAGGTAGTTGATTATAGGGACGAGGTAACAGCCGAAGTGAATAATGAAAAAGAAAGGGAGTAGAAAGAATCGAAAATGCCAAAGAGAATGGCTTATCAATGGCTTCACAGATTATGCTATTACGAGCATCGATTCTTTGCCGAGTTCTTCGCACGATACAATACTCTTTGGCCTGCACTACTTTCAACTTTGCTTTGGGGCTGGGGTACGTGCGGTGCTTGAAATAATATTCTAACGACGAAAAACACTTTTCATTTCTTTGGTCAAAATCAATTTCCTAAATTTTTTTTTGGTTGTTCAACAAATCTGAGTATTTTAAGTTATTGGACAGTTATATTACAAGAACATTGTTAAAATATAAAAGATATAGGGTAAGTCCGGGGTAGTTGGCCACAGTTTTTTCAAGGATTCGTCAAAATAAAAGTACAGACACTTCCGAACCTATCTTCATTCGTAATTAAACTTTGAAAATTTAACTTAAAGATAATTTTCGAAATTAAAACAACCTCCTATCACATCAACCTTAAAATTACTATTTTTAAAATCACGATTGGCTATCTCTATCGGAGTATCCGGGTGTGATGGCCATATGAGTGGAGGTGAAATGGCCAGTTACCCAGCATTATGCTCTCGGTTTTCTCGTTGGTTTTATGTTTCGATGTTTAAAGTTTTTTTTTTGGTCACATCTAGAACACATATATCCGAAATCAGTATAATTTTTGTGTACCCAAAGTTGGCATACTACCCACTGAAGCCAGTCTTCGTTGAGACGAGTTTCATAATAATTTTCTCCGCAACATTTTTTGTCATTGTTCTTATATCGTCTTTCTATGGTCTCCCTAGGTATTTCGTAGGTCCTAACAGCCGCACGAACCGACAATTCATCATTTTTTACAGCACTAATAGCTGCTTTTAAGGGGTGGGATGCAGTCAGAGGCGTGAAAAAACGAGCATTTTCAATAATGTTTTTATTATAGTAATTAAGTTTGTTTTACGAAAGTGGTTACACAGACTTTCTATGTTATATTTCAATTTGACTTGTACGAATTTTCAAAGAAAAATATTGATTATTTATAAAAAATATCGCCATCTTTGTTGGACCCCCTCCGGCATGTAGTGCTTTGCGGTGACCATCATAAAATTTTACTGGATCATTTGAAATAAAAAACCAAGAAAAATCATTAGTTTAATAATAAATCTAGTCCTTAATCGAAGCTTTTTTTTCAAAAATTAACAAAATGGCGGCTTCCGACAGAAAACTTTCGATTTTCGACTAAAAATCGCTCGTTTATCGTTTTAAAAAAATATAAATTTTCAACAAAAATGAAAATCCTTCGATTAAGGACTAGTTTTTAATGCTATCAATAAGCACACAAAATTTCATCAAAATGCATCGAGTAGTTTTTGAACTATAGTGGTCACCAACTTGAAAAACATATTTACGAGAAAAACGGGTTTAAAGTTTTTCGATGTGGATACGGTATTATATGTTCGTAAAATTTCGAGCTCGATGGATAAAGCTAAACTTTTTTAAATGTATTTTGATCCACTGATTCCGAATATCACAATTTTTGCCGTAAAGTCGAGCATTCAATTGTTTATAGCTAATTGTTAAAACAATTTTTTAAAAAAATTGAAGTTTTTCGGGATGACTTATTTTTTTAAACATTTTGGACAATTTTAAAACGAAAGTATTCTTTATAAAATTTTGCAAAAGTTTAAAGTTTTTGAGTAATACATTTTTAAAAATTTCAGAAAGAGTTTTCCAATTTTACACTTGATTATGTATAGAAATACTAATTAAAACATTACTTACATCGAATCATCAATTCCTAGCTCATACAATAGGGCTTCTGCCGATGTGGAAGCTTCCAAAATATCAATTTGTTGTTGTCTTCGTTGAAAATTTTCAGTTACGAACAAGACTATTTATAGAATATAATGTGGAAGGGGGGAGGGGGTCGAAACGGGTGGTTGCAGCTGCCATCCGCTACCTGCCATGGGGACCCGACGCCCCTTCGCTAATTGTGGGATATCCCGGAAACTATTCATCGGATTGACTTGAAATTTTCAGAGAATATTTTCGAAACATCATACTTGAAGAAAATGCAAAAAAATCGACTTGTTGAAAATTCTGACTGTATCTCACCCCTTAATGATTCTTGAGTCCAGTTCCCCGTAGAGCAATCGCTTTTCTCTTGTACTTATTAGGCATCTAAAATAAATGTGGAAAAAAAATGAATTATGTGAACATATCACAACCAATACTATGGCCATCACACACCGATTGTACGTGGCCATCTCTCCTAATCTCCTAATCTGAGGTTATAACAAAGTTCGCGAACTATTCAAGAAATACAAAAGTAACCATTACTTTTACAAAATAACTTCACCACAATGTAAAACATGAAACCTTCAAAAATGTTTAGCTGTAGACAGAATAATTAACAAGGATTTTACTTACTTAACATTTTGTTTGCCTTACTTTTGCTCGTACACTTACAACTATGCACGACGCGAAGCGAATTAAGCAGTAACAGGTGAAATCTAGTGCGCGGTTCTATAACATATTTCAATTGGCCATCTCTCCCTTATGGCCAAATCCCACGAAATTACCCTATGTTACCCGAAAAAAATTTGAAACTTTTTCGCGGACATCGAGGTGGTTCGAAACCGATGATGAATTTAAGAAATTGCATTATGAATAGAAAACCCGTTATTATTCGAGAAATGATGAAATTACTTTTCGGACATGGAATAAAGTCAACATTTTTCATATTCCATTCACCGAATACTTTTCATTTGATATTATTCTTCAGCATTTCGTAAATTGGGTAATATTTTTATCATATATTCCAATGTACGGAGTCTTCCCCCTTATTACATGCCCCACCCTATTCTACTTCTCATCAATTAAGCAACATTAAAAAGATTAGTCCAAAGAAACAATCGGAGGATTCCGTGCATCGTTATAATTACACGAGTGAGTGATTTAAAAGACTTTCAAATATCGATGTTGACTCCGGTTACCAGGTTGGTAACAAATTCTACATGTTTTCCGTTCGTTATGTTTGTGAATATACTTCACAAAGCCTAAAAAACAGTTTCCTGCCTTAGATATTGCTAGGCCATTTTATTTCAACAAATAATTATTTTTATCTTTAAGGGCCAGTCCACTTTGGAGCCACGAAAAAAAAGGCTATTTTCGCGATTTTTTTTGAGTATTTTATAAAAGATATGCATATAAAAGTTGTTGGGCTTGATAAATAAAGTCTTGAAATACATAAAAACAAAATTCTATTCATTTTCAAGTACAAAGCGTTTAACGCAACGCCTCAAAAATAGGTGGGCTATATAGCTCCATCACAACTCGGCAACGGCTTGTCTGAAACAAAATAATCGAAGCCCATTAGATCCAGTATGACACCAGCTACAAAATGACCCTCGGATATAAAGTTTTATCAAAAAATAAAAAAATGGCAGATGAAAAACGAAAAAGTAAAAAAACGCGTTTTTTCGCAGTTTTTCGCAAAAAAAAGAGTCAAAATAAAAAAATTTAAACCATCGAGAGTCATCTTGTTGCTAATCATGTTTACAACATGTAGTTCAAATTTCGAGAGAATCGGTTTATTAGTTTTAGAGATACGATGAAGCTAGATTTTGAAAACGTTGTATCGAGAAAAACGCGTTTGAAGTTTATACTATGAAAAACTCTTACCTAAACTCAATCGGCAATTTCTGCACCGTACAAAATCCCTTCTGATTGCTCATCATCGTCGATTTCTTCAAGTCTTGCTTGCTTTCGATTTTTTGAAATTTTTAAAGTCGACCCGCCCCTAATGTATCGTCACATTTCATTTCAAGCTTTCACGAGCACAACCCTTTGTAGTCCCACTACAGTTGTCGCTTCTTTTTTTCCAGTTACCGAGAGACCGCCCAGAGATGTTGCCTACAGTCATTCTTTTCGAGTTTTACTACTGTATCGCGTTTGCATGAGATCGGAGGAATGCGTCGAAAATCTTTGCCGATATAGGCAGCTAAAATATAGTACCTGCACATCTGTATGCAAACTAAATGTAAGTATCAGTATAAGTATAATGCAAGTATGATCGGTGTAAGTATTGACCCCGTCAACGCGTCTTATCATGAGAGCTCAGTTTTCTCTTTTTTTTCAACCATTGTATCAATCGCCTTTTGCAGTAATTACTACCAAGAAGCAATGTGCAGCTGAATTTCTCACATAATTACCTTGTCCTTCAATTTAAATACTCAGATAATGTATCACGCATGCCTGAGAACGCGTGGGTGACGTATCATCGAAAGGAGATATATTAAGGAGTTAGGCTACGCTAGAGCCGGAAAAACAGGCATATTCTGGAACCTTTTTTAGCACAATAATAAAATGAATCGAAATTCTGTGAATAAATCTTTATTATATCATTAATGAACTATTCAAAATCTTTTTTTCGTAGCTCATGGTATTTTTGACGATGAACAAAAAACCCACATTTGTTCTATCATATATAAGAACAGCTACAGAAGTACGTAGGATTTTTTTTATATGTTGATTTTTGCCAAAATGGCGCATTTTAGAAAACAGGGTTAAACATTTCAGAAAAAATCATCAGATAAATGTTTATAACGGAAAAACTATGCAATATAATAAGAAAATCCAACGTACTTCCATAGAGAATCTTGTTTATAATGTACCGTCGGATTTTCAAATCGATTCGGCAAGATTTGTTTGAGTTACGTTTCCGCCCAGTTCGGAAAATGTGCTTTTCAGACAAACGCGTTTCAGTAAAACACGTAAAACAGTTTTCAGTATTATAAAATCATAGAAAATTCTTATATACCTCTAATCTGCCTGCACCATGCAATTGGCTTTTCGCATTAATGTCCTGCTCCTGTTTCCTTTCTGAGCTGAAGCTGGATCTCAAGCTGATCCTTTTGCAGCGATTGTTAGAAAAGCTTGATGCGCTGCGTGTACGCCTCCAGGCACAGAGCTGTTTAAGGTACTTAGAGTTTTTGAACGCGTAGAATATTTTGGTATATCGTTTTAAGGCCCTTAGGCACCTTTTAAGCCAAACAGATTTTCTTAGAGTTTTCCAACATTCAACAGTGGACTAATCACTTAACGGGTATGTAACGTATGGAAACCGGTCGATTTTCAATACATTTTTTAATCCAGGCATTGGGATTACAAGATCGTTTTTTTTTACATACAGTTAGTATATAATCTTAATAAGTTACATATTTTATAAAAGGTGGATACTTATCAATAACGTTGTTGTAACCAACGAAGCGCTGCAGCCGCTGCAGGGCCAATCAGTGAATGTGGTTCCGTTCACTGGCGTGATCTAAAAAAGTGTATGCATCTTTCCAAAGTGTAATTATTTAGGCTTCTTAGGGATCCGCTTAGTACCTTCAGTGGTTTCTCATATTTCCGGATAGGAGAAATACGAATATAAAAATATTTTTTGTCTGAAATGCTTTCTTCGTCGTACATGGATGACTAGGTTCGGATCAAATTAAAATTATCTTTCGTAGCTTTGGTTTATGATTCCCTCACCGTATTCTTCTGCAGTAACAGCAGTATCCTTAGCTTCTTTGTGGACTGTTCGACGAAGTTGTGCTTCTTCACTTGTCTCCTCCACACGGTAGACACGCATTTCTGTGCGCTGTGCCCGCATGGCTTTCGTGGCACTTTGCATTTGGCCCCATTGCCAATAATATCATTTGCATCATCAGTAGGATGCTTTTCAATCTGTTATTAAACACCATCGTAGTAAAATCAGCTGCCATTTTAATTATTAAAGAGCCATTGCTATTTGTTTTTTACGCGAAGATCATAATACCCGCGTTGGGACTTTCATTATTGTTTACGAAAATGCGCGGACACAGCGCTTCACTATGCCATTACAGGATAAAACTGTACAAGCATGTTTGGCAGCATCGACAACGACTTGAGGGGCTATACCAGTGTCAACGCTGAACATTTGGGTGATTTTCGGGATTTTTTGGAAGAAAAGTACTCAATTAAATGTTTCGGAAAATTTAGAGTGGATTTGGCTATATTTAACCTATTTTACATAATTTCTTCATAGAAAAATATTCAGATCCAAGCGACTTATGTGCTGCCTCCGAAAACGCAAAAAAAAGTTCCCCCACTGCTGACATGATTCCGGCCGATTGAGTGGCTGAAACCGAAAACGGAAAAAATGTCGTTAAACTGGAAGGTATTTCCTGTACAATGACGTAGGATTTTCGAAAAATATCAAAATCTAACATAATGGCGTAGTTATGAAAAAAAGTCTGTTTTTTTCCTATAAAATGGCCGTTTTTTTCAATGCCAAATCGTCAATTTTCATCCAATCTAATATATCCTACGTCATTATAGAGTAAATATATTCAAGAGTACTCAGTTCAAATTTCAAGTCAATCGGATAATTGCTCTTTGAGTTACAATGCCAGCAAAATTGAAAAATCTCATTTCGACAAAAACGCGTTTACAGATTTAACTATCAATTTTTGCAAGATAAAATGATATTTACCATAAAAACTGCTAAGTATAAACGTAAAGTATAAAGTATTAACTGTCGAAAAAGGCAAAAAAACCGATTTTTTTAAGTGTCACACTGGTATAGCCGCTTAAGAAAGTAGCTGTTAGTGCTTGAATTGATTTACTGAGCTATGCACACTTGCCCTTTGTCACGAGCATCTGGACTCGGTTTCGGGAGGATAGTGATGACAGGCTAGAATTCTAGCCTACCGGAAAATTCCATAAAGTCAGAATATCATTTTTTTTCCAAGTTGAAGCTTATTCATATTCTTTCAATAAACATTCAGTCTTCCATAAATAATGGTCTAGACGCGCAGTACTAGGAATATACAAGTATCTTGAAACTCTTCCTACGTAGTTAGAATTTTTCTCCGTACATGTCGCGAATCTTTTATATCTGCTTATAAGTGCATTGTGCCCTGGAGTATCCGTGGATACGATTCGTATTCGATCTCACATTTATGATCATTTGTGTACTGTATATGCGCGCCCATATCGCAAGCTAACGTTCGTAGTTGAACTACATTGTACGTATATATGTTTATATATATATATATATATATATATATATATATATATATATATATATATAACATATATATATATATTGTAATGTTTGTTTTTTGTATTTTTGTTTTACTAATAATCGTTCTTAATTTTGTCTGGTTTAACCTGAATGTTAGTATGAATTTTGTTTCATTTGTGGGGCCAGCTCAGGGAATTCAATTTAATAAGTGGGTCGATTTTGTCAATATAACATACTTCGTTGTCACTTTATTTTAGTCAAACATTACCCATTCAATATGCTCGTCACTCTAAGAATTATTCACCTTCAAGTTGGACGGACAAAATATTTTGCGACTTCTGGCACGCGACCGACATATAACATATTAACAAAATAGTTTTGCGACTTCTGGCACGCTGACCGACATATAACATATTAACAAAATAGTTTTGCGACTTTTGGCACGCTGACCGACATATAACATATTAACAAAATAGTTTTGCGACTTCTGGCACGCTGACCGACATATAACATATTAACAAAATAGTTTTGCGACTTTTGGCACGCTGACCGACATATAACATTCGACACATAAATAATTTACGAATTTTGGCACGTTTACCAAAATTTTTATATTAAAAATAAACAATTTAAACATGCAATAAACATTTGCGAATTCTGGCACGCTGACCAATAACTAAAACGTATAAAACAATGTTCTGCGACTTTTGGCACGCGTACCGATATTTTAAATGTATAAAGTTTTGTAAAAATATGTCACTCCGTTTTTAATTCAGTAAATTGTTTTTGCTTGAGTCACTTGATGAAAAATTTTGTGTATAAAGTAGTGATTTTATTTGCACTTGCCCTCGAATTAACGCCGCTTCACCTCAGACTAGATTCTCGGTACTCACAATCGGTGCACACTTAATGAAGGTGAACTTTACGCTTGGCGATCGGAGTTTGAATCCGCACTCGGTCGTCGATCGGTGGATTGGCCGTAATTTCTGGTAGAATTTAGCACATCCACGCCATCAGTCTCGATCCGGATTCCCGATGACCAAGGTCCTCCAATTCAGATACCGACCATCACCAGATTGTATTTCGTCGACTTCGCCTTTTCATTTTGTCGATTCACTCGATGTGAGCACGATCGAGAAAATTTCACTTCCGGGCGACTGCGTGCCAACGGAAGACACTCTCAGGAGTTGGAGATTTTCTTTAAATGTTCTTTGACTAGAAAACTATAGCCACTATGACGATTGACGTTTTTTAGTCACTCAAATTTGGTTGTTGATAATTAGTTCAAATAATCGATGCACACGATGTTTCACGATTTGACTGTTTCGGCGTGACTCGAGTGTTAGTCCGCGCGGCCATCTTGGACGCCGGGAGTACGACTTGAAACACGTGCGATCGCGGTGAAGGCGCTAGGGCAAGAGAGCGATCGAAGGGAGTACGCTCGATATCGTTAACTTTCCGTAACGATCGATAGGCTGCATAGTGGTGACACCTGATATATATCGCAACGACATCTAGTCGTACATTCAATAAGGCGCGAATTTTCAAAATATCTTCGTTCTAGTTACGCAGATGAACGGTCCTTACAACATCCCCCTTTTTGTTGACAATCGGTTGACATAATTTGTACGCTGAATTTTCAACAAAACATATAATTGTAGACCACACTCATACATCGCTCTGACATTACATCGTAGATCACACATCCTGCATCGAAGAGAGAGACGACATCTGAAACTAAAAAGTCAATTGACATGATTCACCGAATCAAGTATGTTGGATGGGCCCATAATATGGCCTCAAATGAACACGGTTGTAAACGCCTTTCAATCCTCCACCAGTTATTGGATCCGTTAGTTCAAAAGCGTTTGCACCATATGCTCTGCTCACCACGTAAGGACCACAATATAGTTGAAAAAACTTAGATGTTAATTTTTCTGAGGCACTGGAAGGATAAGGCCTTCTTAATAATACCTTATCACCCAATTTTACGTGAGACGATGGTGACTTTTGAGTTTTTTGTCGCAATGTGAAACTTTTAAATATCTTATCGTTGGCCTTAACGAGTTTTACCTCATACGGTTCACCTGTTGGTTTAGGAAAGTCAAGAATTTCATACAATTCATTTTGCGGATTAGAACCAGTCTGTAATTCAAATGGAGTATATCCTGTACTACAATGGGTGGTTATATTTAATAAGGTCTCTATTTTGGGGACAAATTTTGCCCATTTACAATGTGATTCTGAGCAAAATAATCTAAAAAACCGACCAAGCTCTCTCATAACCCTTTCGGTAGGATTGCTTTGAGGATGTCTGACAGAACAATATCTGACTTTAATGTTATAGCTTCGGAGAGCATCAGCCCATTTTTTTTGAAGTGAACTGCGTTCCGTTATCAGCTAGAATTGCACCAGGTTTTCCTATATCCGTGAAGTAACTATTAGATAATTTGTTTAGAGCTGTTATGGTGTTGGCCTTTTTAATCGGGTATAATTTGACGTATTTCGAAAAAGCATCTAAAACTACAAAAATATATTGGACGCCTGCTGTGGACTTCGGCAATGGACCATAAAAATCCACCGTAACCAGATCGGATGGTTTATCGGCCTTGACAAGCTGATATTGACCCTCTAAAGAAAAATTAACGTACTTAATCCTCTGACATAGATCACAATGTTGGACATAGTTTTTTGTTTGTTGTCGCATTTTTCTCCAAACGAAATACGTACGCAAATAACTTAGGGTTTTCGCCGATCCCGGGTGACCTAGCGCATCATGGACATAGTCCAATATATTAAAGGTCATTGATTTTGGCACTACCAGGACCCAATGGCCTGAAATTGGATTAATTCTAAATAATATATTCTTGTTGAGCTGATACAAATCTGTTAAATTTCCGGAAATTACATTTTGACGAATTTGTGAAATTTCTTCATCTTTTTCCTGTAAGACTACTAAATTATTGAGATCATTCCTTATTGATTCTGAAGCCGAATTAACGCAAACACCAATAAATGCCGATTGAACTTCATGCCTATCACGATTTTCAACTTCCAGGGGTAATTCTGCATATAGAGATGGGAGTATAAGACGGGTGTATTCTCGATTTCAAATCTCCCTGACGGATTACGACTAAAAAAATCAGCTACTAAATTTTCCTTGCCTGCACAATAAATGATGTCATAAGAATATTGTTGTAGTATTAAACACCAGCGCTTGAGACGAGGAGTATGAAATACGGTTGTATTCAAGAAAATTAAACCCTTGTGATCCGTAATAATAGTGAATCTCCTACCATACAGGAATCTACGACATTTTTCAATCGAATACACTATGGCCAAAAGCTCTTTTTCCGTTGTACCATAACTTTTTTCGGCGGCATTTAAACATCGACTAACCAGAGATATAACGTATTTATTATGGTCGCTATCTTCTTGAAACAACACTCCAGATATACCCATATCCGAAGCATCGGTTTGTAATTTAAACGGGAGCTCTGGATTCACCTGGGATAGCATAATGGTATTAGCGAAATTTTCTTTTAAAGCTACGAAGGCCGTTTCATGATCTTTTGTCCATTCCCATGATCTGTTAGATTGCAGCAGTACGCGGAAAGGTTCAATATAGTTTGCATGACAAATACTAAATTGACGAAAATAAGTACATATTCCAATAAATTGCTGAAGCTGTTTTCGGGTTTGCGGTTCCGGAAAATCACGGATTACTAAAAGTCGATCAGGATCAGGACGGATACCTTCAATTGACAAGATGAAACCAAGAAATTTAACTGACGACCGACAAAATATAGACTTTTTTAAACCTAGAGTAAAATTGTTATCCTGTAATGTTGAAAATACTTGATTTATATGTTGTAAATGTTCGTTCCACGTTGTAGAAGTTATCAATAGATCATCTATATAGAGTGTTAAAAAGGGATCAAAGTTCCTTCCAAAAATGAGACTCAAAGCTCTAATAAAACCACTGCCAGCCGTTTTCAGGCCAAAAGGAATGCGGCAAAATTGGTACAAAGTCGAGCCATACAAAAAAGCAGTATATGGACGCGACTGTACTTGCAAGGGTATCTGCCAATATCCATTGGACAAATCTGACGTTGTCATTAGGCGGATCCCATGGTATTTTTGGGTTAGTTCTTCAATCCTTGGCGGAGACTCGTGATCGGACTCGATTGCGTTATTCAAAAAGCGAGCATCTAAGCAAATACGCACTCGTCCGTCACGTCTACGCACTATTCTGAGTGGGTTACAATATGAGCTATTTGAGCGTTCTATCACTCCTTGCTGTAACATTCGATCTAATTCTTGTTGAACTTCGGCTCTCAAAGCGTACGGTACTGGATATGATTTTTTAACTACGGCGTCAGGTTGTTTCAATTTGATTTCATGCTGGTAATTTCCTGCCGGTGTTGATTTGACCAAAAATAAGTGTTGATATTTCAGAACAGTTAACTCCAATTCGTGGCGTTGTTCGATCGTTAATTGCGGAACATCACCAATAATCGCCTTAAGATCATGTGCAAACTTTTCAGGCTCTCCTTCGGTGTAAATTTGATTAATTATAGCCTCACAATCGGATTCTACCTCCATTTCAAATTCTTCATCATAATTTTCCTCTATAAATGTTAATTCCCCTTCCTGAGACTTGACTTTTAGATTATTGTTAAATTGTAAATGAAGCTGATCTTTTTTAAGTATTGAATTATTTGCATTATCCGAAATTATTTCATCTATCAGTAAATCATCCCTAATCTTTACGATATTAGCCGTTTTGTTTGATGATTGAGCGTTAATCACTTGAATTATAATTACATCATTAACTTTTGACGAACGAAGTTGCTCTTTGACAGGTTGATCAAAGAAAAGCAATTCATTCGGAATATCTTGGCCAAGTATTCGCAAAGTTGATGTATCATAATCAATAACCACTCGATTCGTCAAAAACCAATCATTGCCCAAAATAGCGGACGTCGACAAATATGGGATCACCAATAGATTTGATAAAATTTTTAAGTTCTTTATTGTTAATTGAATTTGTACTTGATATTGGACTTTCGTTGGTTTCTTACCAATGGCTGTTGTAACGATTAATTTAGTTGTTGGAAATTCTTCTATTGTAAAATTATTTTTAAGATATTTGTGAAGATCTTCAGAAATACAAGAAATTTGACTTCCTGTATCAAGTAGTGCTGATATGGGGATTTGAAAGAGATTCACAATCAATCGTGGGCATTCACAAATCGATGGGACCTCTTTTGTTGATTTTGGACCCTTCATAACTCCTTCCTTCAACTCGTCTAATAAGCTTCTAATTTGATGACAATTCTGGTGCGACGGGGACACGTTATCTAACGTCGCACCCTTAATTAGTTTAAATGAGACGTTGAGGTGCTTGGCAAGTTTGATTCAATCGATATATTAGATGACATTGGAGGCGGGATTTTCATCGATGGTAAATCCATTATCTTATTTATTTCTGTGGACAATTCATTTGATTTTGTTTCATTTCGATCAACCGACATACTCGCGACTACTCGATTGTCTTGATTTGGCCTTGGATGTATCCCCCTATCCCCCTGCTGTGTGTTCATGCGAAAATTTCCCGGAGTGAATTTCGCTCGCTCATTGTGTTGGTTTTTATTTACATTTGTGCGAGTGTCTTGATGGTTAATCCTTGAACAGTTTGGGTCATATATCATTCCCTCAGGGTTTCCTCGTTTATACTTGTCTCTATCTTCATTTGCTCGATCTAGTAATGATAAGGCTTGTGAAACTGCGTGTATATCCGACAAATTCGCGCTAATCATTGATTCGCGGACTTTTAAAGGAAAACCTTGCATAATAGTATAGTTAATCTCATACGATTCAAGCGGTGGCGTTATATATCGGGCTGCTGTTACTTGTTTTAAGAAGTAACTTTGCAATGTTCCTAAATTTGGATTATACCTCTGGCTTATCCACTGATTTTTAAACCTTACGCGAACCGGAATGGAGTAAAACTCTTTCAAAAAATGTTCTTTGAATGCCGCAAAATTGTATAAGATAGCACGATTCGCAGCAAACCAAATTTGGGCCCTTCCTTCCAGTGCATTTTCGACAACAAACATTTGCATATTTGGTCCAACTCGCTTAATTTTGAAAAAACGTTCTATTGCTTCTAAAAATTCTTGAGGATGATGTAACGACTCGTCGCTAAATTTTGGACTTGGAACGTCAATTTTTATGTTTTGGAAACCTTTTATGAGCCCATCCAACATACCTGGTTCTGATAAATCTTCGGAAACGGCTCGGTTGGCTCGGATTGCGGCTGTCAATTCTTCGATTATTCGTTCTTGACGCTCGGACGCGGCTCTCAAATGTATAAGTTCGTCTGCCATTTTATTTCCTTGAATTAGCTCCTTTTTTAAGGTGTCGAGTTCGGCTCTCTCTTCGGTGAGTTTATTTCTCTCCTCTCTCAGTCGACGTTGCTCCTCGTTCAATCCTATATTGTCGGATTTATTAGTTTTATTTGTTCCGGTCATATGTATCATTCTTTTGGCTTTTACGGTGTTGGCTTCAGGCAGAGGAGATACCGGAGTATTTCCTCTCTCCGGAGTCTTCGTTGGTGTACGATGCATAGACATTTTTACAGGTTCCCTTTTTCTTTCTAAATTTTTAATTTTCTGATTTATTATTTGATCGTTTATATTCTTTTTATAAAATGCAATTCTAAATCGAATACCATGTCAAAGGTACGTAAAATTTGAAACTCAATGATTTCTCCAGGTCGGGCCCCACGTTGGGCGCCATTTGTAATGTTTGTTTTTTGTATTTTTGTTTTACTAATAATCGTTCTTAATTTTGTCTGGTTTAACCTGAATGTTAGTATGAATTTTGTTTCATTTGTGGGGCCAGCTCAGGGAATTCAATTTAATAAGTGGGTCGATTTTGTCAATATAACATACTTCGTTGTCACTTTATTTTAGTCAAACATTACCCATTCAATATGCTCGTCACTCTAAGAATTATTCACCTTCAAGTTGGACGGACAAAATATTTTGCGACTTCTGGCACGCGACCGACATATAACATATTAACAAAATAGTTTTGCGACTTCTGGCACGCTGACCGACATATAACATATTAACAAAATAGTTTTGCGACTTCTGGCACGCTGACCGACATATAACATATTAACAAAATAGTTTTGCGACTTTTGGCACGCTGACCGACATATAACATTCGACACATAAATAATTTACGAATTTTGGCACGTTTACCAAAATTTTTATATTAAAAATAAACAATTTAAACATGCAATAAACATTTGCGAATTCTGGCACGCTGACCAATAACTAAAACGTATAAAACAATGTTCTGCGACTTTTGGCACGCGTACCGATATTTTAAATGTATAAAGTTTTGTAAAAATATGTCACTCCGTTTTTAATTCAGTAAATTGTTTTTGCTTGAGTCACTTGATGAAAAATTTTGTGTATAAAGTAGTGATTTTATTTGCACTTGCCCTCGAATTAACGCCGCTTCACCTCAGACTAGATTCTCGGTACTCACAATCGGTGCACACTTAATGAAGGTGAACTTTACGCTTGGCGATCGGAGTTTGAATCCGCACTCGGTCGTCGATCGGTGGATTGGCCGTAATTTCTGGTAGAATTTAGCACATCCACGCCATCAGTCTCGATCCGGATTCCCGATGACCAAGGTCCTCCAATTCAGATACCGACCATCACCAGATTGTATTTCGTCGACTTCGCCTTTTCATTTTGTCGATTCACTCGATGTGAGCACGATCGAGAAAATTTCACTTCCGGGCGACTGCGTGCCAACGGAAGACACTCTCAGGAGTTGGAGATTTTCTTTAAATGTTCTTTGACTAGAAAACTATAGCCACTATGACGATTGACGTTTTTTAGTCACTCAAATTTGGTTGTTGATAATTAGTTCAAATAATCGATGCACACGATGTTTCACGATTTGACTGTTTCGGCGTGACTCGAGTGTTAGTCCGCGCGGCCATCTTGGACGCCGGGAGTACGACTTGAAACACGTGCGATCGCGGTGAAGGCGCTAGGGCAAGAGAGCGATCGAAGGGAGTACGCTCGATATCGTTAACTTTCCGTAACGATCGATAGGCTGCATAGTGGTGACACCTGATATATATCGCAACGACATCTAGTCGTACATTCAATAAGGCGCGAATTTTCAAAATATCTTCGTTCTAGTTACGCAGATGAACGGTCCTTACAATATAAACGTAGCGAGGAATATGTTATTCATAGATGGCCTTTGAAGAAAATGGACCACTTATGACATGGGAACTGTTCATGGACCATACATGCGCATTAATAAGCATCTCATTCGAGTGTGCGTGTGTGTGTGTATGTATACGTATAAAGGTGTGTAGCGACGCTGGCTTTTCACAACGTTTGAGCTTGTGTTCACATTATCGTTTAGTGGAGCCACTGAAATGATGTTTCGAAGTTCAACAAACGTCGTGGCTCTTTGGCGAATCGAGAAAATACTATAACGCTTGTGGAAAATACCTCGGCAACGGGAATGAAGTGCGAAGTTATTCAGTGACGGCAAGACCAGAAATGCCTTGCGGTATTTTCCAAAATTTAATCCACAGAAACCTTCCCACTTCAAGACTTGGCTGAACGAATTCTCGCTGCAAATATATTTGTACGAAATGTTTTATGTGAATGAAATTATGTGTTGGTATGAAAAATATAAAAAAGAGAACGACAGTTGTCTTGAAAATCAACTATGTGAAACGTCAACGCTCGACAATGTCAATAATAGAACAATTATTACAGACAGAACTAAATAAAAGATAATTGCCAATTACATCCTTTTATTGAGAGCTTCCAAGATGTAGAAATGTCATTTTTCCATAGCTATAGAATATTACGGATGAATGAATTTCAGAAACATTGTTCAGCATTCGAGATAACCTTATTTTAGAGATCCATATATTGAACGAGGAAACTTAATTTTGCGATTATTACCCTGCAATAGAGGAAGAAGATTGAATGAAATGGCGGGACGAGCGATCACATGATGACGAAGTAAACCGTTTCCACGAAAATCGTCTATGTAAACATTATTCAGACTCCGAAACTCTGAATGTGTATCGCGACGCTCGTAAACGAATTTCGCCGTTTATCCGTGACAATCCGTCCACGATGCAAATCACAAACGGTGATGCATTTGCATGAGGAGCGAATTGAAAAACATTCAAGTTTATATTACGTTCGGAATGAGAAATGAGAGCTTTCGCGATCACGCCCGGAAAACTGTAGGCAAAGGAGAAAACGTTACAGCGGAATATTCATGTAGGATAAGGGGTTTCATCTCACTGAGCACGTAAAAGGTGGTTGCCTTGAAACCCGCTGTTCGGCTGTAGGTATTTCTGGAGGTGTTATACCTTAGTATGGACAGTTGTCACTTGTGTCACCTAGAAGGCGGTGGCCCTGTGCCGCCAACTGCCAACCCAAAAGACGCTATATTGAGTTGGGAGACGTGTCTCGAAAGAACAAGTTAAAAATGTATCGTGGCAAGGTGTTTTTCCAATGCGTACGTTTGAACTACATTGATTTGAAAAATAGTGCTGCCGAAACTCACTGATTACTTACACAGACTCACAGTAAATATTTGAATTAAAAAATGTTAACGATTTTTAAAGTGTTATATATGTGTAAGTTTTATTAAGTATGTACTGCCTGCGCCTTTAACCATTGACCAAAGATGCGGTTCTTTTGTTGCTTTACGATTTAAATTCGTACACTAAATATTATTTTTCACTTTTTAGTTCAATAGTTTAGAAATAAAAGCTTGATGTGAAAACGATTTTTTTTTCGTTCGTATAATTGCACTTCGTGTAAGGACTTCATGTAATCGAACATTGGTTATCTATGTATGATTTTAATTAGACCCCCAGTCGAGCAGAAGGTGCGTAATTTGCAAATAAAAGTACAGTTTTCTTTCCCTTCTTTCTCGATTGATTTAGTTAGCCACGTCGCTCAACCTCTAAAAAGCTGTCATAACACAAAAAAAATCGTGTTTTGAGATACGTATGCCATAAAACAATAATAACAAATTTCACTATAAATAAAATCATTATAGGCTGATTTAGATAAATATTGACGTGACATTGGCTTCGCAAATGTGAAAAAAAAGTGAAAATGCGTTTTTCTCAAAACAGCATGCATTGTGTTATGGCAGTTTTTAGTGGATGAGCGATGTATGAATACCATTGCAAACAAGAATTGGGACGCCAAGTTTTTATCACCTTAGACTGCTCCTACTTGGCTGGTGATTATATTTTTATTCAAGTTATCTTCTAGGAGGCATTGATGAGAATTTTGAAGAAAAAGACAGGGGATTAACTTTTGAATGGTCAGCATTAAATTGCAGCGTTTTCGCAATAACAAAAAAAATCCATAGTTTGAAACAATACGGTAAAAATTGAGGCGAGAGCAGGCAAACACTGGATCTTCAGTATTTACGAGCATATACATATACACTGGAACCTCTTTAATCGGCAAAGCGGCGGAACCAGCTGCGCTTCGCACTTGCAAAAACAGAAGTTGCGCACCATCAACTCAAGTGGACTCTGCGCAGCTGGGGTAGCTGATTGCAGTACCCCTCAAAACCCTCTCTCATTTTCTAGTATGCTTCGAGCCTCACGCTAGGGCCTGGCACTTCTCCCACCATGCGCTACACCGATCGATAATCGGCACATAGTGGGGGGCATAGGTTCCAGTGTACTGTACTTTTGCACGTTCACACTCGGGTAGACAAAATCGCTATATACCTACGCAAATCTGTTATAATTATTCCGAAAAATATATTTGCCTCAAAAAATATTACGAAGTACCCTTGTCCAACTTCATTTTGCACGTACAGAGGAAATTTGATAAAAGGCCCGAAGTGATAAGGGAGAAGGCGCGAAGAGGCGCGAAGGAGGCGAGCGAGAGAGAGAGAGGGGGGGGGGAAGAGGGAGCAAATGTCAAAAATTCTTCGGATTATTCTATGAGCCACGAGTTTCGTTCCACTATACGAGAGACATTTTGCTGCGAGAGCAGATCTCACGCGTTCGATAAGCTTCGAGAATAGCGTCGACTTTTTCACTTTTTGTTCCTTTCCATGTCCCAAGCTTACTATATCCTAGATCTTTTTCGCGCTACTTTTTTTTCCTTTTTTAGCAGCACCTTTTCTCACTGGACTTTGATCTGGCATATCCAGGCCACACTTTTCTCTCGTCATTCGGCCAATGTACGTATGTCCCTTGGCAAATTTGAGATTCTTCTCGACGCCTCTAGAGAAAAAGGAAGAAAAAGAATGAGAGAAGGATGGAAGAAATCACCAATCGCCGACTCTTGCGCTCCCAAGAGGAATATGTCCTGAGGGACATGAAGCCGCGGTATAGTTCCAGCGCTTTTCGTTTTTTCGCCTTTTCTCTGCCGCTACTAACGTCTCGTATATCGGAACGGGAGAATTTTTATCATCCTTTCTCCCTTTTCCGTGCAGTCCGTCGGCCGGTTAAGCTTTATTACTTTCTCGTGCCAATTCTCATTCCCCGTAATTCGAATATCTCCTCCCCAAGTGGTCCCGGAGACGAAGAAAAATTCCGATCACCTTTCTCAGCTTCGCATACCTTTTTTTTTCGTTAACTTTGTTGCTAAGCGAATATTAGACGAATTTTCGTTGACCCAAACGTCGCGTTTGGCTCAACTCTAATTGACGTAATTAAACGTCTGATGACTTTCTTAATCATGATTTCTCCTTATCGTTATTTGTCACCCTTCGTTATACATCTTTGTTTGTAGCCATCGCGTAAAAATTATATTTGTTCTATCCGGTATGAGAAATCAGTAAAATTAAATCCATCGAGTCTTCACTGCTATTAACAATGAGATTTTAAAGGTCTCGCCGGCTGACGTTACTTTGCGGCTATTTCACATGTTGTCAGCAACCTTCGTAAGATATGCTCTCACATTCAAAAGGATATCGCGAACAAACATTTTTCATGTGAAATCCTTGGACTACGGCAATATACCCTGAAAATGATATGATTTAACGTAACGTTGAAAGCGAATCGTTGGTACAGAGAGAAACTTGCTCGGAGCTTATTGCAAAGTAACCAAAAAAAGGGTGTACCTTCCTGTGCGGTGTTTCGCGAAAGACGGTTTGACGGTAAAAGTGAGGAATACCTTCGCGAACCCATGTATACTCTCGCACAGCAAAACTCATGATTTACCACGCTAAAGTTGGCTGAGAAACCACCTGTAACCGTCCTTGCAGTGAGACTTTTTGATGGTGTCGAAACTAGAGTACAAGCGGGAGATATAGCAGGAAGACTGAAAAAGGGGGAGATTAAGAATTACGAAGGAAAGTAACATTTGTCTGCAGGTTTTCGTATAAACGAGGGCGAAAAGGCTCACTTGTAATACTAACAACAAATACAGGAGAGATTTTTTCGGGGTAATTTTCCAACCCACCGTCGAGGCAAGACCGTGATTTTTCTCCATTACTTCTGCACAAACATTCGCAAACACGCGCACACGTACATAAATGCATAACAGAATGTATAAAGGGATATTAGTTCAATATATGTACAATGCCAACATTTGTTTTTTTGATAGGATCTATTTAAACCAAATAGTTTTTTCTTTGTCTCACGGCCTACTACGATCTAATTTATTTCAAATATATATTTTTATTTGTTTCAGCTATTATTTTTGAATATTAAATATCTTCAAATTAAATGAATAAAAAATTCGATTCGAATTCATTTTTATTTGTTTACAGATACACTGCAAATCCAAGGACACTATATGCATAGAATATTTAATAAATCCAAAATAAAATGAAACACTCGATTTACAGTTTTACCACAATGATTTTGTATCCCAATCCGCCATTCCCTGGCCTTCTGAAATGATTTTAGTCGAATAAAATATTTCGCCTACATATGCAATCCAACCTACAACTTATCTACCTATCCCACACGCTCCCCTACGCTACCAAATATTTGTAGTGTCTCACAATCAGTCGCAGATATGTCATCCGAGACCAAATGAATTCCTAGAATTATTTATTGTATTACATCAACTATATCAATTCGTTGCTATCATCTTGATAGTTAGAGTTTTATCGAATGGCATGCTATAGATTTTTCAAACATAACCTATATATATAATCCCCCCCCCCCCCCCCCCTCGATGTGTGTGTTGCAGTATAGACAGACCGCTACTTCAATCGGACAGAAAAATGTTCAACCATACGAAAACTCTATTTAATTTAAACTAAAAAATATTAAATACGTTCATTCAGTGGATCCAACTAAATTGTTTTTTAACATATGAAACCCAATCACAGATTTAGTAGGAATAAATAAAGTATTTAGTTATTAGACGATATGCAATAGATCTTGATATGAATAAATAAATATAGTTAAAACAAAATAACTCCAATAATGGAATGTAATAGGGAAAAAATGATTTCACGAAAATTTAGTTAATTCGAATTAAAAAAAATCATGTAGACTGTTTAGTGCGATCACTCCCTAAGAGTGGATGGGAGAGAAGTCGGTCGGGTCTGCGAATTATCGTGACAGGATTGCAAGCGCGGTTGAAACAATCGCGAAAACAGAGAGTGTAATCGTTCAGAGGAACAAAATATCAAGACGGTTCATTAAATCTATTCATTCATATTGATTCTTAGAAACAATACAGCTAAATTATAAACATTTCTGGGAGAGTTGAAATTTATGAAAAGTTCATCGAAAACTTTCGAATGATTCATGCACATTTCAGTTTCTGAGAAAATTTCTGGCAGCTCAGGTAATCCGTCCTTCTCGATACATCCACAAGCTGTATTATGTACAAGCTGGCAAGGAATCTACCAAAATGTCCGATTAGAAAAAAAAAAGATTATCATCAAGGCTATGATGGCAACTGTATATATGCTGATGGATAATAATAAATGGCGTGAAGAGACGGAGGAGCGATTGCCAGTTGTGCGTAAAATCCTACCGATAGCAGTGTGGATTATACTAATGGAATCGAAAGTCTCCGAGGCACAAGAGAATCACGTAGCCCTTGGTGTTAACATTCCCTCTCTCAGTTTCATTTTAGTTTTGGACCTCAATATTTTTTGTTTAACATAATGTAATCTTCATACTAGTACGGAATCATTGACGCGTTTGTTAAATGCTGCAATGCACAAATGTGCTGCGTCGTCCCAGTTTGAAGTTAGTATGCCGTCTACCGGCTTACTAACTAAGTGGCTAAGTAATGAACTTTTAAATAAAATAAAGGAACGAAATTCGCGGTTTAAAAATGTCAAAAGATCACAGCGTTTACTTGCCTGTGATCTAGCGAAAATTCAGGGATGCTTTTACGAAGGAGATTAGGAGAGCTAAGAACGAGGATCCATATGGTGTGCTCAAGTTCTATCACGACTACAGCTCGTCTGTGAAAGAAACTTGGGGGTCTTGGACTAGTTAAGACTATCTCGGGCTCTCGGTTTTAATTATTTCCAGCAGATCTATTAAATGCAAATTATGTCTCTATTTCTAGTTCTGATTGTTCACTAGACACTCAGGATTTTAACGAAATTTCTGAAACTGACGGAATAACATTGTCAAAATCTAAACTAAAAATGTCTCCTGCTTTTAGGCCAGACGGAGTATGTGGTATTTGCTTAAAAAATGCGTCTATACAGATAAAAAACTATGTGAATTCTTTTTCAAGTAACATACAGATAGTGCATATTTTCAGATTATACGAAAAATAGTTCATATCTGCTGAGTATTCAAAATCAAGCAGCCAAAATGGCCGTCTGGAACGCGTCGCATTCCCATTTTTTTCATCCATCTTGATATTGTTCGAAACAATTACGAATTATTATTGATGGTAGGAAATCTGGTTCTTACTGCGGGCACCCCACGCAAACGGAACTCCTGAGAAATAGTGACGAGGTAAGACGTGTCGCAGACAGAGGAAAGTTGGCAATCCTTGTGCTTTTCATTTTAGTAAAGCCTTTGATACGGTTTCTTACCATCTCTTAATGAAACTTAAGCTCCGCAACTTCTGAGGTTCTGTACCGATATAGACTCACTCATACCGTACGTGCGCCTCTCAGGCGGTGGCCGACGAGTTAGATACTTGCTCAGTGTGTTTGTTGATGACCATGCGTGTACCTCAAGGGTCAGTTGACGGTGAAATTAGAAGAGCCTGATCTGCTACAAGATGATTCAACCTGGTCAGACCGTGACTTTTCAGCTCTACCAAAAACAGCTGATCCGTGTGAGTAACACACTTAAAAAAAGACAGCTGGAGCACGGACGTGGAACTTGCAGGGAGAAAAAGACGGTGATACTGCTGCAAGATAGCGTCCGGTCCCACAAGGCAAAACAAGATCCTGGAAACCATCTAAAAATTGTGCTCGGAAATCGTCCCTCATGCGGCGGATTACACTGGCATAGGCCTTCCGGATTAGTGCCTTTTCCGAGCTCTACAATATTATCTGGTTGATTCTCAGTTCAAGTCAAGTCAATACGTAAAAAAAGCCTCGATGAATTCGTCACATCAAAACCAATACCATTTTTCCAATCTGGAACCGGAAAATTGCCTGACAAGGGACACCACTTAAATGTCCGCCTTCGATTTTGTTGAAACTAATATATGCGATAAAACAATGCAAACTATTAGACACGATTTTTTTATCGGCGGAAAAACGGTTTGAAGGGAGAGACTTTCCAATCCTCAAAAAAGGCCTGCCGAGGGGTGATTACCGTTTCACCCACAAGCAGTCCACCGATCTGAATGAAACAAAAAGCAAATTACTTCTAATGTAAAGCGATGCGAAATCCACTATAGAAAAATTGAAATTCAGAATAAATTAAGGGGATCACTTCTTTTTTTTGAGGGGTGCTTTACCTTCTTAAAACCTTTTTTTCCACCGATAAAAAAATACGCGTCAATAGCTTTCAATGCTTTATTACATATATGAGTTTTAACAAAATCGAAGACCGACCGAGGAACATCACGTAAGTGATCGATTGTGAGGGATGGAAAAATGTATAAAAAGTGAAGAAGACTACTTTAAACTTATAGTTTCCGTTAGTTTTTATGTTAATAAATGTAAAGGAAATTACTTTGTACACATCAGACAATTACCTTGTACACCTAATAATAATTACCAGCAAGTATATTTTGCCCGTTACATGTATGCTCGGTAGTGTAATGCTGATGCTGCACCCCAAATATCTGATATTCTATCACCGCAGGAAAACTGTGTTATTTTTTTCGAAGGTACTCACCTATTGTTGCTAAGCCTGTACTAGATGCATCTTCACAATAGAAAATATACATTTTTCATTTCTTTAAGAGCATATGACTGATATGGATTAATATAGTAGAGTAAGTAGACTTTCGAAGCGCTATAGGGGTATACCAAGATTATCGATTTTACGGTGCTCATATCCGTCATGACTTGTCTTCCTACTCCCTCTGGGCGAGTAATCTTGAATTTTGGGAACCAACCGTCCATTTTGTATCCCCTTCTAGCAAGCTTCAGGGTTTATTTAAGCCATCCCCCTTATCTCCTTCATTCACCATCGCACTATGCCATGCACCTTTGGATAGGCAGACAGATAAAACAACGGAGAGGGGGCATAAAAGGTAGTTCGTCGTCCGCGAGATAAAAGCTCCGCCGTTCGAATCTCCGACCCTCTGCAATGCAGCCGGAGACAGAAACGCGCGAACGTGTTTCATCGATGCTCTACTGAATCCAAGGGATTGATGCGGCTTTGCCTCAAATAGCAATAACTTTTGCTTTGTGATTTCTCTACGTATGCCGTTGTGGCATAGAGAAAGGCTGATGGTAACGACAGACTGCATGAGGCCGCAACAGAAGAATGCAGTTCCGAATATTTACAAAACAGAGGGGCAGTCGATGAGGCCCTTTCGTTTCTCGATAGACAGTATGCATGTTGTCATAAATATGGAACCCTTCAACTTCATTTCAGGAACGCGTACTAAATCTATCATTTTTCATTGGACTAACACAGTCGTTCCGTTCTGAGATAAGCCCAGAGGTAACCATTTTTCTTAGATGGTTGTTCTCAGAATTCTTGCAGCAATCGTAAAAGTTACAAAACTATTTTAAAAGTCGAAATATTTATTTGGCTTAATTATTACCAAGGTCTGGTAGAAATATGCTGTATTACAACGTCATTATAAGTTACTCTCTCCCTCTTCCACTCTATCTCTCTAGCCCCCTCCATCCCTCCCTCTAAATCGATATTGGCAAAGAAGCTGATCACGGCGTGTTCTAAACAGTATTTTTCTATTGTAGTTCATATTTATTCATGATTATTCATGATCATTCATGATCATAATTATTCATGATTATTCAATTTCGAGGGATTATTCGGAATTGAATAATCATAAACGAGATATTGGGGGGAGAGAAAGAGAATGAGAGAGAGAGTGAGAAAGCATGTAGCATCTTTGATTCGATGGAGCCACCGCTCAAGAAACACACATTGTAGAAGCGGAAGTCATACAATGGGCTGATCCGCACTACCGGAGAACGTATTCTCTCTGAGGTGTGCACCCACGCGACGGATGTTCACTAAAATAGAAAGGTTTACTTTTCTATGACCATAAATATACTAACCACATGCCAGCCGGAACACGCCGCATACATTTTGCGCGTTTCGTAGCGTGGCCTGTTAATAGTACATTTCTAGCTCACAACGTTTCGCGGTACTATCTGCGGTGTCGTCTCTAATTCCAACTAGCTCAATATCCCATATAGGGTCGCCTGTCATAACAAAAATGCCAGTATTCAGCCACTAAACGATTTGCTGATAATCGGCCAATAATTCGTCGACCAGCATTGGGGTACTGTAGGCAGATGAACGGCTTGCCAGATCTATGCCAGCCATTCGTGGGCCAATACTATCGCACCGATAATATGGCGATCAGCATTGGGGTATCGTAGGCGGATGAACGGCTTGCCAGATCTATGCCAGCCATTGGTGGGCCAATACCATCGCACCGATAATATGGCGAGCAGCATTGGGGTATCGTAGCCGGATGAACGGCTTGCCAGATCTATTCCAGCCATTAATGGTTTGTTTTTGGGCGTTTTGCAAATGCAGGTCGTCAAACTGTAACACGTAAAAACAAGGGATAAGGTTTTGAAAAGCATATCTCACTGATGAAGCTGAAATTTTGCACCGACCTTTTTTCAATATTTTAAGAGAACCTTTAAAAGGATATTGGCGATTGGCAATAGTTTTCGATATATCGTATATTGAAAGTTATTTATTGTACTGCGCTTCTACTATATTGAATAAACCCAAACAAACCCAGCCCACATGGCAAGTGATATGTACGTACAGGCGAGCACTGTTTGCCAGGAAGCAGCGAGGCCGGAGGAGGTATCTATCGGGGGTATCTATCGGATATATAGATATACTCGTATGGCGTGGAATAATAAACTTTACAATGCGATATATCGAAAACTATTGCCAGTCGTCAAAAATCCGTTAACGGTTTCTCTTAGGATAATGAGAGAAAGTTCGGTGCAAAATTTCAGCTCGAGCAGAGGAGTATGCTTTTCGGAACTTCACCCAAAACGAGCGAGTTACTTTTACAGCCTAAATGAACCAACAAAATTGTCGGTAAACTTTAATGTCACGAATAAAATTATCGGCATAAAAGTAAGGAACGAACAAACGTGGGATTCTGTAAGTGTTAGAATTGCTAAGTGGGTAGGGCGCTCGACACTAGAACGAAAGACGCAGGTTCGACTCCGATTAAAGGTAAAAACTTGAACAATGCAGAAAGCGTTTTTAATGCAATTAATCTATGTACATGGACATAAGTAAAGCATAAGAAAACAAAAAAGATACTACTAGAATTTTTATATTCATAATTTGTCTATTTCTTGTTTTTCATTTCCGGCAGAACATCCAGCAGCCGTTGCTGGGCCAAAATGGGCGTATGACAGTTGGCCAAGTCTTAGCAGCCATTCATGGTTTACCATTAACAACCATGCATCGTGCGGATCTGGCCCGTTTACATATCCATTACCGCACCATCGTTTGTTCTCTGGCAACCAGTCGTGGGCCATTACTGTGCCGATTGTAAAACCCTATTTGGGGTGTTCAATTTTTAGCGCAATATTAGTACATTGAGCATGTGATATTATCGGTATATATACAAAGAATTGATCAGACCATACGCCGAATGAAGAGTATCGTAAAAATACCCTTATGATAGGAATAAAACATAGAAGCAGGCATATTGTGCCTACTTATCTGGAATGCAGTTCGAGATAATTACACTAGCGATTTTCATTTGAATTATACAAATATTCTTGCATCTTTTGCCGTAAGGATTTCATTTTGGTTGTATGCCTGAGTCTTTGGAGGAATCAATTGTAAACTGTAAAGCTTCATTATAGTATTCTGGTAGGTGTACCAATCCATCAGAAGAAAAATATTACATTCTGCCCCACTCTCCCGTACGTGCAAGAATGAAGCCGAACGAAAGTTTGTCAGACGAGTATACGAGAGGGTGAGAGTGGAATGGCTTAAGGGACGACGCTCAACGCAAATTCTGATATGAAATTTTGCGCAAGGACACGTATCTTTGTATACTCCCCATTGAAGCGCGGGAAGGTAAACGCGCTAAGCATCTGCAACAGGGCTTTAAAAAGCCCCTCGTATCTCGTTATAGTCCGTGTACATTATCAACGAGCTTCCAAGTTGGTGTACGTACAGCGCGTGATCGATCTCGTGGGAAAATTTGAATATATATATGTATGTACATTTACAGGGTGTTTTATTCGAAGTAGAGCAAAGACATATCTCAAAAACGGTTTAGCTAAATAAAAAGTGTTATACAAAAGTTAAGGGGATTTAAGAGGTAAATATCATGGATATATTTGTCAACATTACTCGTGGAAAATCTAGAGAACTCGATTCTTTGCAGACAGTGTTCCAACCGCTATTTTCTCCTCGCTCCTAATTACACGCACATATAGGCAAGGTTGGAGGGTGGTTTGTAGTAAAAAAAAACACGAAAGTCACGAACCGGGGGGACGACACCTTCAACCACGCGTAGATACACGTTTGCATGCACGCTGAAAGACACGAGTAGTGTCTAATGCAGTGGATAAACCAGACGAAGTTGTCAACTTACAAGTGCCATTGCAGGATGATTCTAGCAATTTTAAAGCAGGAAATGTTCAGCTTGAAGGTGGGAAATATTCAGCTTGAAACTAGGAAATATTCAAATGTTTGTCTTTAAGGGGCTATATCAGTGACAGTTTCAAAAAAGCGATTTTTTTGTTGCCTTTTTCCACAGTTTATACTTTCAAGAATATCCTGTAAACATTTCAAGGCCGTATCTCTAATAATTATATCTTGCAAAAATCGATAGTTAAATATGTAAACGCGTTTTTCTCGAAATTAGATTTTTCATATTTGCTGACATCGTAACTCAAAGAGCAATTATCCGATTGACTTGAAATTTGAACAGAGTACTCTTGATATATTTACTCTACAATGACGTAGGATATTTTTTATTGGATGAAAATTGACGATTTGGCATTGAAAAAAACGACCATTTTATAGGCAAGAAAACAGACCTTTTTTCATAACTACGCCATTTTGTTAGATTTCGATATCTTTCGAAAATCCAAAGTGATTGTAAACGAAATACCTTCCAGTTTAAGGCATTATACGCAGTTGCAAGGCCAAAAAAAGTCGTTTTTTTCACGATTTTTTTCTGGAAAAGGATTTCACTTGGACAAAACGAAAAGTATTAGGCAGTGTAGTGGCTTTCTTCCTTTGGCTTCAATCTTTTATCTTTAGATTGGCATTTTTTATTTTCAAAAATATTAATTAACATTGCTCGTGTAGGAAGTCTCCTGGAGGTCCCCGAAAAAGTGTCCGGCGATGAGCAAAGTATCTCCGGTTTGGATTATCTAAATTGAAAAAAAACCAAAAAGATTCTTTTAGGGGATAGATGAATTCGCGTATTGATCGAAGGAATAGTCGAAATTTTAATTTTTGACAAAATGGTGGCTCCGCAAAGAAACAATTCCGATTTTCGACCAAATTTGTTTTCGTTAAATCGTCGAAAAAAAATATAAATAATTATCGGAAATCTTATTCCTTCGATCAATACCTGAAGAATATATTTTGCAATTTTAACACAACAAGGTTGTGTTAAAATTGCAGACCGATCGGTTGAGCTGTTTTTGAGAAATCGTGCTCACCGCCTTTGAAAACACCGTTTTGAGAAAAACGCGTTTGAAGTTTCGCGCGCTTACTCTGTAGCGCTCCAAGCGTCCTTACAAATATGTGGGTATTTCCGAGAATATTTGCTGGATCGATTTCAAATTTTCAGGGAATATACTCACATATACATTCTGAAAATGCAATTAAAAAAATCGATTTTTTGAAATTTTTAACTGCGTATAACCCCGTAACGACATTGTTTCCTTTTTCGGCTTCAGTTACTCAATCGGCCGGATTCATGTCAGCAGTGGAGGAACTTTTTTTTGGCGCCTCAGAATGCAGCGCATAAGTCGCTTGGATCTCAATATTTTTCTATGGAAAAATTATGTAATATAGGTCAAATATAGCCAAATATATTCTTAATTTTCCGAAACATTTAATGGAGTACTTTTCTTTAAAAAAATTCCCGAAAATCACCCAAATTTTCAGCATACACACTAGTATAGCCCCTTAATTCGATTACACATGTGTGAATGAAAATGCGGGGCTGCATTGAAAAAAAAAAATAATGCCGATTACGTCACATTGAAGTCTTCATCAGTACAGTTGAAAATATGACCATCATATTTCCCTCTGGAAACCTAACAACTGTTTTTATAAAAAAATCTTCGCGCCACAGCGTCAGATTGAAGAAATGTTTAGACAACACTGTAGTATTTCGAGAAGCAAATATGATTGTTATATTCTCACCTCTGCCCGTGGAGCCGCCAACGTTGTACGAATTTCACCTTCAGTTTTTCGAATGGAACCCCATATTTTTGAGCACGCATATTTATAGCCAAAAGACAAATGCAACGAACTGATTACAAGTTTTCTAGCTTGCTGGAGTTCGGAAGCTGTAAATGTCGAAAATTGTTCACAATAGACTTGTCACCCTGGACTGAAACGCCCTCAACTCGTATCCCTCTCATATTCACGCGGCATTCATAGTGGGAGTGCCGATTACCGGCATATCCCATGTAGGGTGATCGGTAGTGGCCAACGATTGGCCGATGCTCGACGCCGAGCTTGTCAACATTGGCACTCGAGCTCGGCCCGATCATCGACCGAGCCTCGGATGATAAGAGCGGCCCGATATTCGCAATCAATATTGGCCCTAGAATGGCTTATGGGAATCGGCCGAGCATCGCGTAGGAGTTCATTCGAGAATCGGCCAACAATAAGTCCCCGTCAAGATTGCCATCATAGACACTCGAGCTTGGCCCGATTATCGACCGAGTCTTGGCGGGTAATTGTGACCCGATATAGATAACCAAAATTGGTCCTGCACTGCCAAAAAAAAATAATTATTTTTGTATTGTAATTCGTCATTACCTCGTATTTCGAAACGATTAGTTCGAAGAAAATATTTCACCTATATGAGACTCGAACCTTGAACCTACCTACTCATAGCCAAGCACGCTGCCCCTATGCTACCGAGTGCTTGTAACATTTGAATCGCACATATGGCATAAGAGACCAAATGGATTCTGATCATTATTTGTATCACATAAACTATATCAATTAGTTAATATCATTGTGATAATTAGAGAGTGTTATCGAATGACATGTTATAGAATTTTCAAACCTAACCTATATATATATATATATATATATATATATATATATATATATATATATATATATATATATATATATATATAAAATTCCTCTCTCTCCACCCTCTCTACCCCCACAACCCTTTAATATGTGTGTTGCAATAAAGACAGATCATTAGTTCATTAGTTCAAGTTTAATTTGAATAAATAAATATATTTAAAATGAATAATTCCAGTAATGGGATGCAATAGAACAAATTTGATTTCACGAAAAATCTAGTTAATTCAAATAAAAAATAAATAAATAGACGCGTTTAGTTAATATTAATAGAATTTTTCTGTCAGTGTAGGATGGTTCATAAAAATCGGCAGAGTATCGCGTATGAGGTCGTTCGAGAATCGGGCAACAATGAGTGCATTGATTTGGTAGTATATTTGTTAAGAATAATGTCCGATGGACTCGTAAAAAGTATTTATCTCGTTTCTCAATGACTTCGACGCGAAACAATGACTCGTCAATATACGAATTGCGGTTCGATCATGCGTTAGTCGGCAGAACATTGGCCTCGTATCGGCACAAACATGATTGGCGAGTCTATACTTCGCCAAACATCGACTTCGTATCGATAAGCCAATAATTAGAGAGCCTATATTTGGCCGAACATTGGCCTCGTATCGGCAAACCAATGATTGGCGAGTCTATACTTCGTCAAACATTGGCCTCATATCGATAAACCAATAATCAACGAGTCTATACTTGGCCGAACATTGGCCTCGTATTGGCAAACCAATGATTGGCCAGTCTTTTCTTCGCCAAACATCGGCGTCGTATCGACAAGCCAATGATTAGCGAGCCTATGTTTGGCCGAACATTGGCCGCGTATCGGCAAACCAATGATTGGCGAGTCTATACTTCGCCATACATCGGCCTCGTATCGACAAGCCAATGATTAGCGAGTCTATATTTGGCCGAATATTGGCCTCGTAGCGGCAAACCAAGGTTGGCTAGTCAATACTCAGCCGAGCATTGGCGTACAATGGGGTAATCGATCATCGCCCCGCCAACATTGGTCCAAGTATTGGCCGTTACGGTTCGATTGGCGAAACCTACATGGGTGATTCATTAAGAAGGTTAGAGCGTTAGCCATCCAAGATTAAATTTGTAATGCTATTTTTTTTTTTACGTTATTTTCAACGGTGATAATAAATTATTATTCAGTTAGGTTTTCGTTTATTACCATTTTATTGCTCATGCGTTAAAATAAGAGGACAATTTTCTTAACGATCGGAGTTTCAGCGAAAATGCTATTTGTACATGATATAATTCATTTGCGACAATTAATAATAATACGATGTACATGAGAGTTCGAGGTATCATTTTTTATTCGGATATTTTTGCAGTTTGTGATAGGGATATCCTTTACTTATTATGCCTGATATCCGGCAGATTATACGTGGTACCGACAAATACGTTGAGGCCGACAAATAACTCGACGCACACCGTAGCAATTACAAATAACTCATCAGAGAAACAAAATACTCATCTCTGTTTGGTCACTCGCCCCTGATAGATCGGTCATTCGGACATTCTCTTCGACGGGGAAGTGATAATTTAGTTCCGTTGCCTACGGTGATTCGGTACCAACTATCGACTACTCCTACTTGCCGAGAGATCCAACCGTGGAATGTTTCGGTCCCGATTCGGGTAGCTTCGGCTATTTTCGGTGACTCGTATTTCACGGACGTCAACGAAGAATTAATCGTTACAATATCCCCCTATTTTGTTTAAGATGAGGAAATCGCAAACAAAATGCAAATAACGGTTAATAAAAGTGCGTCTTAATGGATCCACCCCACTAAGGGTCTCACCCTACATTGTTATCAATTCCTACACGGCTCCACCCCTCGAAGGGTCTTGCCCTACTTATATTACTTACACTGAAACGAAAAAACATAACTTTCAATTTACATGAGCACTGCGTCGGTGAATTCTCACGTATATAATGCACTTAACATAGAACACCTTAAAGTATAACTTAAACTAGAGCAATTAGGAAATCGTACCACGTTAACGAGCGATATTTTCTAATTCTTAACAAACTATCGATTACACATACAACTTAACTACAACAGGCAGGGATCCCTTAAATTAGAACATACATAAAATTTCCTATCAACTCCACAAAATTGCAATCAGATACAAAGATCACATTACATCTTATGTACAATAATATCAATATAAATGCCGACCAGAACAATATTTTATCTTACAACAAATTCGTTTTAACAGGTATTCAATTGAATCCTCGTCAATTAGAGTAGGTGGTAATACATAATTTGTACAACACGAATCGATAGACAATTTACACTCATATGTACATATATACAAGCAAACAATACTATTTTATACAACATTACACAGTTATCTCTGCTATCGTCAGTTCATCAACTAGTCGATCGATGGGTAATATCTACGGAGACTGGTTCGGTTATAAGTCCCTTTCAGTTTGTCATTTTGTACATCGGTAAGAACGAACGCGTTTGTTCCTATGCCTTTACTAATCTTATACGGGCCCTCGTACAAATGAAAAAAATTTATGTGTCACACGATCGGTACTGCTTGAGAGATGCGGTACACGTAATAATACGAGGTCACCTACGTTATATTGGACAGACGATCGGGTCTTTTGACTCCTCTTTCGCGATTCAAAACTTTTCCGTAGTCTTTCCTTTGCTAAATACAATTTCCTCTCGCGTGGTGCACTCGTACTTTCAGGAAACGCAATAATTTTGTATAATTCATCATCCAATTTTTTATTGTAGTGAACTTCATACGGTATACAACCCGTACTACAATGGGTAGTACTATTCAACATAATCTCAATTTTTTCGACATACTTGGCCCATTTTGTATGCTGATCGGAAGCTAAGGTACGAAATAATCGGCCTAATTCCCTCATCACTCTTTCCGTCGGGTTGGACTGAGGATGACGTATAGATGAGTAAACTACCTTCACGTCCTTTTGTTCTAGTGCGTGTCGCCAGGCTGGTGAGGTGAATTGAGACCCATTATCAGACAAGATGCGCTTAGGCTTACCGACATTGGGAAAATAATTGTCTAATAATTTCTTTAGGACGACACGGGTCGTAGCCCTCTTAATAGGATATAGTTTTACCAATTTCGAGAAAGAATCAACTACAACGAACAGATACTGCACGCCACCTACGGAACGTGGAAGAGGACCATAAAAATCGACCGTGACAAGATCGCATGGATGGTCCGAACTGACGAAGCAGTACTCCCCTTCAGTTGAGCGGCTGAGATGCTTCACCCGTTGGCACATATCGCACTCTAACACGTATCGTTTTACATCCCTTGTCATACCCTTCCAGTAGAAAAAACGTTTTAAATGACATAGCGTTTTGTACATTCCAATGTGGCCCATGCGACTATGCTCGGATCTGACAACTACTTTTTGCAACGTTATCGGTACTATTATGGCCCAATTTCCATTAGACTTATTGCGGTGAAACCAGATATCCTCGTACTGCTGATAATGCTTCAAATGATCTGATTCCTTGTTCTTTAAAACTTGCCGCATGAGATCAGGGTCTCGTCCTTGCAGCTCAGCCAGATTTTGCAATTGTTGCCTCAAAGCGGGAATTAATTCAAGCTGGCAAACCATTATTAGGGCATTTATTGATGGGGTTTGACGATTCGGACCATCAAACGACATTAACGCGGCTATAATTATTTTATCCGATTCCACTTCTTGGAACATACAACGCGGGTTTCGGCTGAAAAAGTCTGCAACTAGGTTATGTCTTCCACTAACGTGCACAATCGCGAAATCATATTCTTGAATCAATAAACTCCATCTTGATAGTCGGGCAGTTCGAAATGGAGTCCTATTAAGAAATGTAAGACTCTGATGGTCAGTTATTATTTCAAAAGGTTTCCCTAACAAATACGTGCGGAATTTGTTCAATGAATAGATAATGGCAAGGAGTTCTTTCTCCGTAGTCGTATAATTGATCTCGGCCGATGCCAAACCACGGCTAATCAAAGATATTAATTTATGATTTCCTTCATCGTCTACCTGATATAGCACGCCGCTAATCCCATGATCAGACGCGTCCGTTTGTACTTTAAAGATCTTGTCGCGATAGTAATGTGACAGTTGCACCACGTTGAGAAAGTTATCCTTGAGGTCCTTGAATGCGCGAGCGAGCGTATCATTCCATGTCCATGGAGTATTTTTCTTTAACAAATTTCTGAATGGTTCCACATATCTTGCATGACTTAAACTGAATTGCCTGTAATAATTGCAAACTCCAAGAAATTTCTGCAATTGTAATCTATTACGTGGTTCCTCGAACTTTCGTATAACTTCCAGTTTATCAGGATCCGGTCGTATACCCTCCGATGATAATATAAAACCTAAAAATTGGACGGATCTTTGACACAACGATGCTTTCTCTATTTTAATTGTGAAGTTGTGTTTAAGTAATTTCGAAAAGATCCGTTCAAGATGATGCAAATGTTCTTCAAAACTAATAGAGGTTATAAGCAAATCGTCAATATAAAACGTCACAAAGTCATTAAATTCATCCCCCATTGCCAAACTGAGCGCCCGTATAAAACCACTTCCCGCGGTTTTTAATCCAAAAGGAATTCTTTTAAATTGGTAAAGGGTTGAACCATGAAGAAAGGCAGTCAAAGGACGAGATTCGACATCTAACGGGATTTGCCAATAACCGCATGTTAAATCGAGTGTTGACATGATATTTTTTCCTTCATATTTTTGCATTATATCATTGATATTAGGGGGTGATTCATTGTCCCCTTCAATTTGTTCATTGAGAAATCTCGCATCAAGGCACAAGCGAATCTTGCCATCTTTCTTCTTAACGATTCGTAAGGGATTGCAGTACGGACTAACAGAGCGTTCTATTATGCCTGCCTCAAGCATATCCCTAATCTCTTTATTGACTGCTTCGCGATAAGCTAAAGGTATGGGATATGATCGTTTGATAAAAGCCTTGGTATTTTTTAATTTGATCCGGTGTTCGTTAATTGTAACGCAACCTGGTCCATTTGAGAAAACTGACTTGTATCGCGTGATTAAGTCAAGCACAGCCCTCGATTGATCTGGCTCAAGCGACTGTAACTGGCCTAAAATCGACCCTAAAACCTCGGAGGACGCTTGTTCATCTCCATTTTTCAAATTATCAGTACTGAGTGAACCACATGTGATTTTGGCATGGTTACCCTCGATGATATCATGGCTTTCGTGGACATCATCGTTATAATCATTCTCAGGCACAAGCTGGGTAGATTTGCCTAATGGGAGTTCCTCTTGAGTGGATCGCGATAGCGTCAATATCGAACAACTTTCCACCTCTTCCAAATCGCTATTTCCCACCGACTGACAAGGAAGATCTCTCTTTTTGGTCTCGTCTTCTCTTTTATTCTTAATCAGTATCTCATTTAATGATTGCCAAGTGGTCTGTTCCGCATTACTCCCGCCCTGTACTGATTGTTCCTTGACTCTCAGGTTCGATTCTAATTCACTAGAAGTGATTGCGTTTATACGGATATTCATTTGACTTTCGGCCATTGTATTAACACTCAAGTCGTTTTTTCTGTGGTAACGTTGTACTAGATCCCCCGTTTGTTCCTCATCCATTATTTTTAGTATGGTAATGTACATCACTTGTTTCCTTATAGACGACACGAGTCTCTCTGTCGGTTCATCATCAAACAGTACTACCTTCGAATTCAATACCTGGTCTCGTACGACAATCGTTTGTGCGTCATAATTTATTATTACACGATTGGCAAGAAGCCAGTCGTTACCTACAATAATGTCGGATGTTAAGTGTGGAATCACGAGAAAGACATGAGGTATTTTCTGATTTTCTATTTCAACTTCCACAAAAATTTGTCTCTTGACCGTTGCCTTTTTACTACCAACCGCTGTTGTAACGCTGATGTTGGAGACGGGCATTTCCCGAATTGTGCTCTCGCGGGCTATTTTGTTGTAGAAGTCTTCAGAAATAACTGTTATTTGGCTTCCGGTATCAACAAGAATTTTTACAGGGAGTCCCTCAATACGGGAAACTATATGCGGTAGGGCAGCCACTACGACTCGCGGAACACTCGTACAAGAATCGTTTCCATCAATATCAGCTTTAAGGTCCTCAACAAAATCAAGAAAATCGCGACACGAGGCAGGACCATCACGACTCGTGTCTACAGGCAGTTTAAAGAATTTATAAACCCATTCGCTTGACTATTATTACCTCCATAGGCTTGTTGGTTATATGCACTAACGTTCGGAGGGGGAAAACGCATATCTGGCAATTTAACCGGAAATTGTTGCGCATCTGCTGTATCTTGACCGAACGCTGCGTGGTTAAAACTTCTTTGCGGACACGTTCGATATTGTGGACAAGCCGAGTGATTGGAACAACCTCTCCGATTTTCGTACCCCGCTCGACTTCGATTGGATCTCCGATAAGCGTCAGCACCCGAATTACCGAATCTTGCTTGCAACGAATTCACATGCGGTGTTCTGTATTGTTGATTATTCGATGTCGTATTGTTTGATATTTTCCATGACTCTTTACTTTTCTCCCGATCGTATTCGGTTTGAGCACTATCCAATTGCGATAACGCTTGAGCTACAAGATTCGTATCCGACAAATTCACCGTTGCTAAAGCTACTTGGATCCTTATGGGAAGCTGTTGTATTACCGTATAATTGATTTCATATGGACTCAGAGGTGGCTCAAAGTATTGCGTTTCCCTTACTTGCGTGAAAAAATAGGAATGCATTGTTCCATCTTTGGGCTTGTAACGGCGAGAGAGCCATTGATTTTTAAACCTAACCTTCACTGGGATCGAATAAAACTCAGCGAGGAAAGCCTCTTTGAATAGTTCGAATGTTGTTAATTCGATTTTTTTTATGTCATACCAAACTTTAAGTCGACCGTCTATCCAACTTTCAATGACTATCATTTGATGTTCTGCGCGAACGTTCTTAAACCGAAAATAACGTTCGATATCGCTTAAAAACTCACGTGGGTTTATGTTTTCCACAAATTTCGGAATTTTCACGTTTATGTGAAGATATTGGAGGTGATTTACCAATCCATCGACTAGTTGATGGGCCATCATTAATCGTGCATTGTCCGCCCGGATCCTTTCCAGTTCGATTTGCTGTTCTTGTAATTGCTCCTGTATTCGCCTCAATCGTCTTGTTTCCTCAGGCTCAGACGTCGACGTCATATTTTCGTTGCCGTTGGATGAGAAACCGAGATGTTGATCAACCTTGGTGATTACAATGGTATCATCAGAGATAGAATTATCATTTATGTTAGCCGCCTCATCTAATCCCTTTTTCTTTCTATGTTTACGCTTGAGTGGCGAGCTTCCAGTAGCCTCGCCTATTGTCTTAGATCGTGACCGAGTTTTTCTATCTGTTGACATGTATAAGATTATTCACGTCGTGATTCGGCCTCTAGTTGGGCGCCAATGTAATGCTATTTTTTTTTTTACGTTATTTTCAACGGTGATAATAAATTATTATTCAGTTAGGTTTTCGTTTATTACCATTTTATTGCTCATGCGTTAAAATAAGAGGACAATTTTCTTAACGATCGGAGTTTCAGCGAAAATGCTATTTGTACATGATATAATTCATTTGCGACAATTAATAATAATACGATGTACATGAGAGTTCGAGGTATCATTTTTTATTCGGATATTTTTGCAGTTTGTGATAGGGATATCCTTTACTTATTATGCCTGATATCCGGCAGATTATACGTGGTACCGACAAATACGTTGAGGCCGACAAATAACTCGACGCACACCGTAGCAATTACAAATAACTCATCAGAGAAACAGAATACTCATCTCTGTTTGGTCACTCGCCCCTGATAGATCGGTCATTCGGACATTCTCTTCGACGGGGAAGTGATAATTTAGTTCCGTTGCCTACGGTGATTCGGTACCAACTATCGACTACTCCTACTTGCCGAGAGATCCAACCGTGGAATGTTTCGGTCCCGATTCGGGTAGCTTCGGCTATTTTCGGTGACTCGTATTTCACGGACGTCAACGAAGAATTAATCGTTACAAATTTAAAAAAATATAAACATCGTTATTATCTAGACTATGTTAAGTCTTAACAATTTTTTTGAAAGTTGTTCTCCTCAAAGCACCAGAGGTGAAAAATAGTTTAATGTATGCAATTTTACGCGCGCTTAGATGGGCAAGACGTTCACGCTGCGGGTGATGTAATTTTTTTGCTATTTAGCACCAAAACAAACATTTATAACAACGGATTAGCGCAAACTGAACTTTTGTAAACATTGAAAACAAAAAACCCATTTTGCCCATCGTAAACCATGTATATTCAATATTGAACCATCAAGGTTCGACGAAAGATTACAAAGCTTGGCTGGCGAATAAAAAGCATTACTGCTAACCTCAATGTCCGCGAAGTTGCCGTGCTGCGGCAACACTTAATATTAATTAATGGTAATAATAAATAATCTTATGAAATAAATATAAATAGCCATAGCTATAAATGACTCCAAATTTCATACTGAGTTGTATAAAACATTGGCTGACACAGTTTTTTTTCATAATAATCATCGATAATGTTATATTTTTTTCACGTTGGTAGTAACACGAAATTGTTTCTTATTTACGTAATATAAATATAAAAATGCATAATTCGGTCCTTTAATTATATATACAATGAATAATAAGCATCTGCAAAATAAATCTATACCTCGTATGGGTATTTTTGAGGTTCGTTGAAAAAAAAAATTCATAAACCATCATTTGACTCAACTGGACCGCTTCAACATCCTTAATTACAGCAAGTCTAGTGTAAATATATAGTTGTCTTGCATAAAGCAATTGTGCTGTCACTCTATCCTTAAGATGGAGGTAAGCTACATACGATGCTACACTATTTGTGCGCTTTGCACGTTTGAAGAAGACACTGGCGCGCTTTGAGCATAGTTCTAAGCTCCGCGGTAAGCCAAGGAATCGGCCGCCTGTGTATGTGCAATTCTCGCACAGGTGCGCGGAGATCAAATATTCCATTGAGCAGCCCCGTAGACAAGTTACTGAAATAGTCTAAATCATCAAAGAAATCAGCCAGAATCAAGCTTGAGCCAGAGAGTTGCAATAATGAAGCATCTATTATACTACAAAAACCCTGCCAATTGAAGTGATTCAGACATCACCATGCAACCTTACGGCGGGATAAGCCGGGGAGACGAAGATGAAACATAAGTGCAAGAATATCATGATCAGTAGTAGAAGAAACTGTAGGTTTGAAAAAGAAATACAATTTTTCAGCACAATCAAGAATGTTTATATCGAATCAGGTGTCACAGTACGACGTATGGAATGATGCTTACGATGGTAGTGGGAAAAGAAACTATGAAAACACTAAGTTTTTAAGCACTTGCAATTCATAATTATTCTAAAGCAAATAATAATGAAGGACTCTTAAGATAATAAGAGTAGCTGAATCGATTGTAGCTATTTAAACAATCATCAAACAATGAGCCTTCTGGTCTTCTACAGATTGTAGCCACTAAAACAGAATGACCCCTTGGACTTGATACGTCAAAGAGTAAGTACCTACTCCGGTGAATTCGAAAACGCCGATGGCGAAATATCAAGCATCTTGCTACGCAGTGTGTTATGCACGTACCTACACCCCCAACTGCCCTGCCTTAACGATAATTCCGAACAATACAGTGATTGTCAATAGCAAAATGTTTATCATAAATAGAGAAATGTAGCCATGTTTCGGATACAGAAATAATGTGGAATGGATTTTCATATAAAAAAACGCAAACTTGGTCAATGTGACCAAGAAGCGAGTTAGCGTGAAGTAAGCAGCTTTTACCTGCGAAAAATAACTAGTGCAAAGTGCACCATACTACCCACGCCAGATGAACTCGAACAAAGAAGTCATATACGATTTTAAAGGTTCTTAATATTCTGAATTACAGTGTTAGGCTGACCATCCGATTTACTAGCAATAATTAATTTTCCGTTAGTCCAGACTTCAGTTTGACGCAACAGCGTATAGGTGGAGACAGCAAAAGTTAATCGATGAAAAAAGATTACCAGCATAAATTCTACTCAGTATTCCGTGGACTGTTAGATCACCCTTACTGCACTCTAATAAAATAATAACTTTGCAAACCACAGCTGACGTGGGGATGGTGGCTAGTGAACATGATTTTGGTGCACATATCGAGCGCCCATATGATGTATGGCCGCCACAAGTACCTACTTTAAGCCTAAGTATACGCACAGATAGGATATGGTTCGACAGCTGCGCTAATCCATAGGCTTCAAAAACTTTACTTACTTAAGGCTTTGAAAACTTTACTGTTCATCTGATGCATCCAGGGTTGACCAGTTATATCAGTGCGCACTGGACCCTCAGCCGCAAGCTTGTTTTTTACATTGACCTTCCACTGCCGTAATTGTCAGTTGTCAAGCTCTAAATTTTATATTTTCGCTGAATTATCTGATACAGTTCCTGAAAACTTAAAAAGTAAACTTAAGAATTTATTAATTTTGTTAGCAACTTTGTGTTGCTCGACAGCAACTGCCGAGGAATTCATTTCAGACCTGTGAAGCATGCTAGCAAGTGTATATGGCGAGACGGGTAGAAATGCCACGCTAATTACTAGCGCATTCGATGGTGGGGTATGACGAGAATCGCCAGTGAAGCAAATAATGTAACCTTTCGCACAACCCGAATGAAATAGGCGAAGACAAAGTGAGCAAATTAACGACTTCCGCGCAATCAATTTCTTACACTCAATGCACGGTGATGGCATGGAGCGTCACTATGCTAACCACCGTAAGAAAAATCACGTTCTTGCAACCGATAACAGTTAACAGATTGTTGCCGGTCCCGTATATAGAACCGAATACCTCCACGAGGCAACACACACGTAGAGATGAAACCGTTATGAAACGCTAACTGAGGAGTAGATCACCGTCACCGAAGATTTTGTACTCGCGGTAGCGTGAGTGGTGGATAAGAAAGTCACGTCGAATCGTAATCCAGAAAACTGAAGTGATAAAAGTTTTACGAATGAAAGTTTTAGCAACAAATCCTCGGTCCCAGGATACACAAAGTGGCGATTAGGAGAGTTGCAACAGTGCAAAACGATAAGGAGCGCGTTTCAAATCTGCAAAGAAACGCCGGGGGCACAAAGTAGGATCGGGCGGAACATGTCGAGAGCCATCTGAGGCGTGTTGATTAAAACTTACGAGAGAAGAGAGAGAGAGAGAGGGAGAGAGAGAGAGAGAGAGAGAGAGAGAGAGAGATACAAAATGCGTTAATGGACGGAGAAACGAAAAATTGCAAAGAAGAGACGACACTCGCGTCCAAAGTCTATACATTGCTGGCTTTTTTGGGTCATAATGAAGGAGGGAAAAAGCGGATAGGAAATAAGACCGAGCATGAAAGGGTAATAAGAAGAGCATGGAAGGAGGGTACAGCACTTGAGATAGAATATATAGAGACGACAGGAAAAGAAGAACAAAAAGAGGCACGGAAATCTAGAAATGGCCGAATGAGTATCGATATATCGAAAAAAGTTGATCGCACGAGCTTTTTTATTGATTTGTTTTTTCATTTTGGTTCGAGTTACAAAAAGTCTTATTTTACGGTCGAAAAAATATTAGCTTCCCTGACCGCTTGAAGCCTGGACGAATGTAAATGGCGGGAATACCATAATGAAAGCTCTTTTTCCCTCTTTCATACTCACTCAGTCCTTCCAATATCCGTGAAAAGGTCGAAATATACGGCAATATAAATGACCCGTTTGATACCGATATAACGACCGATTTTTATTTAGCTTATTCCCTTCTGTGTACGTAATGAAAATAATTTCCGTCATATTTATTGGTTTTTATTCAAGCGTTCTCCACGAAATAAATTTTCAATGATTTCACCTAACCTCTCACGTATTGTTACTGCAGTCATAATTTTACTAGAGTACTAGAGCTCAACTTGTTAGAAAGGAGCTCAGAAAGTAAAAATAAAATCTATATTTTCACTAACTTTATTATAAAATAATTCGAAATCCAGTATAAAAACCGGCCTCGTACATTCGATGTATGAGTATGCTACTGGAGTGAGGATATGTTGTTGTCTAGGATATGGTGCCGCGCCATATCCATTGTTCTCATCATTTATCGCTATGAATACCTTCTTCGAAAAATTTGGTAAATATATGTGTTCAGATTTTATACTGAACACATATTTACGGATACTATTAGATGTGTCCGTAAAGTTTTTATTTATTTTATCTATTTATCACCTTTATTTTCGTCAGCATTTATTTTTATTTCGAAATAGTTTCACGGATGGCATAACATGAATGTTTTTCTCAAAAATCGGTTGCACTGTTTTCGAGACAAACTACTTTTTCATTTGGCTCTCTCCTTCTATAACTCCCACAAAAACAGAATTTTAAAGTTGATGTTCCGCGGAATTTTTGCGTTGCATAAGGGGCCAATAAATTGTACCAATCAAGGCTGGATACGTTTACGGGCAATTTATGCAAGCCGTTCTAGAACTCCTTTTGGTATCAATGGTTGACCAAATCGTAAAGTAATGAGACAGTGATGAGACAGAACAGTAGAATTTGACAATAGTATAAAAACAATTGGCTAAAAAATAACCAAAGAATGGGGTCCTAGACTTCTACCCATGTAGGTTTCGCCAATCGAGCCGTAACGGCCAATACTTGGTCCAATGTTGGCGGGGCGATGATCGATTACCCGATTGTACGCCAATGCTCGGCTGAGTATTGACTAGCCAACCTTGGTTTGCCGATACGAGGCCAATATTCGGCCCAATATAGACTCGCTAATCATTGGCTTGTCGATACGAGGCCAATGTTCGGCCAAGTATATCTCGTTGATTATTGGTTTATCGATATGAGGCCAATGTTTGACGAAGTATAGACTCGCCAATCATTGGTTTGCCGATACGAGGACAATGTTCGGCCAAATATAGGCTCTCTAATCATTGGCTTATCGATACGAGGTCGATGTTTGGCGAAGTATAGACTCGCCAATCATGTTTTTGCCGATACGAGGCCAATGTTCAGCCGAGTAACGCATGATCGAATAGCAATTCGTATATTGACGATTCATTGTTTCGCGTCGAAGTCATTGAAAGACGAGATAATTACTTGTTACGAGTCCATTAGACATTATTCTTAACAAATATACTACCAAATCAATGCACTCATTGTTGGCCGATTCTCGAACGAGCTCATACGCGATACTCTGCCGATTTTTATGAACCAGCCTACACTGACAGAAAAATTCTATTAATATTAACTAACCGCGTCTATTTATTTATTTTTTATTGAAAATAATTAGATTTTTCGTGAAATCAAATTTTTCCCCCTTGCAACCCATTATTGGAATTATTCATTTTAAATACATTTATTTATTCAAATTAAACTTGAACTAATGAACTTATGATCTGTCTTTATTGCAACACACATATTAAAGGGTTGTGGGGGTAGAGAGAGTGGAGAGAGAGGAATTATATATATGTATATAGGTTAGGTTTGACAATTCTATAACATAACATTCGATAACACTCTCTAATTATCACAATGATATTAACTAATTGATATAGTTTATGTGATACATAAATTAAATCCAAATAATGATTTATGTATGGATTTCCAATGAAAAATGAGAAATTTTATCGTTTTTTTTTTCAATATGTCGCAGGTTGATTTTTGAGATCTTTTTTTCTGACATGTAGGGAAAGAAGAGTAAAATCATATCAATTTTTGTCATAATAGTAGAAAAATCTATTCACTACAAAACAATGTTTTTAATGGAACATTTGATGATTAAAAATAGAGCTTAGCGTTTAAAAAAAACGAAAAAAAATCCCATTAACATTGACATGTTTCTGATTTTTCAGAGTTTTTCAGATTTTTCGGTCACGTCTTGGTATTCAAAAACTGCAAAAATCGAAAAAAAATACGTTTTTCAGCAGGAAGACGCATCGGCATCAATGTAGAAAGCTGTAATTTTGCACAACATTGTTTTTTTAGGTTACGAAGTTTGGAAAAAATCGGCGCCACAAAATTCGGTGGGGGCAGATTTACCATTCTTATCCGGCTGGACCCTTTATTGCTTATTTCTGCGGTGAGCTCTCCAATTTAAGGTGCCTTACCCGGATGGAAAATCATATACGCAAAAATATACTGCAAAATTATTTTATTAATAATTGTAATATATGTGAAATGTATGCCATATATTGAAAATATATGTTGCATATATGTGCCAAACTCTAATTTTCGTAACGTTTTTGTATATGAGATGTATATGCGTATTACTGTATTACTGTATATCAATGTATCATATATCAATGATATATGTAGCATTTACCCTGCATATATACCACATACATTTAGCATATATGTTGCATACACACTGCATACATACCACATATGTACTGCATAAATGGTACATATATGCCACATATATACAGATATGCTACGCATATCTGTATATATATACAGATATGCTACGCATACAGATATACGTAGCAGATATGCTACGCATATCTGCTACGCATATCTGTATATCGTGTTTATATGTAATAGTGTTCTTTAACTGTAAGTTAAGTTTTTTTAAGTTTGAGTTTTAAGTTTTATTAAGTTTAACTGTAATAGTGTTTATACACAGCATATATTTCTTGTCAGGAATATGTATTAAATATGTATGCGTCATATACGATGCATAAATGACACATATATAAGGCCTATATGACGCCAACATTTTTGATATATTTTTCTGACAAAAAAATAAATTAAAAATATATCGAAAATATATGCGTCGTAAATGCCTCATATATAGTGTTTATACGTAGCATATATTTTTTTGGTCAGAAAAATATATCGAAAATATATGGGTCATATATGCGTCATATATTTGTTGCATATATACTGAATATATACGTATTATTCTATTTTTCGTCACTATATATGCGACCGATATGTATATATGTAGCATATATTTTCTACATATATTTTACATACATAAGTTTCTATGGGGGTATTGATCATTAAGATTCAACGAACGCAACCGTCAGTTATGTTTACGTGTCTTGGCTCCAAGTAGCACCAAAAAATCGATATATGAGAGGACAGGCACATTTTGTCGTCTACGTATGACTAATTCATTAACTTTAACAATTAACGACTCGGAAACTGTACGGTTAATCTCGTAGAAACTGCGCATACGCATAGACGAAGGTCTCAACAATGCTAAAAAAAAAAATCGGGCTTTTATCTTGGACTCGCTCCAATCACCGAACCTCCTTAAGTGCTTCCACATGTTGTAGTCTGACGAAAACAACACTACGTGTATGGGTGTATATGTATATTTCTTCCTCCGACAAGCTTATTTACATACTCTTTCTTTCTATTCTATTTATATATTCTTTCTTATTAAAGAGCAGATATAAAGGGTGTCCCAGAAGTAACGAACGCCCTTCTAGCATCTGGTAGGAAAAAAATTCTGAGACGAAAAGTCCTCAGTCATTTTTCAGACGCATATATAATTAGTTATGAATTAAAATAAATAGCCAATCAGGTGCGCGCTACTGAGGAAAGGCAGCGTAGAGGGGACGGATAGGTGAATGCGTTGTAATTGCGTGCACCTGAATATGTGTGCGAAGGGAAAATTCCGAAAGCATGTGTGTGCGTGTGCGTGCGTGCGTGTGTGTGTGTGTGTGTGTGTGTGTGTGTGTGTGTGTGTGCGCGTGCGTATGCAAGCGAGTGCGTGTATGTGTGTGTGTGCAAGTATGTGTGTGTCCTAGTGTGTATGAACTTGCACACATGCTTTCGGAATTTTCCCTCCGCACACATTTTCAGGCGCACGCAATTACAACGCATTCCCCTATCCCTCCCCTCTACGCTGCCTTTCCGCTGTAGCGCGCACCTGATTGACTATTTATTTTAATTCATAATTAATTATCTATGCGTCTGAAAAATGACTGAGGACTTTTCGTCTCAGAATTTTTTTTCCTACCAGATGCTATAAGGGCGTACGTTACTTCTGGGACACCCTGTATGATGAAAAGGCGAATGTGGCAGTAGAATTTTTTAGACTCAATACGGCTGAACTTTTGGCTATTCATCGTGTCAAATGTAATCATAACGCTATACGTGCACAATTTTTCAAATTGTATAATCGCCATTTCCCATAACGGTATTTCTCGAAGTCATTTTCCACGCCTTTTTCACCGACGAGTCGTGCCATTTATAAATCAAGATGACTTAGATAATTGATTTTCAAAGTGGGGCGTCACGATATACAGGGGGTCTACCCTAACGTCGATAAAGATCCCATGTAGGATGATCGGTAGTGGCCAACGATTGGCCGATACTCGACTTCGAGCTTGCCAACATTGGCACTCGAGCTTGGCCCGATCATCGACCGAGCCTTGGATGATAAGAGCGGCCCGATATTCGCAATCAATATTGGCCCTAGAATAGCTTATGAGAATCGGCCGAGCATCGCGTAGGAGTTCATTCGAGAATCGGCCAACAATAAGTCCCCGTCAAGATTGCCATCATTGGCACTCGAGCTTGGCCAGATTATCGACCGAGTCTTGGCGGATAATTGTGACCCGTATAGATCACCAAAATTAGTCCTGCACCGCCAAAAAAAAAAATAATTATTTTTGTATTGTAATTCGTCATTACCTCGTCTTTCGAAACGATTAGTTCGAAGAAAATATTTCACCTATATGGGACTCAAACCTTGAACCTACCTACTCATAGCCAAGCACGCTGCCCCTATGCTACCGAGTACTTGTAACATTTGAATCGCAGATATGGCATAACCCGAGTAGAAATTTCTTTGGGTTAGCCTGACCAGGATCAGGCCCCGATCGGGGTGTGATACGGGTAACACCTATTCCGGACATCCTGATTCGGCCCCGATCGGGCCGGAAGTATTTAGGCCCTAAATCAGGCTATACTAAAACGGCCCTACTAAGCCGTCCCTGATAAGATCCTATTAAGGCTTTCCCCGATAGGGCCCTACCAAGGCTTGCCCGGATAGGCCCTACTATGGCTTTCCCTGATGAGGCCATAAATAGGCTTGCCCTATAACTGCCTCAGCAGTCGATAGATGCACATAACTTCTCATTTTCCACATGGAAACTTCGATTTTACAGCATCGTAGCTTCGGAGTTTCGATGCATTGCTGAATTCTATTTAAAAAAGGTGCTATGGACTGTCACTACAAAAAACGTTGTGCAACTCGGATGCGTGTTAGAAGATTTCGGTAGCTTTGTAAGGCGAAGAGAGAGAGGAATTATATATATGTGTGTGTGTGTGTGTGCGCGCGCGTGTGTGTGTACGCGTGTGCGTGTGTGTGCGCGTGTGTGAGTGTGTGTGTGCGTAAATATTTTCTTCGAACAAAAACATTTCAGCAGGCCAGGGAATGACGAATTATGATACAAATTCATTGCAGTGGAACTCTTCATTAAGTGGTTCCTTCCATTTTGGATTTTTGAAATATTATATGGATTTCTTTCTGACAATCAGGTTGCCTATCAGGCAACCAGGTCAGCCCCATATGTGACACAACGTTACATTTCGTAGTAGGGCCCTTTCAGGCTGCCTTATTAGTGCCCTACCAGGGCAGTCAGGCAACCTGATCGGGCCCTGATTTGGGCCCCATCAGAATTTTTACGCGGGAAGAAACCAAATGGATTCTCATCATTATTTGTATCACATAAACTATATCAATTGGTTAATATCATTGTGATAATTAGAGAGTGTTATCGAATAATATATAATTCCTCTCTCTCCACCCTCTCTACCCTCACAACCCTTTAATATGTGTGTTGCAATAAAGACAGACCATTAGTTCATAAGTTTAAGTTTAATTTGAATAAATAAATATATTTAAAATGAAAAATTCCAATAATGGAATGCAATAGGCAAAATTTGATTTCACGAAAAATCTAGTTAATTCAAATTAAAAATAAATAAATAGACGCGGTAGTTAATATTAATAGAATTTTTCTGTCAGTGTAGGATGGTTCATAAAAATCGGCAGAGTATCGCGTATGAGCTCGTTCGAGAATCGGGCAACAATGAGTGCATTGATTTGGTAGTATATTTGTTAAGAATAATGTCTAATGGACTCGTAACAAGTATTTATCTCGTCTTTCAATGACTTCGACGCGAAACAATGAATCGTCAATATACGAATTGCTATTCGATCATGCGTTACTCGGCTGAACATTGGCCTCGTATCGGCAAAAACATGATTGGCGAGTCTATACTTCGCCAAAAATCGACCTCGTATCGATAAGCCAATGATTAGAGAGCCTATATTTGGCCGAACATTGTCCTCGTATCGGCAAACCAATGATTGACGAGTCTATACTTCGTCAAACATCGGCCTCATATCGATAAACCAATAATGAACGAGTCTATACTTCGCCAAACATCGGCCTCGTATCGACAAGCCAATGATTAGCGAGTCTATATTGGGCCGAACATTGGCCTCGTATCGGCAAACCAATGTTGGCTAGTCAATACTCAGCCGAGCATTGGCTTACAATTGGGTAATCGATCATCGTCCCGCCAACATTGGTCCAAGTATTGGCCGTTACGGTTTGATCGGCGAAACCTACATGGGATGTGCGACAGAGGGGCGCGGTCATCGCTTTTTTTTGCAGAAAAGGGGCGTTATAAAAAAAGTTTGGGCACCCCTGACTTAGATCAAACAAATTTCCGGCGGAACACCATTATTACCACCGACATGAACAACGTTTCCGATAAATGCTGTCATTACAAATGTATTAGTCAAGAACGTTTTTATACTTCCCTTCTCTTTTGGGGTTTCATTGGATTCGCTAAAGAGACAGTTTTTTTTCTCACATATTTGGTAATGATGGGCAATCCCTATATTCTGCATGGGTTTTCAGTCACGGGACAGCTAAATTGGAAACAGATAAATATTTTTTTCTTGACAATATGATCGTTAGAATCATATAAACTTTGGCCTCATTTATTTTTATAATCCTGAACCGAAGCTGACCTTCCGTTATAGTACTCTCTTCAAGACAGTAGCCGTACAATCCCCTGATCGAAAATGCCCCCCCCCCCCCCCCCCCCCAAGGTGCGAGCTGCCCTACCGGTCTAAGCCACGAGAGATCCCGGAGGCGCGAAGCCAAAGGATCCCGCCATGGTCCCAGAGGCTCAACAGCCTTAATGGATTCCGAACGCGCCGCTATCACCGCCAGGTGGCGCCTCAGCTGAAGAAGTCGTAATTAGATTGTATTCTCTTAACTGCGTGTTCAACTGCGAGACGGAAAGAGGGAGCGCCAAGTTGTGAGCATTTTTCCCTCTTCATTTTTTTCGGCCAGCATTAAGAGCGAAGATGCCTCTTCGACGGATCCCACCAGCGCGGCGGCCCGTGTATCGCAGGCGGTCAGACGAACTCTCCCAGTTCGGAACCCCCACTTCTCACCCCGGCACCTCGTACTATGTAGTACACGAATGTTGAAACGCGTTTTCCGCCTCTAGCGTCGCTTTAAATAGCGAGGGGACAGCAGTGGCAATGAAACGGTTAGCTGTGGCTCTTCTACCTGCATCTCGTCCATTCGCGACATGCTTCTCGTCCTTCTCGCGTCCTGATTATTGGCATGGGAGTGTGCTGCCCAACCTTCTCGCGACTGCTTGTCGGCATGCGAATATGCTGCCGGCGTGACGATCCCCAACCTTCATCTCCTACCCTGTTCCTGCTGCAACATCCCAAAACTGCAGGAATAAGTCCTGCTGGCCAATCCCATCCCGTGCTATTCGTTTCCCGCAATGGCCTGCAGGTCACCTTCAACCTCCTGACGTATCCGATTGCTTTAAAAGAAATGTACATATTTCACTGCCACCCCCTTTTGGACCCCCTACGACGCTTCTCGCAGCAGCTACCCGAGCCCCGCTCCCTCCCCTATAGCCAAGTGCCCTACCTCTTCACTTTTTTGCCCTGCGCCCAAACGGCAGCCACCCCCTCCTCTCCACAACTCTTAAACTCTTCTTCAGTCTCAAATTTCATTATAGTTCCCGTTATTGCAACTCCTACCCACTCCACCCCCGCTATTGATATTATACGCCGCAGATAGGAGAAGAAAAAAATCAGCTCCTTCCGAATGTACCTCAATACCCGTCAAGAAATCAGACCGGGCATTCCCTACTTTGTGCCCGGCCCTGACCAGGCTTGCCTTGTCTGATTTACTTGACCGGGCCCTCCTATGAAACAAACCGGGAAGATCGCAAAACCGTTTTTTACGGCTTACCCTCTATGTGTGAAAATTACAATTTTCTGGCCGGGATACATTGCGAGTAAGTACACCTTCACGTGGTGTCTACCCGGCCAAAACATCGACATGCTCTGAAAGTGGAGCCTGTCTTCAGGAACTAAAGAAAATCTTCTTTGCTCTTCACCTTATCAGAGATATTTATAATTGATTGAGATGAAACTAGTACATCTGCTGTAATTCCATTCGTCATTAAAAGCATTCATTGCATCAATGATAATCGACGAGAATAACAATGCTTATCTTAAATAACGGGATTACGATAACTCATTATTTGAGCATAAATAATAGGAACATTATTTTATGAGGCAAAAAAGTTAAGCAGGTCATTGGTGGTTTTTAAACGCCTTGTTACCATGTGGGGAAATATCCATTGTTCTGGCCGGGAAGACATTACCTGAATGTATTTCGCCAACAATCCGCCAGGTGACGACAAGCAAAGAGCTTCGCGTAAGCAAGGTACCATCGTAAGAGGATAAAAGTTCGTCGTGTGAGTTGTAGGGGAGGCTGGGGTCGATAGAAACACGGGCCAAACGAAACAAGTTGAATAACTCGAAGATGGTCATTGATGGCGGTGGGGGCCCAAGGGGGAAAGGAACTGCTTTGCATATCGGAACCTGTCGCTTAGTTCACGCCGCCGCTCCGAGAGCGTCGAACATTTTATGTGGGTGCATCGCTTTTTCAACACAAAAAGTAAGTTTTTTAATTACTATTATTTTGCGTATTGCTTCAAAACTATTGTTCCTCCTTCAGCGTTGTTTACAATCAACATTACTGTAAATATCCTTGTAAGTTTATTGTGGTCAGCACCTACCTATAACATTTAAGTTCTTTATTATTCGATAAATGATTGGAAGCGAGGTTATGGGGGCAGTTGAAACAAACTGTTCAAGGTCAATTAAAACGTGTTTCTATTGACCCCGAACAAACATTTTATACGTAAGCAAGTTTTCCAAATCTGTTTTTTTTAGATGGCAAGAAACCTTCCGAAGCTACGAACCGCGGCAGTTGCGATCTCGAAAATTATAAAAAGGCTTATGAAGATGCCAAAAAATATACATCAAAAAAATATATCAAAACGCTAAATAGGAGTAGGAAAAAGAGAAAGTCAACAATATACACCGATACCCCAGAAAAAAGTGACAAAGAAAAAGACTAAAGAGAAAGACCGCAGAAAACAGGCTAAGAGAGTAAAAAAGAACCTCGGAGAAAAAAAGCAAGAACAAGAATAAACGTAAACATGGAGTTTTCTACAGATGATAAATCTGAAAAATACTTCTGTCTAGTTTGCGTGGAAAGTTACGGCCACAACAGGCCAGGAAAAGGCTGGGTGCAGGCTGTGGGCACACGAAGTTTGCACAGCAGGCGATCTGATTTATTTGTGCCATAATTGTGAATTCAAATAATGTTTATATTTGAGTGTTCGGACCAATAGGTCTTTGTTAATTTCTTAGAAGTTGATAATATTAGATAAAAACTTCTAATAGTGTTGTTTTTAAATAAGTTGGTCTCATTGAGTACCTTGCTAGTAACAAAAACTATTCTGACTATCTTTAGTAAATTAAAACTAGATAAGTAAAATCATATTGGAGCACCTCAATATGCCTTCGGTGATAGTAAAACTGGAACGAAAAGTAATAAAACCGATTATTTTAATTTAAAGTGTATTTTATTCACACCAAACATACTTCATCACTTCATACACATCATTACCAGTACCTGGGTTTGGTAGTAACATCAGTTCTGTCACATCCGGAAGGGATGAGAGCATAATATTTTCGTTTCCCTCTTTGTTGCCTACGCCTAGCGCAATAGCACGGGATGAGGGTAAAAAGGGGTAGTGCGTGGGAAAGAGTAGAATTAAGGAATTGACACGATGTTTCGAAATTGAGGGATAATTCGACAGACTTGGTGTACGATTGACACTATTTTGTTTATTGTAAGATTACTAGACGGTTTGAAGCGATCAGGTTTACGATGAATGATACAAAAATAAAAGGTAAAGTTAGCTTACATTCGTTGTGTTTGACACTCGGTCGTTCGCTCGCTCGCTCGCTCTTGGCCTGGTGCGCTCGCTGGTACAATTGCTGGTAAGACGCTCGCAGGATTTTAGGCTGGTCGTGTGTATACTCGACGTGTTTACTACGACGGCACTACGCGTAGATAGAAATATGAACGGCGCGCAAGGTCGATGAATTGAGATTGATATTCACGGACCGATGATAGAAATTATACAAGTGTAAATAAAACTTTTGTGACTCGAAAAATGAAGACGGTTCGTATGAAGGATAATCGGAGATATTCGTTAGGCTTCTGGGTTAAGACTTGATATAAGGAATGATTCGGTTGACGGGAGACCGAGCTTGAATTTGATCTACGCGTCTTATTCGTAGATTTATACATTTTAATACGCTTCTGACGGCAAATGAGGATATTGGGAATAACCGAGATAAAAAAAAACCTAAATGAGAGAAGGGACATTCGCTAGGATGTAATAGTTCAATCAGCTGAAAACACCTGTTTTAACTAACCCCAGGCACCGTTTCGATTGACCCCGACACAGGGTCAAATGAAACGTTTTCCAAAAGTTTTGAAATAGCTTCTGCCTAAGTTCAGGGCATATTAGAAGCAAAATCAATAATGCTATCATATAGCCAGGTCATCTAGCTATAGTTTAAGCCCATTACAAGGTATAAAATGAAGTCACACTAACCGATTTTCTCAAAAACGTTCCAATTGACCCTAGCCTCCCCTACCACGTACAGAAGTGCTATACTTACAGCGTGCACTTATGCTTATGATTTTGCGATATTTGTGAAATAACTCTATGCACTCTAGGCTTTTTCGCTCGAATAGTGATCTGTGTACGTTTTTTTGTCTCTTTTCTTATAAGGAAATGTGAGCAAGCTTATGTATACACTCACATACTACCTTAGCAAGTAGCTAACCAACAAACAATATGTTGCCGAAATACTAAATTGAATACACTCCTGATTTTACCTCCTCAAGGACTCCAAAAACGCTGAAACGTCATTTTTAATTTCATCGTTTGTTCCTGGTTATTTCCCGATCTACTCCCTAAAACATTCCTGGTAATTTACCACTTGTTCTCCGGCCCGTTCCTGAACAGTTGCCCAGAAAAGAAACGGCGGATCGGGGCCTAGCTTTGAACCCGTTCCATTGCAAACCTTCTTCAGGGTGGCAGGCTCGACCAGAGCCTGATATTATCTAGGGAAGGCAGATGAGGGGCAGTACTTTTTCCCAACTCAAATGTCGACACGGGTAGTGGCTCTTTTAGACCCTACTGTTCGGGAAATCCGTCATCTCACGGCGGAGCAAGCTTCTCTCAAGCTTATGTTAATCTCACCCCTTCGTTGATTTCGCACTACGACCCTTCCAGGTCTTGATAATGAATGGCCCAGCATAGTTAACTCCCGTATGAGTGCCGGTACGTGATGGAGTGACACGAGCAACTGGCAGTTGACCCATCAGCTTTTGAGCAGGCACCCCCCGTTGGCGTGCGCACGTGACACAGTGGACGATGTGAGTTGTTACTAGAGCTCGGCCTCCGAGGATCCAATATGATTATTGTATATCCGCGAGCGTCAACTGAGTGCCTCTATGCAGCGTGCGTCGGTGAGAATGTTCTATGATGAGTGATGACAGGCGTGAGTGTCGAGGCAATATTGCCGGATGCTTACTTTCCTTGCTGAGTGGTGATAAGTTGCGTCGCCCTTCTACTCGAATGACTCCTCCGTGGTCGAGAAAAGCGGTCAATCGAGAAAAAGCATGGTTCTTTGGCAGCGTTGAGTTTGACTTAATGATTCGAGCTCGTGTGAGAAGTACGCTGGTTGTGTAGCTGTCACCCAAAAGAGTTTGGCTGCCCCCAAGTCGTCTTTCAAAATGGTTGTTGAGTTTGTCTGATTCTTCAGTCTCGCGATAACCTTGAGGCAGAGTGCGGTGACTTTGATGAATTTAGTCCTTCGAGCCGGATTGCGACAAAGTAGTGAACGCGCGCGAGTGTTAATGCGATAATTGAAAATAGTGACAATCATTGTGCGAACTCATTCTCTAACGATCAATCACGTGCGCGGATCAGTCGTTAGGGTGCCAATCATTGTGACACTCGGTGGTGCGCGACCAATAACTGTACCTTTCCCGCTTACGCGGCCAATCACTGAGTTTTGTGCCTTTTGAGTGGCTCATCACTGCACCTCACAGTGTTTTTCAGTGTTTTTCGATATTTCATTCATAAATTCAGTGGTCGGTCGCGCGATACTCTCTCGTGATATTTATTGACAGTGTGTGAACTCAGTCCTCGTGCATCTCATGATGGCCAAGTCCTCGTCAGGCAGAGCGACGCCAGAAACTCGCAACCTGAGTGAAAGAAGTGACAGAATGTCTCAACTTCCACCTCAGGCGCCTGGAATCGTGGTTCCTCCAAATGAGGACGCAGGCAGAACCGCAGCCCCGGCCTGAACAACTGGGATAATTGGTGACTCGTGTGGATCTCGATCCACACGACAAAACTCACCCTCACGACTCCCAACAGAACTCGTCATCAAGTATCACAGTCAAGTAAATTGCTTCGCGTGTCTGGAGTTGATCAAGGACGATGTGCCAGAGGATCTGACAACCTTGACCCTCCCTGACGTAGAAGCTGAACTCGAGCAACTAGAGGAACTCCACAAAGACTTCTCATCGACTCATGCGTACTTTAAACTCAACTGGCCTGCAGCGTTCTTGAACCACCCGTACTTCAACGGCAATCTTCATCAACAGGAAACGAAATTCTACCGCAAGGTACGACTCTCCCTTGGCAAGGCCAAACACTCATTCTTGACCCAGCATGGCGTTCAGGCGTCTCAATCATCATCCGCCGAGCCGAGGTATGAATCAAAATTACCCGATATCAACTCAAGAGTTTCGCACTTGTTGAGATGTTTCAAGATGTTTGACTCACTCATTCTCAGGAATGAGAGGACCTCAGACATCGAGAGGACCTCAGACATCGAGATTATCTTCACAGCTGCATGCAAGGTTCGCCGGCACGAGTCGTCGCCAACCTTCCTCTAGCTGGCAGCTCGTTGCATCCCTCATGGGAAATTCTGTACGCTGAATATCTCAACGGTGACGGAAGCGCGCAAGGCCTTGGAGTCTTTGGGTGCCATAGAAAATCTGGGAGATTTAATCATGGTCCATCACGTCTTACGCCATCTCGATCGCTCCACGCGGGAGGCTTGAGAAACTTCACTCGGATCTTCCATCGAGTATCCAGCTTTTGCACGACTCGCGGAGTTTGTAACCGCCCGGGCTCGTGCTCTCGAGCGCATCGAGGCAACAAGCACTCAACAACAGAGCACACGAACTCCAACGTCCAAGAAATCAATCACAGCGCATCGGGTCTCAGCTCAGTCTTCTGAGACAACACCATCAACGGACTCAAAAGCATATCATTGCGACTGTTGCGACGCCAGTCACTTCATAGTGACGTGTCCGAAGTTCAGGGCTTTGGACGTTCCAGCATGCCGCAAACTCATCAAGAAAGGAAGGCTATGCTTTAACTGCTTGGGCCGTCATAACGCAAACTCATGCAAGTCCACCAAAGGCTGCAAGCAGTGTGGAGCAAAACACCACTCAATGCTTCACGAGGCAGAAAGCCGACAATCAGCTCAACCGTCTTCTACTGAAACAACAGCGTCAACATCTCACTGGGATTCCGGTGCAATCGTCAGCTCAGCAGCCGCTCCTTGCACTCAACAGCCAACGCTGCTTGCCACAGCAGTTGCCATCACGCACTCATCAATAGCTTCTCATCAAGTCCGCTTACTCATCGATCCCCTCAACATTGGCCGCCAGCACTCATCAATACCAATCATCGGGATTGGAGGGAAAAGGACAAAGAAACACGCGGTATGCTATCTTTACAATTGTGCTCACGTAAGATGAGTGCAACCGTTACTGTTCAAGCTCATATACTCAACGTTGTTTCCGCCATCCTCCCATCATTCCATTCGTCTAATCAATCGTGGCCTCACCTAGCAAATCTAAAACTGGCACATCCCAATTTTCTTGAGCCACGCTCCATTGATGTTATCATTGGCGCTGACTCATATAAACAAGTTATTAAACCTGATATCATCAAGGGATCAACTTCAATACCAATCGCTCAATTGTCTATTTTCGAATAGCTTATCCTCGGTCCAGTCCACTCATCACACTCCTCATCGTCCACAGCTCATCATGTAGTTACTCAAGCCGACAACATTGAGCTCTAAAATGTCCTTACCAAATTTTGGGTTCAGGAAGAATTACCATCGGTCGACGCAAATACACTCACCCAGGAAGAACAAGAGTGTGAAAATCATTTTCGTGCCACACGTGACGCCACTGGTCATTATATCGTGCAATTCCTTTCAAATCATCACGCAACCTGTTGGGCAACTCACAAACAACAGTTCATCATTGACTCCAACGAATGCTGAAGAAGCTTCAGCGAGAAAATAAACTCAAGGAACTCTACACAACGTTCATGCGGGAGTATGAAGAGCTCGGTCACATGACTCGGGCAACGGATTACTCATCAAGGGCAATCACACAAGGTGGGTTTACTTCGGGCGCAGTTGCCGATGGGATGACCTCAGCACAAGATGCTTCAAAACGATCTGGAGGGTTGAGGGTCTCATCCGGTGGCTCGTCAGCACGAACTCGACCTGTGTACTACTTGCCTCATCACGGCGTACACAGACCCGACAGTACGACAACAAAACTACGTATAGTTTCGAACGGTTCAAGCCCAACAATATCAAGACACTCAGTGAACGACCTCATGCACATCGGTCCAAATCCCTCACTGGAAACATCAGACGTACTCATCTGGATTGGCCATCAACGCCACATCTTCGCAACGGACAGCACGAAAATATACCGACAAATTCAAGTACACAAGGAAGATTGGAATCTCCAACGCATCTTGTGGGTCGACGACGAACTCAACGAGGTTCCCTACCAACTCACTACGGTGACCTATGGAACCAAAGCTGTGCCGTACCTCGCCGTTCGAGCACTCTTGCAGTTGGTCGAGGACAAGGGTCACCGGTTCGCTCTAGCCATACCATCTCTTACCAACGGCAGATACGTCTACGACATTTTCGGTGGTGCTGACTCAGTTGACGAACTCATAAAAATTTCTTCTTCTTTTTTGGCTTCTAAAAGCCGACACATTTACCTTTGTGGCAAAATTCACTGACCATTCAGCAAAACTCACGAAGCGACTCATCCTATCTGAGGTAGCACAGATATTCGATCCACTCGGTTTCATCTCACCAGTGACAATCAGAGCGAAAATGCTGTTACAAGAATTTGGGTTGCACAAAATCAGCTGGGACGACTCACTGCCATCTCCCATCACTTTAAGGTGGCAACACATCAGAGAGGACCTAAAAAACTTGGCCAAGATCTCAATCTCCAGGTGGTTCACTGCCTGGAGTGACTCAACGATAGAACTTTATGGCTTTTCCGACGCATCTCAAATCGCAATGCCAGCTGCAGTCTACATTGTCGTTAAATCACCGTCCACCGGCGCCAAATCATCACTCGTCTGCGCAAAGACGAAAGTAACTCCACTCAAGAAACTGACCATCCTGAGGTTGGAACTCACCGCAGCGCTGCTACTATCAAGACTTGTCAAACATGCACGAGCAACAATCAAGCTACCAATTAAATCAACTCATTTGCGGACGGACTCAGAAGTCACACTCATGTGGATCAATGAACCCGCTTTACGCTGGAAGGACTATGTCAGGAACAGAGTAACTCAAATTCAATAACTCACGTCTCAAGCTCAGTGGCGACACGTCCTTGGCACTTCAAACCCAGCAGATGACCCGTCAAGATGCCTGACTACACAACAACTCATGGACCACTCGCTCTGGTAGACGGGACCACCATGGATAACAAAATCAACAAAATCATGGCCATAACAGAAGCCGATCTCCGACAACCTCAGTTCACATGAGATTTGTCCGGGCATCGCACACTTTATAGCCACTCCAAGAATCGAGTATCATTGGGATTTAATTTACTGGTACTCGTCTCTCACCAAACTCATCAAAGTCACCGCACTCTGCCTCAAGGTTATCGCGAGACTGAAGAAGCAGACTAAGTCGACAACCATTTCGACAGACGATTTGGAGGCAGCCAAACTCTTTTGAGTGAAAGCTACCCAAGCAGCGTACTTCTCACACGAGCTCAACTCACTAAAGTCAAACTCAACGCTGTCAAAGAATCATGCCTTTTCTCGATTGACCGCCTTCCTCGATCACGTAGGAGTTATTCGAGTAGGAATGCGGCTCAACTTATCACCACTTACAATCAGTAAGGAAAGTAAGCATCCGGCAATATTGCCTCGACAGTCACGTCTGACGTTACTTATCATAGAACATTCCCACCGACGCTCACTGCATGGAGGTACTCAGTCGACGTTCGCAGATATACGACAATCATATTGGATCTTCGGAGGCCGAGCTCCAGTAAAAACTCACATCCTCCATTGTGTCACGTGCGCACGCCAACGGGGAATGCGTGCTCAACAGCTGATGGGTCAACTGCCAGTTGCTCGTGTCACTCCATCACGTCCCTTCACGCATACGGGAGTTCACTATGCTGGGCCCACTCACCATCAAGACATGGAAGGGTCGTGGTGCGAAATCAACAAAGGGGTGGATTTGCGTTTTCGTGTGCCTCAAAACCTCAGCCGTACATCTCAAAGCCGACAGCAACTATACAGCCGACGGATTCATCGAGACCTACCGACGTTTCATATCATGGAGAGGTATTCCACGCATTATTTCTTCTGATTGCGCAACCAACTTCGTTGGCGCTGACACCACATTGAGACGCATGTCCACTCAAAGTACTCACGAACATCGCAAAATCGCCTCAACACTCTCAATCGACAGCATTCAATGGCACTTCAACCCCCCTCCAGCTCCACATATGGGCGGCAAATGGAAAGCAGTCGTCAAATCAATCAAATTTCATCTCAGACGCACTGTGGGAGAAACTGTGCTCACCTTTGAAAAACTCAGCACCTTACTCTCACAAATTGAGGCAGTTTAAACCTCAAGACCACTGGAACCACTCAGCGATGACGCAGAAGACGTGTCAGCACTTACCCCTGGGCATTTCTTAACTGGTAGTGCCCTCTCTACTCTGCCGGAACCATCTGTGATGGATCTCAACATCAATCGCCTATCCAGATGGCAACTCAACCAACAACAGAATTTCCAATACTTCTGGAATCATTGTACGAGACATTACCTAAAACGTCAACAATCAATTTCGAAGTGGCATCATCCGTCTAGCAACATCAAAATTGGATCACTCGTACTCATCACCGATGAAAGACACATCACCGATGAGAGGGTCACAGCTCTATATCCTGGTGCAGATGGACTCAACAGAGTGGTCACACTCAAGATGGCAAAATCAACACTCACGCGACCAGTCGCAAAGCAAGCACCACTTCCAACTGGATACGGACTTCCCTCAGAAGAAACATCATCAACTCATTGCTGATGGCGGGAGAATGTTCGGGAATTCCGTCGTCTCACGGCGGAGCGAGCTTCTCTCAAGGCTCACGCGCGGCAGCATCTCTCGAGTCCGCAGCCACTCACACCTCATGCCTGCTGACCGGCATGGGCGGCCATCTTGAGCGGCTCTCTCGTTCAGTCTACGCCACGCGAAACATCGAACGCGTCGTATATAAAAATTTAAAAGCTCATTTTCACTCAGCCTTTGTTAAATGTAAAACTTAAAACCACTCATCAACTTAGTTAGCGATTGTTCGCACGGGCGGCAATCTGCATAAGCAAATTGGTGCATCATCATAAATATTTCATTCTCAACACGTGGTCGAGCCGGGGCCACGTGTCCTTTGTACACTCGTAGGGCAACTCGACCATCGCGACGACGAATCAATAATATTCGCTTAGCAAACACGGTCGTATAATCACACTCGTTTCTAAATAATCCATTTGTCTACATTTAGTGAGTAAGATTAAAATGAATAAAGTTTATTGTCTGTGATAATTTCGAAGTGCGTGTGTCCGCCATTTTTACTTGACCATACCTTGTCGCAATCCCTTTCCACCGGCAACTCATCGTTAATCTCAAACACCTACATTTCCGACCCTTTCTAACCCCTCTTTCCCTTCGGCCACGCCAAAATCATATAACGGACTGCTATGTATGTGGGACTGTATATAGGACCCCAGACATTTTCTGAATTCGGGGCAGCAAAGAAAACAGACGTCATCGGTATCAGACATAACTAGAAACGTCGGCCAAGTGCCACTATCAGCCGATCATCGTTCCAGTTTCACCACCGAATATAACTAACTGTGATATTGAGGGCAGAACCAGTCCTTTTGGCTTTTTTCCCAGTCCTTTTGGCCCTTCCTTATATACCTTCCCTTCAAACATTTCACCGCGGTAGTATTTGAGATGCTTAGGGCCATCATAGTTGAGCTGCTTTCGGGAACTGTGGTGCCTTCTCAGTTTAAGCAGAATGAGCTGTGACATTGCGTCACAAGCGCGGATGGCGTTCCGCGCGTAATCCGCGGTACAGCATGTTGTCCATAAAGAAATCACAGTAATTCATTTATAGCGCGGTTTTGTGATTTTTGTGACGGTATAATGACCCCCAAAGACGACGCTACGAGGAAGTCGACACCACCAGCCGTCAGCCAAAGCCAAGCCAGTCGCAACCAACTTCAAATCGGTTCATCCCTGTGCCACGCTTGAGCGGTTTCTCGTCACTCCTCCAATCCCACTGAGAATAACCCGTCGGAGCCGCAATATATCTGCGAGATTATAGGCACCTTCTGGGCGAGCATGTAGGCACCTTCTGAGCGGGAATCCAGGCACTTTCTGACGAAGACAGAGGACAACAGCACCAACCAAGCCGTGCCGGAAAAGGAAATGCTGCGTGGAGGAAACAGAAAACACCGAAGATCGTCTTCTGATATCTCAGTCGCGCTGAAACAATTTGCGACCGTCTCGAACAGATAAGAATCGATATCGATCGAAAAGACCGAAGTGGAAGCGTCTGAAAAGTGGAAAAAGGGAAAGGAGATGTCAAGGTCTCCGGATCGAATATCGAGTCCCTTTTCGTTTTTCGAGAACAGAGAATTATGATATCTGCGCATTGTTTTTTTACTTGATTTTCTTGTTACTAAATTTGTTTTGTAAATAATATCTTGCGTTATTATTGGAATTTCGCCATAACTATTTTTCAACTCTATTTGAGTTTCATTACAGTCATTACATCCACGCTCTTGATCCAGTGAAAGAAACTGTGGTGTTCGACAAAGACGACGTACCCCAACCCTGAGATTCCTTCTTGTTCCCGCAAATCCGTTTAGATCACTTTTTTGGGCATTAACCAAGAAGTTACAGGCATGTAGAATGCGGTAATATTATTACTTATATAGTCTCATTTAAATCTGACTTGTATCGAACCTATTTTCGATACCACTGTAAATATTCTTCTTTTGTCATTATTGAATCTAATTCTTATTCCTTACGCGCCTCCAAGATTTATTACTGGCTTCTCTTGTTGTCCCGCCGGCGATATTCACTTGCAGATTCCCGTCAAAATGTGTGTGTGTCTTTTGTTAAGTTTCATCTACCCCGAAGAGTTTCCTTCAAATATAAAAAATGTATTTCCACCGAGTGACGGTCGTCGGCGAGTCCATCTCGGCTTGCCGGTTAATTTCAGTTGTGTTCGTTGTTCTTTTTTACCTTATTATCTCTCTCAAGATCTATATTTATTTATATCCCAGCGACCCTCAAGTGCTGCCAAACGAATTTTCACTGATATACCTGGTCAGGCCAGATATTTCACTGAATATCCCGGGGTTTCTTCTTCACACATTCGCCTTTAACACTCTGGTTACTTTAACACCGTCTGACAATACCATTATCCGTGACTGGAGACCACTTCAACCTTTCATTATTTCTATTGCTTTATTTTTCAGTTCCTCTTCGCTCTCTCGCAATGTTTATTTTGAACATACGTGTCAACGTCGAAAGGACGTTCGCCGAATGGGAATGGCGAGGGAATTTTTTTTCTTCGACACTTTCCGCGTTTTCTTATGAGAACGAAACGCGTTATTTGTATGACTCTTGGGACTTTCTACCTAAAATTTACTGAATTTTTCTGTTTTGATAACATTCTCGGATCCGGGAACGAAGTTTTCACGACTGCATCGATTTGAAATTTACATCTTTCGAAACATCTGTTATTTGGGAGATTCTGCAAGGGCGTACTGGTTTTCGAAAAAGCACGCCCATTCTGCGCTCTATATTTCTCGGTGAGATATCCCTGCCTGGTTGGCGATAGAACTCTGTTTTCCGGTTGGATTATTGGATCACTTAGCTTCTACGTATAACTCTATGTACATATATCTGCATATACATCGCCGTCTTCACTCCGACTACAAAGCCGATAATCCTTGCTCCATGCAGGAAGAAAAAGAATGTATCGCTCCTGAAAAATGTTCCAGGATCTTGCCACTAAACGTTTAGGAACTAAAAGGTAAATTATTTGTAATATCAATATTTAAAGTGGCTACATTATTATATTCTATTATAAAGCTCTTATCAACATTTTTTCAAAGAACATAACTTAAGTGAAGGTACAGTAATACGAATTAAGTTGTAATACTCTGAAGTGACAAATACGGAGCGCGTTTTTTAAAGGGTAAGGGATACCGTTAAGAGACTTAAAATTTATACACTTATAGCTTTAATTATTTTAATCGACTATGATCAGCAGTTATCGCAAAAAACTAGCATGATATATTTTTGTCACGTCAGAGCTATGCGGTTTTAATCTGTCGAGCTAAAAGCTAGTAAGAAAAAATTCATTGAGTACTTTCTTTCCAGACAATTTACACTGCGGAAAAAAGGAGAGCCGTACTTTGTTCTTCTTTCAATGAAGAATACAACGACCGTTACATAATGTCGGTCGTCTTGCAATGGAGTGAGAAACGGATTTTTCAGCTGTCTCTCTTGTACTCGTATATCATGTAGCGCATATTATCTTTTGCCGTAAAGAGAACAGATAGAGTAAATATACATTTGGTAGTACACCTGACGACAAATAAAAATAAAACTCGCGATAATATATTTTAGGATCATATCGTCACGATTATTGTGCGGTATCGGAACTCGTTATCGTTCGTTTGAATTCCTCTTCCTGTGCATATTCGGGCATAAGCATGTATATTTCGACATGCTCCTATGTGCATGCATGCATGTGTAAATGCACATGTATATAAATTATATGTATACGTACAAGTATTCCTGTGACCTCGACATCACACTTGGAAAAGCGGCTTAAGAGCTACCCCTACCGTCAACTCTCTTACGTGCTTAAAGTCCCCTGCCTCTCTGCCCCTATTCCGCTTCCTGTGGTTGTGCCAACTTCCTGAACACCGCAGGATTATCCGCGAAAAGCCATGGGACGGTTATACCCAGACCGAAGCGACAAAGAGACCGTTTTATCTAACATTTCGTAAAATACCAAAATGAAGTAGGGAAGTCGTTCGGAGGAATTGCCGCGAAGCGCAGAAAAACTACATACATAGGTTCGACACGATTTCGCGCTGCAGAAAAAAATTAGTCGCGGCCATTACGGATAAGAATGTGAACTTCCTTGTACGAGCTGAACGAGAGAAAGTGGCCTGAATCGGCAAGCAAAAGTTATTCGGAGACTGCTTCTTTTATGTAATATTGAAAAAAAATTATTTCCGATGTTTCATTGTATGCCCTGTCGCCCAGTTACGATCCTAGGCCTTCTCAGGTTTACCTCACCTGTGTAAGTTTACGATTTCCAGTTTGGAGAGGAAATTCTTTTACTCCCGAGAGTATTTCTCAGTTCCATGTTCATGCATCCAAGGTGTTAGCCCACGTCGTCGCTGCTTAAATAAGATGGGAGAATGCCAAAGCAGCTCCCCGAAGGCGCGTTCACTGCTTTCAATGTATATGTCGTATCATTGTCTTTCTGTTTGCGGGTGAAATCTTGAAAGCTTATGTATGTGATTGTCCTATTATAGGCGCATCGACGAACTTTGTCTCGATAAATTGTGAACAGCAGAAGAGTTGGAAGGGCGGTGGAGACGCCGTATATATTGTTAGCCTAAACATTGATTAGGCTGCCGAAGGCGCAAAGCATTAAACCAAAATTGATATTCGTTCGAATGTGAAATTATGGTGACATAAAATAACCTCGAGGACAATAGAAGCGAGGGAGAATTGTGTTCTAGAGATATAAACGCTTAACCTTGGATATCCAGCAGTGTACTTGGCCCTTTTTCTCAACCCTCTTCTCTATAAAAGCTGCTTCCTCCCCTCTCACTATATATTTCATGCTAGCAGATATTTCACACAAAGTCTTGTTCATCGTAGATCATCCGGGCAACACATGGCACCTTTCCCGAGAGTCTCGAGTGGGACCGGTTCACATGTACACACAAATAACTCAGACACGGATACGCAGGCAAATGCATATATGAACAAACAACTAAGATGGAGGACGAGTGTAAAGCGTTGGCAAAGGCCTCCTCGTACATGGAGTTCCTCGCGGAAGTGGTGGTAATGGTGGTGGAATGGCGGCTTATAGGTGTCATAATTTATCACCTAGGTCGGCATGACCTGTACATCCTGGACCTACCAAAGCGTGCCCTCCTATCCTGATCTCCTTCCTCCGCATCTCTCTCGATCTCTAATATTCCTGACTTTCTAGATGAATAGCCTTTGCTCGACTTGAAGGTCGAAGCGATATCTGTAGCATAAACTACGAGCTTGACTTAGACAAGCATCTCAACTGACAGCCGTGAATCGTACGGTGGTCTTCGGGGGAAAAAAAACTTACTTAACCAAAAGTAATCATAAGCGATTATACTACCACGACCTTTATCATTAAAATTAGTTGAGAAATTCTCGTGAAATATTTTCGGGAAATAAAAATGGAGCAGAAGAATAAGGAGGGAATTATTCTCCACCTACACAAGACATGTACCCAATTAAGGTGGTATTACTGTCTCGAAACTTCAAAAATTCGATTTTTTTTTGCTTTTTCTTATAGTTTGGGGTTCTGAGAATGAGTCTCGAAAATATTAATTTGAAATTCGTAGAACTCTCATAGTTACAGAGGCGTAAAGGCTGCGATGCGTTGGGGCGCGCCAGGTAGCCATCCTCTCGACCGTTATGTCCATTGCATACCGGCTTGGGGATATTTCGGATCGATATTCCGGGTACGTCCCCTTTATCTGCTGAGGAAGAACTTTTTTTTATACCTAGACGAGAGAGGATCATCATGTTGTAGTGCTTCTGTGTATTCGAATACCTAGACATTCCTCCCCGTTGCTCTCTTTTTCTTTCGCCGCCGATGGTCACACGATTCGGGAAAGCCCTTAAGGTTTGTCCTCCGTAGAGTCGACAGGGCAACAAGAGATAGCGGGATGCAAAGAGTCGGAAGAGGGAGAGGGAAAGGTGGAAAGAGCGGCAGAGGGGACGGACAAAGAAAGGAGACAGAAAGGATTCAAGAGAGAAGCTCCCGAGTCAAAATTTTTAGCTTCCTCTGAACCCTCGCAGGATCCATTTCTTTTGTAATACATAAGCCGCCAGCCTCCGTTGAACCTACCAAACCCCATCTGTCGAGTTCAGTGCCATGAAGAGACCTCCTCTTGGTCCAGTGTAGCCTCTGTTAGACCTCCCAAACCTTCTTTCGACCCCCAGTTTCAGTGAAACGTGCAGAACACAGGTCTCCTTAACCTGCTTTCGATCTGAAACCGTTGCCTCGACCCTGCCTAACCTGCTTTCGACCCAAATTCGATATCTCCTCCATCATCACTCCATTGTGGCCTGATCGGTAACCCGTTCGATGATGTAAATAATACGTTTTCCTTGATTATCGCGCGAAGAACGGTACAGATATGAATTATCAGATGATGAATAAATACTACACAATTAATAAAAAATACATCGTCACCTTATCAAAGTATTAGTGCAATATTAATATGCAAAAACAATCAAATTTTCTCAATATCGATTTATTATTGCTTAATAGGCGATTCATAAAAGAATGCTCCTATATACAGTCTTACTCCAATTCTATCAGATTAATGAGCGTCACGAATTTTCCTGTGAAAAATAATCTCACAGGAAAATTCTTTAAAAATGCCAGGCTATCCAATATAAGCTTACGCGACTCTTTACATCCTTGACATTTCGCCTTAAACCCTCGAGTTCTTGAGTTACATCGCATTATCTAGAATGAGTCTTTTTTAGCAAAAAAATGAAATAACTTTGCGAAAAAAATTGTACGACACTTTTGAAGAAACGAAAATGGAGCTTCTGCTACCCCGTTCAAGTTTATCATGGATGAACGTGACAATTTTTCTTTTTTGTATAAGTCATGCGCCCAATTCTCGATGGTCGAAAAAAAGGCGGAAAACTGTCGGATACAAAAATGCGTACCGGGTCGAAAAAAAAATCATAAAAAAATATTGCAAAAAAGCAAAATAAAGCTGAATTTGTTTCCTTCATAACGCCGTTCGGTAAATTTGGTTATCGTTTTTTTTACGGAGCTATGTAACTTTTAGTGCAGCAAGAAATATCGACTGGTGTATCCAAAGTTTTAAGTGACGGTGTATATTATATAATACTATATATATATATATATATATATATATATATATATATATATATATATATATATATATATATATATATATATATATATATATATATATATATATATATATTATACTTGAAATATGTGGTTGCGTTAATATATTCTAATATACACTACCAGTCAAAAGTATTCGGACACTTCAGATAATTGCAAAACTTTCAATCATTTTGGATAATTGCAAAATTATGGTAGAATGATTATTATTTTACGAAGATACTATAAAGCTCTGTATAATTAATTTATTATATAGACCTTCATAGTACCTTCGTAAAATAATAAATTATATTACTCTAACATTATTTTTCAATTATCCAGCGCTCAAAAGTTTTGCGATTATAAGGAATGTCCGAAAACTTTTCGCTGGCAGTGGAGATGTAAATAACATATAATGTTAATATCTATATGAAACGTTAGGGTGTCAATTATAGTCTATTTCATATTTTAAAAGATTGAAATTGTCGGTTTGGAATTCAACCTCATTCGATTTTTTGTTTAGTTTTTTCCGTTTGTTTTTTTTTGGTTCATTCAATAATGAGTCGATAAATGGCGATGGCCGGTTACCGTCGATTTCAAATAAAATGTTTGATTTTTGTTTGTTTTCATTTTTAGCACGTCGAAAAAAATATATATTTCCACGTGTATGTGTGAAGCATATTTTTATTTCTTTCCACTAAATGTTATGGTATTAACTAACCGCGTCTATTTGATTCTTTTTTATTTGAATTGACTACATTTTTCATTGCGTATTGCATTCCATTATTAGAATAATTTATTTCAAATATGTTTATTTATTCAAATCAATCTATTCAATATCGTCCAATAACCAAATATTTTATTTGATTCCAATAAATCTGTGATTCGGTTTCACCTGGTCGAAAAACAATTTAGTTAAATTCACTGAATGGATCTGGTTAATTTTTTTTTTAATTACATTAACCCTTAGTAGTCACACTCAGCTACAATCACGTTATAGTCATACTGGGTCCATGGGACCCAGGCGTGTTTAAATTGTTATAAATAATGAAATAATGCATTGAGCGATATGAAAAAAATAAAATGAAAATACTTGTAAGATTTAAAACCAGAAACGTGGGGTACATGTGAAACGGTAAAATATCAACGCCAAGTAATAAAAATCCCTCAAAATCGTTGTCGCTTGTTTTACTACATAAAAAATTCTGATTTATCGCAAATATCTCAAAATATACTTTTTATTTAAATTCAAAAATGGTTTCATTATACTTCTTTAATGCGAATGTACAAAAAAAGTGAAATCACTTTTATGAAATAGCCAACTAAGTTACTAGTCATGTTGCACACTAAATTGTTAAAGCTTGGAAATATTATTTTTGAAAATATTTAATTTAAAAAAGTCATCTTACTATTATAAGAAAACATTGATATCACCATTGTACAAAACATTTGCATCAAAGGAGTATGATGAAACCATTTTTGAACTTAAATAAAAAGTATAGTTTGAGATACTCGAGATGAATCAGAATTTTTTATATAGTGAAACAAGCCATAACGATGTTGAGGGATTTTTAGTACTTGGCGTTGTTTTTGTACTTGAAAAAAAAGTTTTTAGAAGAGATTTCAGATCTTTTTGAAAGGAGAAGTTCAATATATCGGAACAAACTGGACGTCTGCAATTTCAAACTCGTTCAAAACATTACTTTTTATTACTGAACATTTTTTTTTAAAGAATGAATACGACGCGTTTTTTTCTTTTTACGATTTTTTTACAATAAAGTATTCACAATATGCTAATTTATTATAAGATTAATTTCACATTAATAAATGTATAGGAAATGCAGAGTGGTTACAACTTTTAACATCCATTTTCCGAACAAAAAAAATGTCAAAGAATGGATCTTTTCACTTTGATAGCGTATGTTTATTATTATTCAATAAGAAATTGACAAACGAATAAAAGTAAATTTTCTTCTAACAACAAAGAGACTTTTGTTTATTAAAAAGAAGTTCAATTTTTTTCCTTGTACAAATTCTGACTTTACATAAGTGAAAATACCCGTAAATGTCGAGAAACTATTTTTTTTACCGAGTAAGCGAAATGATAGTGGTCTAAAACATTAATAGTTTGCCTTCAATTTTTTTTACCAAATTCATAACTTCCATCATTTGGGCTACAGGGAAAAAAGTGGGACACCTTTACTCTTATTATACTTTTTGTGGACACTATCAACTTGGAAAAAAAGCCTGAGCATAATATTCGCCATAGCTATCCGCAAAGATGTCGTAACTTTAGTAAATAGTTTAAAGAATAAACGGCATTTTTGACATTTTTAACTGCACATCTCACCGAAAACAAATTGATTAAAAATGTATTTTTTCTTGCCTCGAAGAGCATACTTTCAGCTTTGAACTGCCCTTTAAATTCGTGTACGATGATTGGTTCATGAGTTATTGATTATTAAAGTCAAAAGCGTCATTTGACTTTGATCATTTAAGTGATATATACTTGTTCCAAAGTTCAAAATAGAAAAGGTGATCCGAGGAAAATACGTCTGATTTCGTCATTAATCAAACAAATTTTTCCTTGTCGGTACACCTTTGCGAAACAAAAATAGGACATTTTCCTTTGCGACGTTTCTTTTGTTTTATTAATAATAAAAGAACAAACAATCATTTTAAGTGGAAGCTTGAAATCTACAGATTTTAACCTTTGAAATGCTTTTTTAATTTTTCTCCTACGATGATTTTGCGCAGAGATAGAGCAATTTAAAAATCACTGAAAATTTTTTATAATTTTTTGTGCTTAATCTTTGTGATCTCAACTCTATGACGCTTAAGTTTGCTTCTTCTTAAACACTCAAACTTTTTTTGGAACTAAAATGAATTCTTCTTAAATGATCAAACTTTTTTGGAACGAAAATAAATTCTCCTTGAATGTTCAAACCGTTTTTGGTCGGTGCCGGCTGTGAAAGTGCTTCAAACGTTTTTACACACTTTGTTAGAGATTCACGACCTCAATTTACAAAAAGAAGACGCTCCGTAATAATGCAAAAAGAGAAATGGAAATGAATAAATATACATGCAACTCGGACGTACTTGAAATATTTTCGTAGTCAAGTTCAGGTCTCTTACTCTTACAGTCTTACAAGCCAATTTTTTTCAAAGCATTTAAACCACTTAATAATTTCCCACCTTCTAGGGCCAAACATTGCGGATGCATTACAGAACTATGTGAACAAGCTCGGCATCAGTTGTTCTATGAATATTCATTGTATGGAAAATTACATTTTTGTTGTCAAGACAAATATATTAACTTGAGTCAGCGCTTATAACTAGTGTATGGTGAGTGCAAAAGCTGCACTTTGCAGTCTTTCTGCGCCTTCCAGGAGACACAACCTTTTTGCAGATACTTCTGAGCCGCACACACATTTCTCTACCGCGTACTACAAAGAAACTTTGTTCGCATATAAAAATTGGAAAAATCTCACCTTTCGTTGTACTCGCAATAGTGCCCATGCGCAGAACTACAAGGGTTGAAAGCAATGATTCGTTAGACTTTCTCCACAGTACTGTCCATGTGAAAACCTCTGAGTAACATTTCAAACTTTCTTTAGAGGGATTCAGTGAATCATCATAAAACATCTCTCGCCGCTGAACAAAATGACAAGTTTGACTAACAGTCGGGCAAATTATTCAATTTTCCGCAGATCGTGAAACTTGTCATCTTGTTCAGCGACGAGAGAAATCTTCTGGTGGTTCACTGAATCCCTCTAAAAAAAGTTATGAAATGTTAGTCAGAGTTTTTTTCTGAACAGTCCTGTGGAGAAAGTCTAACAAGACATTGTTTTCATCACTTATAGTTCTTCGCATGGACACTATTGTGAATACAGCGAGCGGTGAGGTTTTCTCAATTGTTATAACCGAACAAAGTTTTTTCGGTTGACGTAGGGTAGAAATGGGTTTGCGACTCAACATGCGAACTGGCAATGACGTACAGAAGCTAGGTTATGCTCTCAGGGCACACAAAAGCTACAGATGAACGTCTGTCTGCGAATTTCTTAATTTTATATAACCAAGTAAAAGAAATGAGTACATTATTGAATATTTATTTGACTTACTCTGCATCTATTTGCGTATCTTCCACTGTCGCTGTTTGTTCGACAGATTCCGCGCAAGCGCCACGGCCAATATACGCGTGTTAGGATCAAAATAAATAATCCACACCTAAATTTGAAACGACGTGAACCTTTGTTAAATAAATTTTTGGCTCTTATAAGAGCCGCTTGTTTCCGTTTTTCACATCCGCGCGAATAACCGTGTTTGGTTATTCGAGCTGTCAAAGCGACTGTATTAGAATATATATATATATATATATATATATATATATATATATATATATATATATATATATATATATATATATTGTAACGGGTCTTAATTCGTCACAAATAAATGTATAGGTTCGGGACTCGAACAGTGAAGAAATTAGTAGAAACTCAGGTGTTTTTGGTATTTTTTAACAAAAAACGATTTATTCAGTTTTTATGGCTCGATATAATCTAAAATTAACGCCGTGTATAAGTATAATGTGTTGTTTGGGTTGTTCTTGTAATTTCCGCAATGTTTTTCTTCGTCGGTAAATGTTCGCTTCTCGTAATTACTCGGATGGTAAGCCCTTCCGGGCGCGACCTGCATTGATTATCACGCGTCGATAATCCTTCCCTTTCTCTACTCGCTCTATCGATCGCGGCGCGGTGGATCGTGACGCGCTGGCTCGCTCAATGTTGACGTGGTATCGGTGTATGTGTGTCGTGTTTTTGCATGAGGATCGTGACCTTCGCAAATATAAAATACCTCTTCGCCCTTTATGCTTTCCTAATACAATTTTTCTATTTAGTTTGCGATAGCTGATTTCTGCGCTTTATTTCTTAACTTTCCATACCTCTATTTTTATTTGATTTTTCAAGAAATTTCTTACTTAAGACTAAAAAAGATTCTCCCAATTCTCATTCTTTTTTGTTCCTTAACGTTCCGTGTTCCAGGCATTTCCGATCCACTAGGGATGGACTAGGCCCAGCAGTACTAGTTAATTTTCCAGAAAAGAAAAAAAGATCTAATGCTTTTTAGGCGCGACTTCTTGTTTCTCTTGTTTCTCAACGTTCCGTGTTCTCAGCGTTTCCTGTCCACTAGGGATGTACTTTGCCAAGCAGTACTAGTCGATCCACGAGGGATTCAAGAAGCTCCTTTCCTCCAAAATTCCCGTCCTTTTATATCCTGATTTTACCGGTTTTTCTTTCCCCTTCTCTTCTGTATTCCTCTAATTCGATCAGTGTAACGTCTAAATAAATTTTGCTTCTGTGATGCGTGGCCGTTACTTTCCCTTTGTTATTGTTAGCCTTTAGCGTGCTATACTTCGTTTTTCTGTGGGTCATACCTACTTGACCCTGTTTTTGTCTTGGTCTGCTTTTCTCTTACCCCTTCTCTTTCCCTAAATCGGTTCACTCTTTTGAATATTCGGGCCATAGTTTATCGGTTTGTCCATGAGACGGTCCTTTCCGTCTCAATATATATTCCAAGCAGGGTGTAGTTCGAGTCGTACCGTTCGAGAAAGCGGTGGCGTTCCTGTGACTGTTGCGCTAGAGTGCTAATCAATTCACAAAACGGCGTATGAACTATGTTTCCGACATGAGCCAACGACTTTATTTCATTCAATGAACGACAATGAACGAGTATGGAAGAACTTTTAGGGTAAAAAGTCACTCGAAAATTCGGCCGTAAATTATGAGATATCGAGATTGAGTGGACGAATCGAAAAATAGCCCGAACAAAATCGATAGGAAAAAATCACATTACATTGGTAAACTGTCATTAGATTTTCGATTTGTTGCCGCGTTTTCGCGTAATGTCGAGACAACGTTAAAAGTCGTCTGCTAAAAGGCCATCTTACTGTATAAAGAACCGCGGCGTATCGTCAGTTCATCAGTGGCGTCGAGATTGGTGGCGTTGTCGGTGGCGAAGATTTTTTTTTTAATACTTAGCTTCAAGACGCTGCCGCGTCTCTTGATAGATAACTGATGCATGAGTCGTTCATCTAAGACACTAATCATTTTATTACTCTGCAAATTATATGAACTGTCGTGAGATTTTTCTAAACAGCAGCTACTCCCTAAACTTCTTGCTAGTATTTATGCATGCGCCTCACGTTTTTCGTTTAAATCTTACAAGTATTTTCATAGCTATTTAAAATTCACAATCACAAATTTTTAGGACAATCTGTATCCGGTTAGGAATCTGTATCGGGTTATAAATCTGTGTGGGGCTAGGAGAGATCATTTTTTTAGTCGTTTGAAAAACGTGGTAACATTTTTTTTTACTTGAATCATTTTATTTTCTGCTTTTTAGTCTTGTGTGTGTGTGAAATTTAGCTTCACTGTAGGCGTCGCTCGCGTTGAGGGGCTGTCTCCTTGACCACCGTCGAAATCGTCACTAATGCACTATTCACTATTAATATTATAATTTTTTTTAAGTTTCTCTGTCACTAAACTATATTTTTATTTCTTTATTTATTTTTTTCATAATTTTTTTCTCCTCTTCTCTCTCTCCGACAGACTTGCCTGTCCGTTTATTTGTCCGTCATCGAAGTCGGAGCTATGTTCAAAGTTTCAAGTCTCTAAGCTCATCCGGAAGTTAGTTTAAAATCGATTGCAAAATTTGTACCGAACCGACAAATAACCGGTAGTCTCCATCGCTCTTGTTTGAGCATGGAGAAGTGCGTCACTACCAAGGCGAGATATATGTTCATCAGTTGTCGACGTCTAAAAACAAAAAATGGATTGTAAAATTTGTACCGAGCAGACAAACAAACAAACAGACAGATAAGAAAGCAGGTAAATATTGCATTGTCATCTAGTTCTGAGCTATGTTTGAAGTTTCAAGTCTCTAGCTCATCCAGAAGTTAATTTAAATTCAATTGCAAAATTTGTACCCAACAGACAAACAGACAACAGGCAAAGCAAATAAATAAAAACGTGGTAAAAAATACATCCTTATATGATATCGTTTTATAACCTAGGGTCTTAACTTTAATTTGCAACAAAGATTTTGTAAACATTTCGAAAACTTATCAAGTTTTAACGATTTTTGTGAAGGGTCAGAACCTTTGCTACAGCGAATGCGTCCTTTTCCATTTTTCTCGAAACTATATTTTATGAAACACACTGGATGGCGTATCTCAAAATCTATTTGTCCGAATCACTTAAAATTCGGACAGAGCATAATTGATAACGTTTTCTATCGTATGACCAGATGATTTTTTGATATGTTTATCCATATGTTAATATCAGATTATTAGCTTTTTTTGTCATAAATGGAATTTTTTTCTACGACTTGCCGTTTTCGTAATTTCCAGTATTCAAAAAAACATTCGGTTATACAAAAGTTTTGTTATTATACTAAACGTAATTTTTTTATATTTTTCATTTCAGATCACGCTAGTCGCCAGAACCCCCTACACCAATTGGCCATGCAGCAGCTGCGGAACTTTGTTGGAATAATAACTTCGTTGTTTGTCAATATATTTTAATTTAGAAATTCAAATTCGGCCAGGCTATATGTATTAAATGACAAACTTGTGCAGACCCGTTAAGTTGTACATTGAATTGTAATCAATATCGCACATTGCTTCTACCATCTTCTTAATTTATGTTCAGTTTATTCTTCACACAAGCGCGTACATTGATAGCTCGAGATTATTTTCGAAATAATTCAGTACGTAAGCAATATCTCGATTTCCTTACTTATTGCCCTGATAATTGCGGTCAATGTCCTGATCAAGTGTTTAGATTGCAGACGCGACATGAATGAAAAGAAAGTGGCATCGAAGCCCACGTTTTTTTACTTTCCTTTCGAGGCCTACGATTATATATACAACATACGTGAACATTGTAGCATGAGCTTTAATGAAGTCGGAAATCGAGCATGCCCAGCGAGTAAGCGATCAACTCCGTCATGCTTGCATTTTTGTTACGTCTGTCCGCTCTGCTGATTTTAATTCCTCTTTCATTTTTCTTCTTTCAGTTGTTCTATTATTGTTTTGACTTTTTTTCTACACTTTTACTAGTCCGCAACAATCTGGGAACACGTAAGCACGCGAGAACTCGTTTTTCCTACTTCGGATCGATGAGCAAGCCTGCAAGCCTTTTTCAACATCGTGCGGGTATATTGCTCACAGATGAATAACTGTACAGATACAGTAATCTTGGTTTTCATTATACACGTGCAACTATATCGCGTTCAAACAAGGAGCAATTCAAAGAAAACGCGGTAAAAAATGAAGAATGAAAAACAACCCAAACATAAACGCAGACAATTAAGACGCACGGTAGTAGTAAAAAGGATCACGTAATCACTATTGCAAAATGGAATCGTTCATAAGAAATCGGGCCATAAATTAGAGATGCCGGAGTAGAATGAGATCGAAAAAAAATACAAAAAAAAATGTATTGTACAATCCTAACAGTAAATGATTCAATCGTCTATTTTCCGAATATCTCAAAAGTTATTTTCTCTTTAAATGCACGAAAGCACAAGCTTGGGAACTTATTAGAAAAAGCGAGGAGAAAAGAGATGACGGCCGACGCGCGACATTTTTCTCGATAAGTAAAAGTTAAAATATTTTTTCGATAAGTAAGAGTTGAAATATCAATGAGCAAATCTAATGGAAATGTAACGGAGTAGATAGAGGGAGCGAGAGCCAGATTCAATTTCGCAAACAAACCCAAACATGAAGGCATATGAGGCCATGGTAATTTTCGCAGGTGGCCGTATTCTCATTGTGTTTCCAAACCAAAACCCTAGTTACTGTTTGGCACTAAGTCTATAAAGCAGTGCTGTATGATATCTGCGCAATAGCAAATACTTCTGACACCCGCCAAATCCTCGGGTCAGAATGGTTTCTGCGTTTCAAGCGTTCCATCTGAACCGTCCCCATGTCTTCACTCCTGTCTTTAACTAGTTCGCCCTCTCGATCTCTCCTGATTCATCTATAAGTGTCTCCCTCATCGCAGCTTTAGCGTCTGCCTGATGCGTTCTGTAGCCAGAGCTCCCCAAAACAGCTATGCGCAATTATGCATGCAGATCGATACCCGGTCCAGTTGTTTCTACTCCCAGGAAGCTGGGCGAAGGAGATTATCAGAAGATTATCATATCCTTTGCAAGAGGGTGTCCTCGTTTGTTTGAATATTTAAGAGGGACGTGATAAGTTTTGAGGCAATGCGCTGTGTCTATTTAACCCGACTCCATGCATGTAAATTCGGGCGCCCGTATACACGCACACAACAATACGGACGCGCGCACACACTGTATAGAATAATCTCCCTAAAAAACTTGACCAAGTAAAAAAAAACGCCGAGCAATAAAAAATCCCCTCGAAAAAGTTATCGGTCGTTTCACAATCAACAAAATTCTAATTAACCTCGAAATACTTGTTATTTTTTCCAAACCATACTTTTATTTACATTATTACTTTTGCAATTCGAACGTACAAAAGAAGTGAAATAACATTTTATGCAAAAGCCAAGCAAATTTACTAAAAACGTGCACAAAATGGTCAAACCCTGGAAATACTATTTTTCTCAACAATTTATTTTAAGAAACCATATTACTATCATAATAACAAGTTCGAATCACGATTATATAAAAGTACAATAATATGCATCACACAAGTACTGTATGTATGTATCACTGGAAATGCTGTGCAACGACTTGGCGTGCATGGTTAAGAAAAAACGCTCGGAAAGATACACGATTTTCCTGGAGAAACGTTCCTACCGCTTCCATAAGTAACTTTTGGAACAATTGATTTATTTAGATTATTTCAGATTGCAACATCGCATTAGTTACTGCATCCGGTATACAGAATTATTAGAAATAAGATGTTTAGCCTGCCAAAACTACGTCTGTTACGCAAAAATGTATGCGACGGAATTGATTTCATGAGATGTATGGTGGTTCTGTAATAGAGTAAAAAGTGAATAATTCCAAGTAACTTTTCAAATTATGTAAATAAAGTGAGACTTTAAGAGCCGTGTGGTCTAGGGGCACATCACTGATTTTTTTATTTGTACTATGCGGAATCAGAAACTTGGTTTGCAGTTACATAATAAATTGCGTCAATTTATGTCTTTCTTAACCTAATAATCAAGTTGTCGAGAAAACGTCATCCTTCGCCGAGCTTTTTTTCTTAACCATGCACGCCAAGTCGTTGCACAGCATTTCCAGTGATACCTACAAACAATACTTGTGTGATGCATGCGTTGTACTTTTATATAATCGTGATTCCAGCTTTTTATTATAATAGTAATATGGTTTCTTAAAATAAATTATTGATAAAAATAGTATTTCCAGGGTTTTACAATTTTGTGTACGTTTCTAGTAAATATGTTTGGCTTCTGCATAAAAAGTTATTTTACTTCTTTTGTATGTTTGAATTGAAAAAGTAATAATGTAAATGAAAGTATGGTTTGAAAAAAATCACAAGTATTTCGAGGTTAATTCGAATTTTGTAGATAATGAAACAACCGATAATTTTTTCGAGGGCATTTTTTATTACTTGGCTTTTTTTTACTTGTTCAAGTTTTCTAAGGGGATTTCATATCTTTTTAAAATAAGTATATATACAGGGCTACTGGTTATTGGTCACGATCCTTTGAAAGGGTTATTTTCCGACATTTTCCACTGTCAAATAACCTATATTTTTTTAATGATTTAACTATAAACATGAATATAGTATAAACTAACTGCATAAAATCTATCTATATAAATTAATATCGATGTGAATACCAGAGTATAGGATATGAAAAATACTACAAAGCTCGCACTCTTAAAGCTCCCAGTCGATCTTAAATTCATCAAATGATCAAATTACCGATCGCGAAAAGTTTTTTTATGAACATTTTTGGATAATCCAATGAGTGATTTATTTCGACATAGAAGTTCCAATAGACAAATTATTTTCGAAAGCCAGGCAATAACTCACCAACCAAATAGTACCTACATGCAAACGAGATTATAATTAAGTCGCCATTGTAATACAAACAAAGCCACCAACCACTATAAATAATAACGTACGACCATAAATGCAAAAAATAATATAATATCATTTTAAAAAACTCAAACAGTCCCAAAAACCTTGAGAATGAATTTGAGAACTCGAAATATCGCTTTTCGATAGCCGTTATTCATTTACCGAAGTGTGGTATTGCGACGTAGATTAATAAACAAACGTAATCGATGACGAGCCGGGTGAGCACCGCTGATCGTCCAAGATAAAAAGAAAATACTTGATTACCTTTACGATATAATGATACACAAACGATTTAAGATTATTTAATAGAAATATACTATTTGGTTAAATGATAAATAATAATATGTTGAATTAATTAGATACTTTTGTGCTTTTGACTCAGCAGATTTTATTATAGATGCTACCTACAAATGTTGATTTTTTGATTTAAGTAAAGCTAAAAACTTAAAGTTAATAAAAGATTAACTTAATAAAAATAAAAAGAAAATAAGTGAGTAGATTAAAAATTGAAGGGAACTAAAACAAGCAGTAAGAGGTATTATTTGTCGATTTAAATTAAGAAAAAGACTTTAATTTGACTATGATGAAACTGTTGATAAAAGTCAGTTTAACCCTTCATTGTCACTGTGGGTCTATACGACTTAGCTTCGCCAAGTTTTTGTTTTTGCGACTTTTTCTCGTTGCGGCTTTTTGTGCATATTGCCATCGGTTTTTTATGGTCAAACAAAAGTAGTGTTAACATGGAATCACACCTGTTGTTGGGAACATTTTTTAATCTGACTTCATTTTTGGGATTTATTTGGAGTGCGCACGTCAAATGAACACCTTGTGCATATACAATTTGTGCAATACTAATGGAAAAATATTAAAGTGACAATTAATAATAAATAATAATGCCGCATTGCACAAAGATAAATGTGCAGTTTGTCCAATAATAATATCAATAATTCTCGTAATAATAGCGGGTAGTATTAACCAAAATGAGGACAACGTACATTTGTGATTTAATAACACGATCGTAATTTCACATATGACCAAATTTTGATCGAATATCATACATTGATCAAATTGCAATTATTTGACTGAAACCATCGATTGAATTGAAATGATTTGATTGAAACAACAAAATAAGTACATTTGACGTATTTCTGTTTATTACGAAAGTAATAAACTTATAAAATTTAACTTTTCTATTAGAATCGGTATTATTTTTTAATGAAATAAATTATTTGTTCGAGTCAAATATATAATTTTATTGTCGTGAATATACTATTTGCATATACTATTTTCCTCAAAGTCGGTTTCGATAAATGGGATCATCCAGTTGGGGTAAATCTATTATTTCATTGAATATCAAACAAAGTACTAGTAGATCAAAGATCAAACAAAATTGTATTCGATTCAAACAGCCAGTTTCATTCAATGTATATGGGGTATTCCAGCCCAAGTGTGCAAACCCGTGACCCTGACCCTCGCGGATTTCTTTGATTTTTTTCCATATGATCGCATTGAGTCTAAAATACACCCTCATACTTTTTTTAGATTTTTCCAAACAACCCTTATTTAAAAAAAAAATTACTGAAAAACCTGTGATAATATATAAAAAATTTCAAGCTATCACCCGTAGTGGGCAGATTTTTTTCTGTGTTTTACAAGCTATTAACGTTCTCAAAATTCCAAAAAAATCTCAAATAGCTCACCTTGAGCAGATACTGAATTATTTTGGTACTCAACTTAGTTTCGTTGATCATTTTCGAATAATGAAATAGGAATTGCCGGCCTTAAATTGAAAACATTACCAGCATTTTTATTAACCGATTGAAAAACGAATTGGCTATAAATAAACTTAGTGCAAATAAGGTTATGTTAATGGTTTTTTGTAGGCTGTAACTTACAAGCATTGACCAAGGACTCAGTACACCCTTTGGAATATTATACCGATTGTTTGGACTTAATAATATGTACCGATCCAACTCCAGAGTGCTACAGTGGAACATGTACAAGTTGCCTAGGAATAGAAACACTACACGACTTCCTTAATTATGTATTCGAAAAAAACGGATATTGACTCTATTACTTATAAACATTGGATATCAACGCCACGTACGAATCTCGAAACCACGATCAAAAACGCATCCGAATTTGTTGACGACTCCTGCAAAAAAGTAAAAATTCTTTTACCGCATTCATTTATCACAAAGCAACAAGGAAATTTTATGAAAGTAACGAAAGAGTCGTTACAAGACGGTGAATTTCTCTTTCTTTGTGACTTCGCGGAAAATTACGCCTTCGTCGTGCAAAATGCTGCTCCCAGATTCCACTGGAACAACAATCAGGCAATGATATATCCTGTTGTTGTATATTTCAAACATAACGGTGAAATTAATCACAAAAGCATGGTGGTCATTTCAGATCGCTTGACGCACGACTCAATAGCCGTTTATGTTTACACCAGAATTATAATTGATTTTATAAAATCCATCAACGTAGCGGCTTCAAAATTATAAATATTATTTCTGGGATGGAACCCCACAACAATTAATTTTTTTTAACTTTATGAACATATATTACCATAAGGAGGATTATGGCATCAATGCAGTATGCCATTATTTTCCAACAGCTCACGGTAAAGGTGCTTGTGATGGCGTAGGGGGCACCGTAAAAAGATTAGCCGCCCGTACCAGTTAGCAGTTACCACCTGATCGCCAAATAATAACTTCGCAAGGACTTTTCGAGTGGGCTTCACAATCGAACAATCTTCCCAATATTACAGTGAAATTTTCACCTGAAGATCGGTAGAATGAATAAAAAATGTTATTGGAAAGTTGATTCATCAATAACAAGCGAATACCGGGAACGTAAAAATTGCACAGCATAATTCCTCAAATAATCAGCATTATAAATGTAAAACGATTTTCTACGAGTGAAAAATATGTATCGTATAAAATTCGAAAACATAACTAAAAACTTTTCCGATGATTGGATTTTAACTGTGAATTTTTGTATCTATGTTCTCATGGCAATGAATGGAATAGTTCGTTTTTCAATCGGTTAATAAAAATACTGGTAATGTTTTCAATTTAAGGCCGGTAATTTCTATTTTATTATTCGAAAATCATCAACGAAATTAATTTGAGTACCAAAATAATTCAGTATCTGCTCAAGGTGAGCTATTTGAGATTTTTTTGGAATTTTGAGAACGTTAATAGCTTCTAAAACACAGAAAAAAAATCTGCCCACTACGAGTGATAGCTTGAAAATTTTTATATATTATCACGCTTCTTCAGAATTTTTGTAGATTAAAAAAAATTGCGTTTGTTTTTCAAAAAAAATTTTTTGAAATAAGGGATATTTAGAAAATTCCCAAAAAATTATGAGGGTGTATTTTAGACTCAATGCGATCATATGAAACAACATCAAAGAAATCCGAGAGGGTCAGGGTCACGGGTTGGCACACTTGGGCTGGAATACCTCATATACTAGTGGAATTAATTCTGAACACGTTCAATACAAATTAGTTTTTTTTTTAAATATTTGGGCAGAAAATGTATATTCTACTACGTCGCAATGATACTGTAGTGTTTTTATTTTAAAATATACTGTTTCTGCTTAATAGGGGTGTGCGGGTACCCGATTCACTCGCGTACCCGATGTTCGGGTCGGGTCGGGTACTCGACGGGTTACGTTTTTGCAATACCCGCCACAATCGGGTACCCGAGTTTGGTAATCGGGTACTCTCAAATTTTTAATACTCGTAAACGTCGAGTACTCTTAAACTTCGAATATCCGTAAACAACTCGGATATTCGTATCTATTATTTATATTTTTTTTTAGTTCTTATTTAGGTTTATCGACTAAATAATGGGAGAAAACGAAAACTCGAAGAAGGCGATAAAACGAATAAATGATAATACTGTAAAAAATCTTTTTTCGTCTCACTTTTCTATTCTGTCTGTGCGTGTGTGTGTGTGCGTGCGTGCGCGCGTGGGTGTGTGTGTGTGTGTAGGGTGGAGTGAAAAACGGTCACTTTTGGCGGATCGTATCGTAATAGCGCGGGAAAGTTGCGTTTTGGCATCACTAAAAAGTGTGCGAAAGGAAAAAATGTACAATCAATATCTTCTGTTGCGGCGAACGCCTTCAAGTTTTGAATTTTTAATGTGGATTTTAAATGGAGAAAAAACCCAAAAAGACCAAGATTCAACGCCTTGCGTTTATTCAAAGCGAGAAGAATGTAGTTTGCATTTAACATTTTAAAATTGAAAATATCTTAATTAGTTCTAGAGATATAAGCGTTTGAAGAACAAGATTTTCCTGGAAAAAAATTTAAAAATGAGAAAAAAATAAATTAAGAAGAACGAATCACCGAAATCACCAGTTAGCACTGGACAGAATTAATGAAAATTCGACGAATAATCTTGCTTTTATTCAGTTATTCGACATTCAAATATCTCGATATTTCCTGAAATGCGAGTGTCTTAAAGGAAGTTTGCCGGAAAAAAATGGTAAATACATACATAACGAAAATACTAAAATTATTAAATAAATTATGTGTATTTCTAATGAACTTCAACCTATCGGCGAAGGGTAGAGAACATAAAGCTGGAGTCTATTTCGTCCGTTTTGGTACGTTCCCGTGGCGCTATCTATACTATGAAACGAAATTTTTTTCCGGCATCATGACTTATCGAGTACCCGATGTGAGACAAGTACTCGAAAAAACTCGGGTACTCGATAAAGTTCGAGTATACCCGTCCGATCACGGGTACCCGAAAAAATTCGGGTACCCGAAAAACTCGGGTACCCGATCCGATCATAGTCTAATTACCCGACCCGACCAATTCTGCTACCCGCACCCCACTACTGCTTAACATTTGCCTCAATAAGTCTAGTTTGATAAAAAAAATATAAAATATAAGTAATTATAACGTTAAAACGATCAATAGATGCGAGCATGTCCGTTTAGAGGAACCTAAAAATGCACCCCCTTCTATCATCATTGCCCTATATATAGCATCCTGAGAGTTGTACTAGTACTACAATAAAAGCCATAAGCTATAGTATATTTATCGAATGTAAATACAGAACCTCATAAATCATGCCATCTTGGTTTTTCGCGTTGCTATATATAAGTCTCCTTGGAATGCAATATTCCATAATTCCCAATCGTCGCATCGGAGGAAGACGTTGGAAGAACCGCCGTTTATCCAGTTGTGCGATCAAATAAAATAATAAAATATAGGATCTTCAATGACCAATACAGTATTAAATAAAGGGGAAAAAGCGCCATACGCCCAGGTTACAACCGTCGTCTCAATGCGGAAAAAAAAATAAAGGTCGTGCAATATCGAATATTATAGCCGGGAAGGTTTATTCAGTATATGAAGTGCTTCGGGATTTTCCGCTTTCGGGTTTTGTTTTATTGCAGACTGCGCGTATATATTTTATTAATTGTGCCATCGCATTTGCATACCCGCGGGAACGCAATGTGGAATGCCAATAAGAAGTGAGTGTCTTCTCGTTCTATTATTTCTCATTCACAATAGCCGAGACTTTTGAAAAAGGAGAAAACCGTTTTTTGTAGTACGTATGTGGTATAAAAAGCAGTTCAATTTGTAAAGGCCTTGTGTGTGATGTTAACATCTCAAGTCCACGTATCTTGCAAATTCATAGCAATTCTTGTAGCATCGAGAAAATTTCTATAGTTCCTGATGCTCTTAACGACCTAACCCCTGAAAACGGCATTTTGAATAGTGAGATCACATGCGTACTTGTTCTACAGGCCTTGATAGTTTATTCTAATTGGTCGTAGCGAATCAAGGCAAGTACAGTTTCCATTAAATCGACATCGACCAGCGATGCTACGGGTATGGGTTCTCCAAGAATTTTGTTTTAGCGACTCGTTTTGAAACATGGAAATTTATATTTTCAAGATTGATGTGCCCTGGACTGGAAAAAGAGATGAGATATTACTCTCCCTTCCGTCTAAAAACGAAAATGAAAGCTCTAGTTATAAGCGTTATGGAAATATTGTTATTTTAATGTGTCAGGAGACTTCTACAAAATTTGCAGTACCCGATGGGAGCATAATTCGCTAATGTATGTTAGACTTATGGCGTTGACAAGCGTTGGTATCGGGACAACAACGAGCAATAATTACCAACGATAGGTTAAAAGAGGCGGGGCCTAAAATTCACAGTAAAACGGGATACATGGGTAGTACGCTCCATGGCCGATGGGTGGCGCAGCGCCTCGATCCCTTGCCCGCGCAATCATCACGCATTGCAAGCGAGCATATAACCGCCCTTGCAACTCGTGTGGACACATTCTTTGCACTTTGGAGATCGCAACTCGCGCTTGGCAAAGAGACTTTCCGAAGACTTTAGAATGTTTACCGCCTCATGGATTACACCCCATGATACCTATACCAGGCCCTACGCAGTAGTAATGTCAGATTTCACTCCCTTTTCCCCCCGTATACTCATTCCATTTACTTTTCTTCATTTTTAACCCATTTCAAATACGACCTTAAATCTTTAATATTAGGATAAACTTTATTTTTTTAAATGCATATAAAATCCAATAAGCGCTCGTGTATGAAAATGATGCTTGAACAGAAACTCAGAACGTCGCCGTGAATTCGAGAATTGAACGTTATTAATTTTTTTTAATTTTTACTTTTGGATTCCGTTTGTTATTTTTCTCTCAATTCATATTGACGTAACGACAACAAAATATTATTTTCCGGCATAACAATGCTTAGTATTATTTATCTATAAAATGGATTTCCCTTCAATTTTTTTAAGCGGCGACGCCATTCTAATCCACGCAAATCATGAGATTGTGTCTTTATAAACTTTTCATTTTTTTGTGTACGGGAGTTCTTAAGAATCGCACAAAGCAGACATGACAATACACATGATAGCTATAAATGCACTTGATACGACGTGTCTTTTTCGACGCCCACGGCCAAGGGGATAGGAGGGGGCGGAGCGGTTGCGAAGAATCTTAAAAATCACACACTGCTTAAAAATTCAGCCCAATTCGAGATTTATACGCTTTAAATGGTTTATCCGAAAAGTCGAGACAAGTGTATTTTCGTAGGTCGTGTTGCACATCCTGATAAAAAGTGGTCAAATAGGGAGGAATCATTCAAAGTACACAATTCCCAACACAGACAACTTTATTCAACGTGGTGAAATTTGATTATGTAAAAATACAATGGCTATTTCTATTTAAAAAATTGGAAATAAAAAAAATGAATTAAAAAATGTGAATAAATGACAACGGGACATAGAAAAGAAAATCTAGAAGCACGGTTTCTCTTCAACTTTCGCCTGTGGCCCTTCGCATATAATTATAAATAATTACTTTTAGCAAAACGGACATTCTATAGTGGACATCTATGGTACTTATTTGAGTACTGAACTTTATTCTAAACCATATATGGGATCCCACTATACAAGCTTGCCAAAAGTTCTGACCTCCAAACAAAAATGAAAACGAATATAAGGCATAAGTGTCGACAAGAAATAGTCTCAGATATACATTTTACGGCAATGGGATGGCAACAGCAGTCCTCATAGCGGCGGAATGCACCTGTAGGTGTGACATCCATCGCTTTCGCATCAAACTGTATTTTTACAAGTCGCAATTGCGTTGAATGTCGCCATAATAATGGTAGTATTTTCCCACAATATTACAGAATACTAATAGCAAATATCGCGGCTCGCACATAGTAACAGTATGTTCGTAGCGCAATCACTGCATAACCACGACACTTTGTCGCATCCTATTGTGGGTCGAATTGAGATGTGTTATTATAACAACGGAACATCAATGGCTGCCCCTGTTAGCTAACAGGGTCGTGTTTGTCCTACCTAACAGAATCATTAGCGAAGAAACAGAAAGACGCAAATTTCCATCCCGAGTAGGTAGCAACATATATAATTTGAAAAAAAAAAAACAACCGCACACATTTTCTTCCAATACTCCTGCTATACCACGCTTTATCACAATACATACATTACAATTTCATCCATAATGCATGGCAACAATAAGATAATTTAATTATGCATTAATTATATTCAGAATTACGGTGTGTATCTAACAACACGAGCCCCGTGCTTGTCATGCTTGTTCGTTTGCATATTTGTGCTGTCAACTGTGCGACATGACGTGCGGTTCTAACACTGTTCCATCACTACAACAACGTGGTTGAATTCTTTCGCAACACAACGCCAAACCATTCCGTGGATATACTGTCTATGTACTGTTGCTGCGAGTCATGACATTACAGTACATAATGTGGGCCATCGATGCTGTAACGCATAAGGTATGCGTAGATAGTAACGCATAACCTTATGCGATTATGTGACGAAAATGCTTCGTGTTGTCTATACGGGTTACTATTAGCATTGTATATACATAGTAAATTTCTCATCAATGTCAAAATTGTTAATTCGTCTATCTTTCTGTCCCATGTTTTGTAGATCCCATGCTCCATAAACATCCAACCTATTTTTTTGTGAGTTTCGCGTCTTCTGTCAGCGGATTCCCCCCCCCCCCCCCCTTCCCCGCGCATCAGCCACTTCAACGTCTTTATTCTCCATCACAAAAGGCGTCCCGCTGAAACGCTATTTCAACACACGTCTGATTCCCGACAATTTGTCGAGCTTTGCTTACATAGCTTTTCCTTTTTCCATCGTCCGCTCCTGGGTACAGAGGGTTGACAAAAGAGTTCCGTAGCGCGTGTAATCATGCACGCACACACAGGCATATATACAGTGGGGCAAAAAAATACGATTCAACGACATTAATACTAAATGATTTTTAAAATCATTTAGTATTCAATTAAAAAAACTTAACCGTGATATGTATTCATATTAATTTTTCTCACCGGTGCCTGTGAATATAGCGTTTTCTATATAGAGAAAGCACGAAATGATTGGTGTATAATCAGCGGGTATAGAGAAAACAAAGTCGCAGAAGGTTCTTGGTTAAAAAAGTTTCCATACATTAAATGACAAAGAGAGTTTTTCTGTTATTCATTGGCGTATTGTATATGTGAATGTAAACAATTCTCTTACAAAGTATGGACAAAATCATTTTCCTTTCTCAGTATCTCAAAGAGTCAGTCTATCCGAAAAATAGCAAGCAATGTAAGGTTGTCGCATTCTACAAAAACAAACGCATGTATTTCTCAAAAGAACATGTTGATAAGTGTGAGGGCAACCGGTTTAGAGGAAAATTTTGAAAGATAGAACACAAGAAAGTCTACCTAAATTAAAACTGGGTTTATTTTTCAACAAGTCAACGACCTGAAGTACACGGCGGAGAAAGTTAAGGAGTGGTTATCGCACAATGTGCCTAACCAACTCCGTACTCCTCCGCAATCGCCTTATTTGAACCCAAATGAATATTTATGCGATGAATTAGGTAGGCGAATGAAGAAATATGCGGTTAGGAAAACAGAACAATTGAAAAATGTGCTTGAAAAAGAGTGGAACAACAACGGGCCATAGAAGGCATCGAAACTGGTCACAAGTATGCCAAAAGCTTGAAACAAGTTTTGAAGACTAATAGTCAACTCACCGATCACTAGTATGGTAAGAACAGAAAACTAGTAGACATTTGCCTAGTTATAGGTCTGTTAGATTCTGTACTAAAGTCTGTGGACGTGTTTTTCGATTTGTTTTTATGCTATGTTTATTGTTAGTTTGACTATTTACTAGATGAAAGACTTATATATATTAGATATATTAGCCAAATTAGATATATTAACTTAGATATATTAACCAAAGATTGTAGAATAATAGAAAATAAATTAGTTTTTACAGCGTGCACGGAAACTTTTTCGACCCACCGTATGTGTGTTTGTTTGACAGAACCTGGACCAAATTATTACAATAACATTTGACCATGGAACTACGAGAGCCTGATATACATACCTAGTATGTGAATCACATAAGTAATTCACGCAATATAAAAACGACACTTGTGCAAGTAAAATTGTATAATGCGATGCTTTTTATGTTATAGACGATTGCATCATAAGAGTAGTGCAGTGGCATAGGTCGGAAATTGCACGATGTCGCTTAATTACTCATTTAACTACTAGCTATGAACGGGCTTTGATCATTTTGAAAAAAAATTAAATCATAGGGGCGATCGGTTGCCACTTTTCGCCTCGACGAAAAATTTGAGAACCCCCTATTCATCGTTCAATTTTCTAACAAATGAGTTAGTCACGTGAGCGCGCAAAAAACAGAACAGAAAGGAACGAAAGGAAAACAGGGACACCGACGCCGATCAAAATAAATAAAAAGTAGCGGGAGGAGCCCAGCAGTTGGATGAGTTTCGCCAGAACACACATCTAATTTCCGCATGCAACATAGCAAGAGAGAGAGGGATGAAGGAAGAGTGAAGACGAAGAGAAGAGAGAGAGAGCGAATGGATAAAAAAAGAAGAATAAAAAGTTATTCAGCAACATCCCAATGGCTTCTCTGACGTGGTAAAGAGGGGGGGGGAAGGAATAAAGAAACGAAAAGGGCGAATGGACTCGAAGAATATATGTGTTGATGCGGAGTATGTGGAAACGTGCGGAAGAAGCCGTTATACGGCGCACAAGGAAGCCGCGTGTGAAAATACAGTTAATATAACTTTGTCGGATGATTTACGTGAGCCCCAAGCGCTGGAAAAAGGTTGAGCAACGATTGCAACATGTACTCCGCAATTCCGTTCGGATTAATTTCTGTGTTCATACCCACAGATATTGTAACGGCCTCCCCCGTTGTTGCGGGGGAGGCCCCGAGAAAGGGCTCGTGTTCACCCGCGTAGAAATTTCGATAGGATCTGATTCAGGACGATTTTAGGTTGCCAGCTGCCCCGGTCAGGCACGTATAAAGGTCGTCGCTCACTTATCAACCCGGCACCCGACCAGCACTGCCTCGCCTCCAGCGGTTGTCATTTCTTAGATGGGCTTTCCATACATATACACTCACTTATCAACTCTTGCGAGCGAGGCGATCGGGTGATGCAACGGTCTTGACAAGTGAGTGCATATGTATGGAAAGTCCATATAGAAATGAGAACCGCTCGAGGCGAGGCTGTGCTGGTCGGCTGCCCGGTTGATAAGTGAGCGAGGACCTTAATGCAACCCGATAGGGCCCTGCTACGAATGTGTAACTTCGTGTCCCATATAGACCATATCTGGTTGCCTGATCAGGCTGCCATCAGGTTGCATGACCAGGCGGTTTTAATGTTGCTTTATCAGGTGATTATAATATTGCCTTACATAGCCGGTCCACATACAATCTTGTACACTTTACAATGTATTGCAAAGTCTAGAATGTGTTTGTCAAGATATTTTTTTACCAAACACAGTTATAAGAAAAGTTATGATTAGATTGATTAAACACAGTTGATTTTACTTCAAAATAATGTTGTTACGTTCCGAAAAAGTTTTGAAGGAAAATAAAGGAAAATATTCGCTCGTTCAAATTATTCTCCTCATTTTGGATGCTCATACACCTTTTCAATTAGTTCGTGTTTGCGGATATAACCGTTGTGACAATATAATATGATACACACACACGCGCGCGCGCATATGTGTGTGTGTGTGTGTATAAATTTGGAATTTACGCGTTAATAATATGTTAAGCACTCGTATATATTTTGAGGTTATACATGCTTTATTCCCACAGAAATCACCAATTTTAATTTGTATTTGGTGATTTATAAATACAAAGAAATCTTCTAGCACGCATCCGAGTTGCATAACCTTTTTTTGTCACCGTTCATAATACCGAATGGGATGTCATTTTCAAAAACACAAAAACATCAAAGCCCATATGCTGGCGAATTAAAATTTCTACGAAGGATATAAGAGGTCACGTGCATACATAAAATGCTGAGGCAGTTATAAGGCAAGCCTCGATAGGGCTTTATTAGTCCAAGCCTCAATACGGCCACTTTAGTATTGTCCGCTTTCGGGTCTCAATTTGTCTAGCCTGGTTACGGCGAAATTAGGATGTCTAAAACGAGGGTTACCCGTGACATACCCCGATCGAGACTTGATCCTGATCAGTCAAACATGAAGAAATTTCTACGCGGGCAAGCTGGCCGATGCCCGTTCGATTTTCCATACGAAAGGCTCCCGGGAAAAACGCACTGGTCGCCAGGCATTTTTGAACGCCTCAAAAGGCTATGTTGAGTTCCACCGTACGGTACTAGTCGCGGTGCGGGTTCACGGATATGGGTGCAGCGGAGTTCATCGAAAGAACTGAAAATGTTAAACACCCAGTATTTTCGGGCGTATCCTTTGTTTTACGATACATCCAAAAAATTATTCCCAAAATTACGATGTCTTACATCGTCTTCGAAATACGGGGCTTATTTGCGAACGCAAATACGCAAGTATGGTTCCCCCAGCCGCGATCCATAATTTCAGGAAAAGGAAAGTGGGAAGCGTTTCGTGACTCCTGCCCTTTTGCAGATTACATAGGATGTCTCAAAATGACCTGGAATTTTGATTTATTTAAAAAAAAACGTATTATTTACTTGAAAAGCACGAATATTTTTATTTTCATATAAGATACAAACATAGAGGTTATGTTGGGAACACAATATCCACTAAATGGCCGCCTCGTCCCTGTTTGCAAACGTTGACTCTTTTGACGAAATTTTCAATAACATTTTGGCATAATTGCGGACTAATTTCATTAACGGTGCCTTCAATTGCATCCTCCAGCTCTACAATGGTCGGCGGATAATTGGCATACACTTTTCTTTTCAAAAACCCCAGAGAAAGAAGTCTAATGGTGTCAAATCGCACGATCGTGGTGGAAACTTCGTCTGCAATAACTGCATTGCTTTTGTGCATTTCCACAATTTTTATGCGTTGCTCGATCGTGTAATACTCTATGACTAAACCTCAATACGTCCTAATGCCAGTTGTCAAAGATTAGTCACTCTATGTTCGCCATAAAAATTGGCGCGCAATTTGAAATGTCAGGTCATTTAGAGACACCCTTTAGAAGTCTGTTTTTTTCCTAGGTCAAGGTTACGGCGCGCCGATTCATTCCCGCGACGACTAGTGCTGGGCCGAAGAGTGCTCTGCCTCTTTGCAATGACGCCGTCCGCTGGAAGATATTCTGGACAGATGTCCTCGTGGCAGCCGGACTGTTCAAGGACGCGACTTTTCCTACTCCTTGGTACGGGAAAAACGCTTCCTTGCGTTCATTCTCGCTCAACGAGACGTTTTCCGTGTCGGTATTCGAACAAAATTCAATTCAAACGAGGGATATTTCGTACTTTAAATTTGGGTTTTCTTCCGCCGAGTAGTACTTGCGGTAGCTCACCCAAGAAGCGTTTTTTGTTTTGCCTCATGGAGGTCCTTGCTAGCTAAACTTCTTTCGCAAGCAACGCTGAAGGTGAGCGCACCGTTTACATTTATGTGGCGTTGAAAACCTCACGTTACAACTTCTGTATGGCTGTGAACATTTTGGCAAAGCGACTTTAGCTCTAAACAAGACACCAACCGAAAAATTTTTACTAATAAATCGGCTGTGTTCTCCCACGCTCGGCGGATCAAACTAATGGATTGGCCAGTACAATTACCGGGTCCGGATCATGTTAAAAACCTGTGGTAGGTTCCAGATGAGAATCCTGACACGGGTGACACGACGAGACGAAACTGGTTGAAGCCCCGCAAAAGCCAAGGAAAACTGTGTATCAACCACCAGCCTCGCGGATATCGTATCGAGAATATGCCTCGAAGATTCAGTCATAGAAGCTCAAAAGGCCACAGGGAAGTTGGAGCAATGTTCGTTGTTTTACTTCACCTTTACAATTGTCATACTTTATTTATTGAAAGTAAATACGACGAAAAATGTAACACATGGACCTATTCAAAGATGTTTAGCTATTTTCGAATTTTTTTAGTGGGCACTTCAAAATGGATTGGGAATGTTGTTTTTCTCTGAATATATTTTTCATTTATTTGCCTGCGAGGCCGGTTATGCACACTAATTTGACAACATTCACGTTGCGTACTGTATTATGTCCGGTACTCTGTTTGTGTGTGTGTGTACACTCGCTGCAGCAGGGCTTATGGAATCAGATACAGTAGCAGCGTTGGCAACCCGAAGCTAGGCACCTATCGTATCAGGGGCGTAGCATTATCGTAAATGGGCAAAGGTTACTGTACTTATCAGGATCTATAAGGTCTATAATAAATAAATGAATAAAATATTGATATGTATGCAAACACTTTACAGTTAATCTCTTGTAAACTACCGTTTTCAAATTAATAAAACACTTTGAAACCAAATGTTTTACCTATGGCAGACTTGAACCGATTACCCCTCCATTTTAAATTCAATAAACGTGCCAACATTTGAAATTCGTTCAGAAAAAACTCCACTGTTCCCAAGTTTGAAACGAAGCGCGCCAACATTTTGTATTTTAAAGAAGAAAATAATATGAAAGGAGAGTGACAAATAAAACAAAGGAATTTTTTAAATATTTCAATATATCCTATATTCGCGAAAACAGGAAATATAAGTATTAATGCAATTAAAATTTTACATATAGTCGAAAAATTCGAAATATGGAATATCGAAAGATGTCATTCTCTTGTTCGCTGATTGGGAAAAAGTAACCAATGAGACGGCATTTATATTGTATTATCTAAGAAAGCGCTGCAGTTGCATCACGACAGCGCTTCTCCATCCGTCTAATTTGAAGGCGCCCTAATAAGCCAACAGCGCTATGAGTTAAACGAATCGCATTTGCTATTGCGCTATAGGCTATCAGCGTACGAGTAGAATAAATTCTCAAATTTTGCATGATGGAAATGGTCATACAATCTGCGTACGATAATAATGTGCTATCGTACATCGTACGTAGGCATGAAATTATCGCATATGTACGATAATTATCGTACGGTTCCTAACACTGGACAGTAGTAAAGAAAGAGGAAAAGAAGCTGAAAGTTGCGGTTCTAAGACTTTCAGGGGATAAACTTCCGAAAAAGCGGAAACCGAATTTCGACCTGACATTTGGCATGCACCTTCCTTTTAATGTTATAAGATATCCCCTAAAAGGATTTTTGTCGACACGCCATAGTTTTCGAGATATCGATTTTTGAAAGTTATTTTTTTCATCGCGCGTCTGCTATATCTATAGCTAACGAGCTCAGCTGTGGCTATACCTATGTATTTTATCGCCTTCTCCGCTTTGTGCGGATCTTTGTCTAGTGTACCCCCCCTCCCCACCGTCAAATCCAGCCGCACGATCGTTTTTGGTGTAAAGCTGGTTTTTTGTTTTCACGTTTCATGAAGAATTTATTGGTACCGAAACAAACCCAAACTCGGATATGTGGAATCGTGGGGTGCGTAGAACACTTGGGTGGGCGCAGGGCACCTCAGATGGGTGTGTGAAATCGTGGGTTGCGTAAAACACTGGGGTGGGCACAGGGCACCTCGCATGGGGACGTGGTATCGTGGGGTGCGTAGAAAATCGCGGTGGCCGCAGAGCACCTCTTCAATTTTTTTTCCATTTTTCGTTTATTGTTTTTGGTTTTTTTAGTCGATTTTTTTTCGTTAAAAAAAAAGATTTGATTTTTTTCTTTAATTTTTTATATTTTTTTCCGTGTTTTCTTTTATTTTTTTTCGGTTTTTTTAGTTCGTTTTTTTTGTTATTTTATCATTTTCAATTCGTATCGTCCGTATCATAAAGCGAAAGTTGGAGTCCTGAGCGCAGGCACCAATACAACGTATCCGTCAAAATGAGAATTCGCTCTACGAGGTTTAACACCATAAGCGCGCCGGCCGTGGAAACGTTGGAGAGGGAGTTTTTTCCATACAAACTCGACGAACATCCGGACAAAGCGGAGGACGCGATAAGATATATAGGTATAGCCATAGCTGAGCCCGTCAGCTATAGATATGGTAGGCACGCGATGAAAAAAATAACTTTCAAAAATCGATAAAATCCTTTTAGGGAATATCTTGTAATATTAAAAGGAAGGTGTATGCTAAATTTCAGGTCGAAATTCGGTTTCCCCTTTTCGGAAGTACACCCCTTTCATGTAATGAGTAATGTTTTTGCTAGAGAACACCTCTGCGCCAATCAGCAATTGTTATGTTTAATGATTCGCCGCAAATTCACACATCAAGCAAACAATCTTAACAGAAAACTTTAAACTATCGTGTTTTCCATTAAGAGAACTTGAACGACAAAAATAATCAGCATTCACGGTGATCGAATAGATTGGATTTATGGTCCTTATGGAGCTTATGGTCCCAGGTATAAAAGATTTCAATCGATCAAAATAAAACATTTGAAACCTAAAGCAAACTTGTCCAATTGACCAAACAAAACATCCGGACCCAAAACCATCTTTGTGCATTTGACCAAAGCAACGAGAAATCTTTTTCGAGGCCAAATGCCGCCTAAATGAGATAAAAATGGCAGGTCATATTTGATGGACAGAAAGGGGGAGCGAAAAAACGAGAGTTGAATGAAGATTCGAGTTTTTGTTTCGACCTGAAATATATATCTATATATGGATGCCAGATGTGAAAAGAGGTGGGAATAAACAAGGATTTTTGATTAATAGGAGAATAAACGGTGGAAGGCGCGATATAGGGGCTCAACGTAGTCCGGATGTGATCGACCCGGACGGAAAATTGTAAGGGCTCCAACCGAGGGTAAGACCTATAAGAGCTTGAACGTGGCCGCACTATAGATATCGCCACAATTTGCTCACTCAGGCACCGATCGAGAGATATCAAGGTTGGGTGGCTGAATTGAAAAATTGGGTACGGAAAATAATTGACGACGTAGTCGGGCATTTTCAAGGTATTCTAACTAAGAAATGCAAATTTTGTCACATCACAAATTCTTTTAATTTGCTATAAAAAGGTGATCTCCGTCTCATGTGTCGTACTTTAATAGTTCATTCACACATTTCCAGTGAATCTTCAAAATACAAATAATGAAACCAATTAAAAAACTTTATCGAATGCCCGGTTTGCCCATGGGGTGTCCTAAAACGGGCACGCCTTCTGGGCAAAGCAGGCACGCAGACGGTAAAGCGAGCACCCTGTTTTTCCCTGAGATAAAGCATAAATAAGAATAAAATAAGGAATAATAGGGGAAAAAACTATGAATGTACCCACATATTTTAATGCACACAAATCATTGTTATTATCATAAACGAACAAAAACTTTATCATTTTTTCTTAACAGTCAGTAAACTTTATTTTTTTTGGAATTGGATTTTGGTCGTTTCTTCTTAACATTCAGTAAACATATTTGTTTGGCATTGGATTTTCGTAATTTCTTCTTAACAGTCAGTGAACTTTATTTTTTTCGTAACTATCGCAGTAAAATGAATCAACAAAAGTGTAAGCAGTGCATGCATCATGAGCCTACATTTGACAGTCATTGCATTAAACCCAGTCATCGGTGGGAGGATCTATAAATGGTTCGTTGCATATAATGCACACTAGGGTGGCACAAATTGGAGCTTTTTTTTCTTTTTCGCGGCATGCAATTATTTTCTTTGAAGGAAAATAAATTGTCGCGAAAGGTGCGAGCGGTAAAAAAATATTGAAGGTCCCTCAAGCCACCCAAAAATTAAAAGTTTCATTAAACATCGATTTTTTCCTTCACTTCTCACTCATGAATTGTACGCTTTATAATTTTTAAATTAACCTTGCGAAAGCTCTAGTCAGCCAATGAATATATAGTGGTCGCTCAAGTGGTTTGAAATTTCCAATTTTCGCCAATTTCTTTTTACTCTTCCCACTCATAAATTTGATGCTTTGTAAAATTTTCAAAACATTTAATCGTCTTTTTTCAGAATCGGCTTTTTCAAATTTACCTCACACTTCTAACCCAAGAATTATAATCTTTGTTCTCATAAAATAATTATTTAAAGCTCTTATCCGTAAACAACATTAGAGGTAGTTTTATTCGTAGAAATGAAATGGCAGCTGTTTTCCGCGCATCGTAATGCGTTCCACAGTTGGTCTCGTTGGTCAAACTGCGGACCAATCGTAGCAGTACGCTGTGACGAGCGACGGCATAATACAATAATACATAATAACACATATCGTCTAATAGGTGTTTGTTACGAATTATTATAATAGATTATTCAGAAAATGTAACACTTTGCTGTTTATTTTCTTTTTATGCTACAAGGAATTATTGTGCATAAAATATTTATTTTTTAAATTAATTTAATAATAATTAGGTAATTTTCCTTGTCTGTAGTATGTTTGTTTTTTGTCCTTTTTGGTTTTTCCTTAGTTTTAAAATCCTTCGTAAAATTTTTCTTGACAGCTTTCACTTTTGCAGATTGAAGTTTAATTTTTTTTGCTATTTTGTTTCTTTGCTCTTTTTTGATCGGAGTACCGGTTAAAATATGAGCTTTTTGAGTTCTTCTTCGACGGGTTGTTTTGTTTGGAGCCACCCTAGGTAGAGGTCTGATGTTCATAGGACAAGTGAGCTGTACTAGTGCTTGGCCCGACATCGATATCCATTAAAGTGCTAATGTCTCTTATGGCAACAGAGAGCGCTATTTGTTTTTCAGGTGTTGCTGCAAGTAGTGGCGTGTCAGTCATCCAAGGGACAGGCTCAACTGCGTCGGTTAGAGAAGAATAGTCAGCTTCTTCTGGCTGTGAAGACCTTTCGGTTGGTTAATCATTACTTTCCGGGTTGTTCCGTGGTGTTTCTGTGACAGTCGCTCGCAGAAAATCAGAATCATCAAAATCATATCTATCAGTCGGATAACGACCAGTTGTTTCGAAGCTATTAACCATAATATGAATCGTGGCCGCTTTCATGAAGGCACCTGGGAAAAAAATTGCAATGCCGCTTTGGTCAATGATTCGCCCTGCATGCGCTATCTACAAAGACACAATGACCCACTCAAAATCGGTTTTTAAAGGCCCATAGACACAGTAGCCTAAGAGCGGCATTCTTATGCCGTATGTGGCGGCAACGAAATCAAAATCACGTTATTTGCTGAGACAAAATCCAACTCGGGCAAACACTTATGGGATTCATGATTATCCAGCACAAGTATAACTTTATTCTATAATCTAAGCCATTCCGAAAATGCTGGCCCATTGACCTAACCGTTGTCGGCACAGGTTCCTTGAGTGCCTGGTGGGGCCCCATCTAAGAGTCGAGAGTTAATTCGTTTCCGGGTGAAAATCATGAATGGCGGTACAAATGATCCCGCAGCATTGCAACAAAAAAATAAGTCCTTCCTCGTCCACTGCTTGCAATCAGACCAACTTACTGTTTCCCAACTTTTGTCAAGACTCGTGGTGGCTTGTTAGAAGATGTCGGCACTCCCGTTTCATCCATATTATACAGACGAGTAGCATCGACATCATGCTTTTCAATTTGTTCCCTAGTAAATTGAAAAACCTGCAGACTTGAGGTTTATGAAAACCTTGCAATTGATGTTGGCTCTGGTTTCCTTAACGCTAAGTCAGGGTGTCGTACGACAAATCCTTTGTACTAATCCTTTCCGGTAGCACCATCCCTGAATGGGTGAGGGATTTCGTTTTTTTTCTGCACACTCGAAGGCGAGTTTAAGGAAGTCTTCCCTCGATAATCCATAAAATAAGTCATCCAAATGAAAAACGTATTCTACTAATTCCAGCTCTTCTTCTGCGCTAAAAACAGTTGTTAATCGCCCTAGTTTTTTCTTGCAAGAACCTGTCTCGAGGAGCCGCTGTAAAGTTGCACGAGGGATGTCATATTATGTTGCCACATCTTTAATCGCATTATGTAATTCTGTCACCTCCTGAATTGCTTTTCTCATTGTGCTCTCATCCCAAGAAGCTTGTTGTGTCTTTCTTTTATATTTATTTATCATCTGCAAATACCACTTTCAAACTTGTAAAAAACATAGTTGCAATATATAATAGCGCTTTGGTGAGTTCCTACATAGATAAATAAATGGGAAAATATCATCTTAATTTCACATAGTCATCCGTGATCAGAACATAGCGGGCACGTGCTCGATTTCCTACAATGAAGATAAACGATTAGGCACATTATTTAAATAAAGTATCAACTTTATTTAACACTGATTCGCGCTTTTGCGCCACTTGACGTTTTCATCAACCATAACCAAAAAATGATTGGAAAACATTCAAGCAAATATGAATAAAACGAAGCAAAATAGGCATAAAACAATAGTCACATTTCAGTATTGATCTATTGTATTCGCGAATAGACAAAACACGATGTATATACCTTGCTTTTATTTCAAAAACCGTGCAATTTTTTTTTTTTGCCACACGAGCCGCGCGATCGGTCGTAGTTGAGCTTTACGACTGCGGCAAGTCGAGCGGGACAGGGGCAACGTCCTCACGTCGTGTAACTGCGGTAAGTTTTAAAACTTTAGTAGTTTGGAGGATGCCCGCTTTAGGCCGGGTGTTTGCTTTGGGCCCCCTTGCCCTACAACTCGTCGACGACCAAATGGTGAGCGATCCGAGTTCGTGAAGTAGGCATTAGATGTGGAAGACCAATACCTACTAAAGCGGAGAAGAGATTTTTCGTAAACAACCAATAGTATTTCGTTATTTTCACATCTTCTCTCCGCTTAGCTTCAGTAGACATGGTTTAAGCTGAGAGGAGCGGAGATATCTAATCTTTAAAATTTGCGAACGCAGCGGAGCTATGGGCTCGCTGGAGCTCGCACAAAAGAACATCCTTGATATGCGTTATAGCTATAATTGTAAAGGACATGTGGTTAAGGGGCTATACCAGTGTGACAATTTCAAAAAATCGATTTCTTCTGCCTTTTTCGACAATGTGTACTTGCAAGAATATCCTGTAAAAATTTCAAGGTCGTATCTCTATAATTCTATTTTGCAAAAATCGATAGTTAAATCTTTAAGCGCGTTTGGATCGAAATGAGATTTTTCAAATTTGCTACGGGTTTCCTCACACCCATAATTTCGGTGGCGCTTGGCCATGATTTGGTTGAATTCTTCAACCAAATGCGCAAGGAACGAATCTTATTTTCGCATAATTTTTTAACCAATTCAGACATTTGCTTAATGTTTTTCAATCAAAATAAAATATTAATATTTCAACGGATAATGTACTTGATAATCAATATAGGATATGGTGAAAAAAAATAACATATTTACTCAATAGAAATTTTATTTGAATCAAACGAGTGAAATTCAATCTGTCTTGTGTACTCGAATCAAAAATATTCATGTTATGAATAGAAACGCTTTTTTCGTTCGTTGCAGAAAATGCATTGAAAACTAAATAATTTGTTTGCGATAATTTTTTATATAGTTTCAATAATATATTGTTCTCGTCTAACAATATATCTGTTGAATGAAAAAAAAACTTTAATTTTTATCATGTTATTAAAGTCGAAAGCGTTTTGTTTGGACTAATAAATCCGATTATTTACCCCAACAATTTTACAATTGAATCAACGAATCAATTACACCAACGATATTGGATCAATGTTTTTTTCTCTCAGTGTACTTACTCAAAGTAATAATCATGCCACAATATTCATCAGGCAGTCTAGTTGATTCTCTTATGCTCAACCCCGCCCTTCATAAAAAAAAGATGGAGCACATACAAAACCTCCTAACTCCTTACCCGTAGACAAATGATGACAAAACCGACGAGTATTTGCACGATGCCCACGATACGTTTTGCCAGCTGTGCAATAAGTATTTCACAGCGAATCGAAATGGAAGATAAAAAATATCACGTTCAAACGCTAGTTGGAAGAATAAATCCACAAAATCGAGAACGTGCATCGATTTGGGTAGGAAATGCAGGGAATACGGAAACGCCTAAATTCGCATGAATTAATTCACGAGAATCTGTGCGTGTAGTTGTATGTACACTGCTTTGATCTACACTCATCGAAAACCGTTACCCTTGAAACGATACGTCTGGTGGGAGACTGGTTACTTTTCTAGGCACGCCTCGATCCTTGTTCTCTCGTCTCATGTTCGTTTAGAAATACATGTCCACAGACACACGGGTACACATAAACGGAAGCTCTATATGTGTGTGTATATGTGTGCATACATATACGCATCCGATGAATATTTCCTGCGTTCGATGTTTTTTCCGCGAATCGTTCATTCCACAACGATAGGAAAATCGTGGCAACAGCGGGGTCTCTGTTGGAAACTCCACAGTAGGATATACCGGGTATCCCATTTCAGGGATTTACCTGATTTATCTCTAACAATACTACTTCGATCCAGATTAAGGATAGTAAAACGTTTAGACTTCAAACGTTAAAGAAAATTTGGTCCAACTTTCAAAATGGCGATGTTAAGCTGGTCGACACGTTTTTCAAATATGGAAACATGACTTTTTCACCCAAAAAGTTGTCAGGCCAAAACTAACAATTTTTGTTCCATAATTTCTATGATTGGACACCATTTTTGACTATTTTGGCGCTATCCAGGACGTACCACGGGGAGGTAAAGTATTGAACATCCCAAATGCAAGTGTGCGTGTATGTGTGTGAGCGAGAGGTTTGGGTTTGTTTGATAACGAAAGTGACGAATCGCAGAGACCCACTTCTTGTTTGAGTTTGTTTGGCTTATCAAACAAACCCAAACAAACTCACACCCACGCACACGCGTACACTTACACTTGGGATGTTCAAGACTTTACCTCCTCGTGGTACATCCTGGATAGCCCTGAAATAGTCAAAAATCGTGTTTAAACATTCCTACAAAAGTTGTTAGTTTTGGCGTGACAATTTTGTTGGTGAAAAGTCATGTTTCAAATTTAAAAAAAGATATGTCCGCCAACTTAACATCGAATTGACCCCTCAAAGGTTCAGTATACTCAATACTTAAGAAGGTACGGTGATTGGAGCGAGTTCAAGATAAAAGCCCGATTTTATTTTATAGCATTGTCGAGACCTTCGTCCATGCGTATGCGGAGTTTCCACGAGATTTACCGTACACTTTCCGAGTTATTAATTGTTAAAGTTGGTGAATTAGTCACACGTAGACGACAAAATGTGCCTGTCCTCCCATATATCGATTTTTTTGTGCTACTTGGAGCCAAGAAACACGTAAAAAAAACTGATGGTTGCGTTCGTTGTATCTTTGTGATCGATAAAGCAGCTTGAACTGGAAAGCTCACCGCAGAAATAAGCAACAAATTCAGAAATAAAGTCGCAAAAACCGAAGTTTTCGGAGAGCGAGACTTCTCGTGACGTAACAGCAGCCATCTTGCTCGACGTGTGGCAACGCCGAATACCCGCGCAAATTTGATTCGTCTATCGGATATTTTCAACGCGAATTAAAAATATGATTGTGAGAAGCCGTACATTTTTTAATGGATTATCAAGGGCCTTTCGTCGATATTTACGTGAAGTTCTTTTACGTACAGCAAAGGCATCTCAATTTCTCTGGCGACATGTACCTATACAAGGCATCTATATATAAATTCAGCACGGGAGAACCGTCATATAAAATAAACGTTCCTTTTTATACCTGCAAATATTGTAAAAATTGGGGAAGGGAAAAATAACATAACAATCGATGAAATATGTTTTGACGTTGGACAGATTGGACATTGGACATTGAGGTTAGCTTCAACGCGACGTTTTTTATTTGCAATCGCAATATTATCTTTTTATTTTCTAATTCTTGTCCGTCAGAATCTACATTTGTCCCTAAACTGGACCTCAGGTACAATCCCGTTACTCTTTTGATAAACTTCCACAGTATTTTCATTCTCCATGTTAACCGGCTATAAAAAATAATAAGCCGGGCGCGTGGAACCGATGACAGCCACCGAAAATGCGACGATGCTAAACGTCACCGATATGGCGTACTACTGAAGTCGAGTAGTAGATTATTAAGGTTGTTTCCATATTATAAAAATAATAGGAAACTCGAAATTTAATACTTAAAAAATATTTCTCGACAAATAGGCCATATACATATATCTAAAACGTGGCGGTATTGCAGCGTGAAATAGACTCTAAGTTTACTAGCATGGTCATCACCGTACCTCCTTAATCGGCGCAGTATTTTTCGAGTTAAATCAGGCGTAAGATTAAAATGAGACACCCGGTATATCCACAAGTTATAAATGGTATATGATGAGTTACTTTCCGTCCGCCGGCTTTTCATCGGTGACGCGTGACGGACCTATTTTTGTACGATTTTAGTATTATTTGTTTATTTTTCATTTTTCCCCCAATATCGATTTAACAAAACCCTGGTGGCAGAACCGCCCGACTGTGCGCTCACTGGATGATCCATGGTTAAAAGGTATGCAATGAAAACGAAAAAAAAAGTAACGAAGAAGAAAAACCCCCGGCGCGATATGACTAATTTTTCAATTTGAAAGCCTCGAGACCTCGAAGTTGCATTGCACGGCTGCGAGCTTCACTCGCAAGTAAATCATTCCTATCTGTTCACATACGGTGTTCTATATTTCTTTGTCAATAAATATTGACCACCATTATATAAAGAAAGGCGTGCGATGTTCGTAATGGTCTATACTTTTATGTTCTTATTTACGACAATGTTGCGCGCCATTTTTTTCTTCGTATTCCTCTTATGTTCATTTGCGATTTTTTCAATCTTGTTCTCTCTAGTTCTTCTTCTTTCTTATTTTGATTACGCTCGGGAGGGAAAAAATAAAAACCGAGAATCAGAAAGGTTTCTTGCACGGAGTTCGATGGTCATTTCGTGATAGCCATGAACTATACGAGCTAATTAGTGAATTTCGTGCCTTTTCCAACAGTGGACGGAGGCACGACGCTAGGGTCGTTATGACGTGCGCTTTATCCGCGTGTATCATAATTGGGTCACGCCAAAGATCGAGGCTCGGAGGCTATCTCACGGGGGTCGCCGAATATATCATCAAAAGACAAGGCAGAATAGCTCAAAGTGCACGCGAGAAGAGGCAGTCAGAGAGAAATGAAACCTCTTACCTTGAGGCGCCACATACTCGACGTTTCCATATGTACAGTAGAACCTCGATAATTCGAACTAATTGGGACTGGACATCGTTCGGATAACAAATAAAATCGGATAAGCGAAAATATATCTCAGTTTTCCGGTAAAATCAACTCATATAATATCAATACTATCGGAAAATTCTCTTTGTTCATCCAACGACCATAAATCCTTTATTTGATAGCAATTAACAATGCATAATTTTTCAAATCTCATGCCACCGCTATTTAAACAGTTAAATCACAATTGCGGCTTAAAATAATATTCAGCTTTCTCATAGTAGTTGCCCGTTTCTTAGCCGCCAAGTCTCGAATTCGTTTCAAGAACAGCAGTTGTGTAGGACTATTTTCTGGTTGGGTTTCAAACCATTTCAGGGCGGTGGCTCGTATACAGGGTGTCCCTCTTATCTCTGCCACCCGGAATAACTCGGTAATTATCGACGTCATAAAAAAATGTTCCAGACAAAAGTTGTACAGTGTGAAAATGAAACAGTGTAAAATGTCCACCATTTTAAATGGAATGGTACATTTTTTTCAATCATCTTGTGGAGCACCCCAAGCCGCATAAAAAACATTGAGGGGGTCAAAGTCGTTCAAGGTTATTGAAGATCAGTATCAATGATACAAATCTAAATATCTCGGATCACTACCAAATATTTGGTAGAGACCCGAGATATTTAGATTGATATTTGATTTTAATAGGTGACCTTGAATGACCTTGAACGACTTTGACCCCCAATGTTTTTGATGCGGCTTGAGGTGCTCCACAAGTTGGTTGAAAAAAATGTACCATTCTATATAAAAAAAAGTGGAGGTGACTTTCACTGTGCATCAGCGCGTCCACCGAAATAAAAAAAATTGGGCGCATTTCATGGCCTCCTTCACACCGTACAACTTTTGCCTGGAACATTTTTTTGTGACGTCGATAATTACCGAGTTATTTCGGGTGGCAGATATAAGAGGGACACCCTGTATACATACAACGTATGTACGATCTGATGTACACTGAGAAAAAGAAATCGTTGAATGTGCAAAATGCATTTCGTTGCCTCGAAATGCATTTTGTTGTTTTAACAGTTGCTCAGACATGCTAAATAAGGTACAGTTCACACCACTAAAACTATCAGTTAGATTAACAAAACGCATGTTATGCCAATGAAAAATCAAGTTGAACGTATTTAAAGATACATTTTGTTAAACCAACTGAATTTTGGTTGGATGAACGAATTTTTTTTTCAGTGTATAAAGTTACATGGCAATAATGTATTTTTAAAATATCTCGAAGTGTTAGGAAAAATCTTTATTAGAAAAAAAAAGGGAGATACCTTAGAACGATACCTTAACAGAGAAAAGAAACAAAGCAGCGTATCCATGAATGCACCGAAGAAATGCACTAAGTTCAAATGATCATCGATCACTTCGAGCTTCAACATTTTATCAAGGTCATTAAAATCTTTTGCTGTAGCTTTGCAAAGATAGCAGCGTTGAGTCGCTGCATTGTCCGCCACTGCATTACACACTTTCCCGTCTACCATGGTCAAGGCAAGGTTATAATATACTTTTATACATTTTCGCTTAACTATGTCTGAAAATGGAACAAGATTTTTAACTTGATCTTGTACATATTGAATCTCGGCTTTCGTTGTATTCGCAGATTGTTTCAGAAATTCTATTTTAATTGGTCTACAGTATCGCGGAGATAAAGGCACAGGGTTTCGTCAGACAACATATTTTTCGTTTTGTTCATTTATACTTGAAAGTTGCGGTGGAATTAATGACGTAAAGAAAATACTCGCGTCTGTAAATGTGTCATCATCACCGGCGAATTTAATGTTACGACTAGAAATGTTGCCACGGGGCAGACTAGAGCTGCATCCGGCATACCGTAATCCGTACCATGGCATGGTACAGGCCGCCGGATCAGAGCTTTACCGGGCGTGAAACGCTTTTTTGAATCCGGCCTTGACGCGGATGCCGGTAACGTAACTGATCTGTATACCTGTTCAGGCTCTGATCCGGTTGCCGTATCTATACCTGAAATAAACAAAAAATTCATAAATTACGAATAAAAATTTCTGGTAGTATTTTTTGTTTCCATATGTGTTGTTTATGACCCTGCCTATATGATAATTTGAATAAAACGTATCCTGCCCCGCTGAAGTTTTTTACCTCCCCTCGGAATTGAACCTACGTCTTCTAATTCTAGAGGTAAGCGCGCTACCTATTCAGCCATTCCAACACTTGGGTAAACCTTCTTTTTTTTCTTCGCATATTTCCGCAAGTATAAGTTAAAATTAATATTTTTAAATAACCCTAGTTCGGGCGATAGCTATACATAAACTAAATATGCAGTAACATTTTTAGCCTGATTGGTTAAGCCGTTTTTTCCGAAATCATCCGATGAAGATATCTGAAAATCATTAAAAGCACAACCATGTTTTATTTTTCCAGTACTATTTCATTCCTAATGGAAACGTTGCAAACAATACGTTTGTTGCCAAAGTGTAATGTTTTAATGCATATTTACAAATGATTTCATTCGATTAGAATGTAAAATAATTTTTTCCCTCACCTTCGCTCAGCCTGAATAGGAGTGGGAGGGAAGGGCAATTACCCCCATCCACCCTTAAAGATTTGAGCATTTGCACAAAAGGTACTTTATTGTATTTTCGAATACTATGTCTTTATAATGTGACTAATGTGATAAATAATGTTTTTAGGCCAAAATAGTGTATTTACTTTAAAAAAATGCTTATCTTAACTATATAAAATATTTAAAACATGGAAACGTCTTCACCTCGTCTCTTAAACGTTTCTCGTGACTCCAGTACCCTATAGAAATAATGTAGGTGAGAACATATGAAACGAATTGGTTGTATAATATCCTACTTTTTTAAAATTATTTGTTCAGTAGTGAGCATGCAAACTGCCGATTGTTTATGGATTATGAGTATGCTAGTAGTAATAATAGTGGGAACAGTATTTGAAACGAACAGATTTGTTACACCATGCACAAGTCATTCAAAATTTTGTACGTTGTAAGGCTTCGAAACAAAATTTGAAACAGCGCGCTCTCCGTCATGATGAATTGTCCTGCTAAATTCGTGAATTTGGCGTACGCGTCTGTAATGCGGTTATGGAGGGGGGGAAGTCGACACCTCCTTCCAACCGTGCGGAGCGAGTTCGACCTCTTTCACCCCAGGACCATCGAGAGCGAGACTTCGCAAGACAAGGGACTCTCCATTAAGGGGTTATCCCTACTTGCGATTTTGAAAAAATCGATTTTTTTTAATTGCATTTTTTTGAAGTATAAGTATCTGAGAATATGTCCTGAAAATTTCAAGTCGATCCGAACAAAATTGACTGAGATATGAGCGTTGAAAGAGAAACTTTAAACGCGTTTTTCTCAAAATGGCATTTCTGAAGTCGGTGACCAAGATTACTCGAACACTAATGAACCGATCTTCTTGAAATTTTGCAGGCTTATTTAATACATAAAAATGTAGTCTTTAATCGTTCGATTTTTTTTTCGAAAAAAATTGCCGTTTTATAGCCAAAAAACGGCCGTTTTTTTTCGTTATAATCGAACCATTAACTTTGACTGTCCGCCATTTTGTGAAAAATGAATATTTTTTTAAAATCCTTCGATTAAATACTAGTTTATTCTTATATTTGACTAAATCCATCCGAATTTTTTTCTTCAGATGATCCACTTCGCCGCAATATTGGTCACCGCAAACCGTGTATATAAAAACATTATTTCATTGACGGCCATTTGCCACTAAACAATGTAATATTTTTCAATAAAAAAATTACTGAAAGTTCTTCAAGATGTGTTCTTTAAGATGGTATATTGATCAATTGAAAAAGTTTTGTAGTTTTCTTTAAAAAAATTCAATAAAAAGGCCTTTTGCGCTACAAGTGGGGGTAACGCATTAATGGGAAATTGCTCTAAAATCTTACGTGTCGCAGCAAGAAACGACGGACTCGGACTGGCCGGCCGAGCGTCGTGAAGATTATCAACACCACGGATGTAAGAGGCTCATCGATGTCCTGGGGCACGAGAAAGTAGCGCTCAAATTATTTTCGACAAAAGCCCAAAATATTGTGTGCGATCTCCCATTAACTGAAACCCAGTTATATGAACGAATCCGGAGATTTCTATAGTCACATTAAGAATAACCTTGTCATATAAATAAAAGAGATCTCTTATAACGTTTTTAGAGTGGGCCAACGGCCGATTCACCACAAATGTCGTATATCAACGCATTTTGTGCAAAGCTAAACTGTATGAGATTCTTGAATTCTGGTGCTTTTGTTTCCATATACCGCTGTTGTGCTGTTGTAAAAGAAAATGTTATGTGTAAGAAATTATAGGTGTACAACACTGTCCCTGAAATACAGGTTACCATCGCAATGATATTGTATTAAGAGATCAGAAAAATGTTTCAAAAAGTCCTTCCATGCAACGAAATCCATATACATACAGTTCCCGGTGTACCGGGTATACATACAGTTCAACTCTTGCACAGAGTGCAACTCTTACTAATGAATAAATAATAAATAGAAGCAGGACATTAAACAATCAATTCTTCTTATAATATTTCAATATGAATTGTTGCGAGGGGATAATGAAGTTGAGCGACCATTAAGAGAGAAGATAAACCCCCATGTTTCAAGTGTTATATCGTTAAGATGTGCATTTAAAAAAGTAAGCAGAATATTCGTTCCTGAAAAAAATTAATTACCATATTACAGACAAAAGTTATTCGAAAAAACACCATAGTACTTTGCCATTAAGGTGTGGGTGCAACCTCTTGATTGAAAGATATCTACACACGTGCAAATTCACATCCTAGCCGAATTAAGACTTTTGTAGATATGCATAAAAAATTGCATTACTGCAATAAACAATAAGAACTTCCTTGCTATTTGCATCGTTCTCATAAAAATATATGTGCTCTAAAAATAGAACATTTCCGCAATTTGAAATTAATTCATACCGCGTTCTGTGTAGAAATCACTGCCGGGCACGGAAAAAAATTGGTTTTTAAGGGTACGAGTATTTTGACTAACTCTACAAACAAAGCACGAAACAAGTGGTTATCCATCACTTTAAATCGGAGGGCAAACCATGCGCGATTTCTTGTCAATCTCAGAGCTACGTCGCGTTTGATCGATAAATAAATGACCGGCTACAGGTTATACACATGCGACTCATAGACGCACCGGTCTGCGCGCGTACCATCTGTGTTTAACTGCATCTCATGTTAGTATTTATTCTTCCCAAGTCTACGAAACTGGAATTTGAATGCCTCCTGATGGTTTGGTGGAAGGCACTAACCACTAGGCCAGTGGTTAGTGCAGTATACTCAACCTTTGTAGACATTTAGAAAAATAAACCACCCATCTTGCCCATCGTAAATTATATATATTCAATATTGAACCATCAAGGTTTGATAAAAGATGACAAATCTTGGTTGGCGAATGAAGAGCATTGTTGAAATCCTTAATGTCCGTGAAGTTGCCGTATTCCACCATCGCTTAATATTAATTCATGGTAATAGTAATCTCGTGACATAAATATAATTATGCATAATTATAACTGACTCGACATTTTATTCTGAGTTACATAAAACATTCGCTGACGCAGTTTTTTTTCATAATAATCATCGATAATATTATACTTTTTCAAGTTGGTAGGTACAACATTTTTTTCATTTTACGTAATGAAAATATAAAAACGCACAATCTTGTCCTTCAATTATATCTGGTACGAAAAATTAGCATCTCAAGAACAAATCTATACCTCTCATGAATTTTTTGAAGTTCATTGGAGAAAAAAAATGTATCTATAAACCGGCATTTGACTCAACTTGGTCGGTCCAACCTCCTTAAAGTACGTAAGTAACGTCATTTGATGAAAAAAGAAACAGTACACTCGGCGTATCGAGTGGAGCGCATGGTGGCGGTCTGACATTTTTGTTCACTGCTCAGCCTCCCGATAAACTACCGTGATGGTACGTAGCATAAACCCTGCACGGGAAAATACGCTAGATACTGGTGATAAACGCATCAAGGTCGGAGCATTGCATTGGTTCGGAAGTTTATCCGGAACAGACAGAAAGACCGACTTTCATTTATAGGTACAGAGAAGAGAAGCGATATATTAAGTATGTTTTATATACCATATATTTAGTAATCTTTTATATAATTTATATTTAGTACATCCTAGGGTTTAACCAACCTCAAACGTGAAAAATTGTAAAAACATATATTTCGTGTAAGAGGATATTTCATGCATAGGTATCACGAGTTGTGCAATTCCAAATACTTGCGAAGGCTCTTCAGCAACAACGAAAAACAATTCGCAACATTCATAGTATGTCGACACGGCCCGCGGTCGTGCTTATATACTCGTGCTTATGCCTTCCGGAAGAAGCCTTGAGGTCTTACGCCACATGTCGGCGAAGGAGCGTACTTCCCCTGCGTTGGGTAGTACGCGCATAGCTATTACGTTTGATAGCCGACGTGTGACCCTGCATTCCGAACATCACGCGAAAATGTTTTGCACTCCAATCGATCATATAGCTACAGCCGCAACGGGCATTAAGAGTTATGGTGTTGCAACATTTCATCTCTTGACTTGACAATTCTACATTCTAATTCAAAGACTTGACAATTCTACATGAAGCATGGTTTTCACAGTAAGTGATTACTGAATTATGTTAAGGTTGTTCTGGGGTTTAGCCGTCGGGGTGAAGTACGAGGGAGCGCCCTATGCTTATGCACGGAGCCGATTGACTGTTACCAACTGTTAGCTTTCAAATAATCCTCACATTAAACCTGTGTTTTCGAACTATTTTTCTACATCTATATGTAAAAAAATATATATATATTTATATATAAATATATAGAAATGTCTAGAAACAATTAAATAATTTGTGAACATAGTTATCAAATTAATATTAAGTAATTATTACTGATTAAGAGAACAAGTACCAATAATATTTGTTGTTAATTATCCTGACCTAGTAGTTTGAGGTTCCCGGGCATAATTGCCGAATACCGATAAGATAGGTAGCGTTTGTGCCGTCTACGACGTTGCCATGATTACACGGTCTAATATTTTGTTTGCTTGATTTCCGCACAAATTCGCTATCAAAAACATTAATGTTTTACAACGGTACTGCGGATCCTCATTTTCACGGTACCAAGGGTTAGTCCCATAATTGGTCGAACCGTACCTATTTTTTCAGCTCCGTGGTAACATTCACTTAACAGATATTAATAGTGTACTGAAAAATGACCGAGTATTTTCCATAAGCGTAATGTAATTAGCCCATGAAATACGTCGAGTTGCCGATTTTTTTTCTTCTAAAAAACGGTACTGTGGATCGTATTTAAACTGCACAGGGTGATCAGCAAGGAAGTTATAAAGGTCCAGAAAAAAAATCATCTCGGTGGTAACATGTTGACTTAACCCCATAACAACCTTAAATGGAGGTGGATTTAAAAAAAGAAAATGGTTCACAATAAAGGCACACGAGTAATATCTACAATCGAAAAGATTAACGTTCGTGTCTACGAAAGTTCCAATTCATTTGACTAAAAGAACTAAATAGACGCATGTAACCTAAACTACTGAACGTTGAGTTGTCTAAATAATATTAAATACTAAAATTGTTAGATACAAATAAATATTGTATATTTCATGTACTATGATACATAAATACATATCTGAAATAATATAATAAAATAAAGAAGTTTGATGCTACAAATATTTTAGTTAATTCGAATAAAGAAAACCCATTAAACGGATCTAGTTGACTTGAATAGATCCTTTTTATGCATACACCTATAGGTCTCGATTGGGGGATAACGTTCAGATGGCTAACTTGACGGTTCGGATACAAAAACCAAACCAAGACCTATCCAGATATTATTACGGCACCCCGATTCATAAGTCCCAACTTCTGGACATGAAATTTTTCCCGTTCTCTCTCTCCCTCTTTCAGTTTTTTCATTCATTTATTTTTTGAGCATTTTCTCGGTCATTGCAATGTCAACAAATGTTCGATCTCATAAATATGAAATATTTATAACAGTGAGCACTTTTTTTCTGTTATAAATTCGACACCTTAGTTCTTTAGAAGGATCGAAAGAGGTAGTGGGGGAAACAGATTTAGTGAATGAGGACCTCGAACATTTGAAATGCCCGGAGCAGTCACATACGAATTAATTTCTCACTGCTCATATCCATTAAACTACGTGTTCGTATATTTTATTCGATACCTGCAATGATATTTAAGTAGGCATGAACATGTTCCTAAATTGAAAAAAATAATAATTGCGGAATTTAAATATTATTCTGGGAAAACCAATGGGAAATAATAGTTGCGGAACTTAAATATTTTGCTGGGAAAACACATGTCCAATGCGAAATTATTTATCGCTTCATATTACCACCTCAATCGTTTGCGTTTATGAAATATATATATCTTTTTTTATTAATTAATGTACTCTTTTGCAATCCATGTACGTATTTTTTAAATATACGGCAACCTACAAAGACTAATAAGTAAAATAAAATAATAGAGGTTTTTTCTTAGTTTTCTTAGAACCTACGGGTTTTTTCTTAGTTTTTAAGCATTTATTTTGTAGAAGCTTATTGAATAACATTAATCAAAGTACTTTTCCTCGATGGTTACTACTTTCTTCCATCTCTCTGGCAAAAGCCTACTACCTTGATAAAATGCCCTGCCATTTGACGCTACCCACTTAGGGTAAGGCGGTATAGGAGTACGCACCTAAGCTTCAAAGCGGTGAAAAAAACAAACAAATACATTTTACGAATCCGTTTTTGTTTTAATTGGAAGAATATCTAGTATTCTAGTTAAATTGCTAGCGACAATTTGGAACCCTAATTTTTTCAAAAATAACACACTAAAAACTACAAAGCCAGATTTGCGAACTTATAGACATACGGACGTTTAATAATACACACGTGGGTCGATAAGAGTACGCAACCATCAATCGACACATAAATCGCAAATAAAACTGCCCAGATTTATATGAGCGGTGCATTTATCATGCTACCAAGCTTTACACTTTAAACACTCGATCCAGTCCTCATATATTGGTTTTTCGTATACTTCTTTGTATACTTTGTATAATTGTAAACAAATATATACAAAATACGATATATACTACAGCTATAAAATATTTTACACACACACACGCGCGCGCGCATACACTACATACTATATATATTTTTAAAAAAATATATGGGGCATTTTACGCCATTTCCCCTAGCCCATGACCCCGACCATTGTTGGTTTCCCTGATTTTTTTGTAAAATGTTACCCCTGAAAGGAATATTCACACCAACTTTCAGATTTTTATCTCTTCTCTTTTAGGAGTTATAATTTTCCAAAACATGTCGATGTCGGAAAGTTTGGAAACGTTTAAACGGTGATAACTCCTGAACTCTTTGAGAGATCGACAAATGTCTCCATATAATTTTTTTCATTATGAAGCATACGTTCGTTGAAAATATGAAAAAATTATCAATCATCAATGTTAACGTTTTTATTTGCTTCTAAAGTGAAAACTATTTTTTTGAAAGATGATTGCCTCTTTTTATTGTTTTCAAAAAATTCTCTAAAATAGAGTGACTCATTCTATGATTTTTAAGACTAGTCTCATTGTGGGTCCATATCTCCTTCTATTTTTTTCCGAATTAAACATATTCTTTTTAGCAGACTTTTATGATTTTAATCTCCAATAATGCTATTAATTATTTCGTTATTTTCAATTTGGGTTCGTCAGATCTGAAAGGGTTTATTTTTAGTTTGTGCGAAATTCACCACAAACTAAAAATAAACTGTCTCAGGCCTGCATGGGTGCAATCTTACAAAAAAATCAGGAAAACTAAAAATGGTCGGGGTCATGGGCTAGGTGAAATGACGTGGAATATCCCATATATATTAAAACTTTATCTACTATACATATAAAATACTACATATATTTTTAAAAATATAAATATATATATATAAATATATACCTTTTGTATACCTTGTATACCTGTAATATTTTTTTCCAACAACAGTCGTATAAGTTTACGCGCGTAGTTCTACACACCTAACCACTGCGTACTCTTATACTATCATACCACCTGCACATTTTAAATTAACATGACTGTTACTGCCATCTACTGATGAGATGCGAAATTACTTTCATTTTGAACAACAATTAGTAAACCGGCGCACGAAATTAATAGTTGTTTTTGAAGAAAGTAAATTATGTTTCGTACTTGTAATGCTTTGAAAATGTCAAAAATAAATAAGAAATTGAAACCAAAACTTCAAACTTAACTAGCCGCTCAGCTTTATACGACTTCGATTGTTTTTTGGTCAGAAACCCTGACCCTGCTAGTCGGTCTAAAAACAACAGAAGTTAGCTTCAATTAGCAAACCGTTTCGTCAGTAGCGTAACCACGTACTCTTATCACCCCCGTACTCCTATACAACCTATCTACGCACTCCCGAGTAGAAATTGTGCTAGCCTGCCTAATTTACGTAACTGACTCGCCCAATTGAGCTCATACGAACTGACCAATGGTTTGCTCGCTATGAGCTAGTAATATTCTGAATGTTTTGTTATCCAGCTCTTGTCTAGTCACTGCCCAGCTAATCTTGGTCACAAATGACAAAGTGTGGCTATGTGACTACGTATAGTTCCGTCGAGTGATTGGCTCATGGCTGGCCAAGTAACTTGAGTTACAGATGACGTTGCTAATGAAAAAAATCCTCAAGTTGGTTTCTCACGATGATCTAGCCAACACTCGTCAACTGCCGCCGCACTAGCCGGAATAAATGATCGGACAAATACACTTCAAGGTTATGCAATTCTATGCGATTATCGCTCTCACTGCGACCGCAATTAAGTCATTGATCCGATGATGTTATTTACATTTGTTAATCCACCCATTCTTTCATAATATAACATTGTGTATTGTAACAAATGTAGACAATACGAAAATTCAGAAATGAACCAAGTAAAACTGGTTCAGTGGACAACGTAACAACTCAAAACCCAGAGGTCCCGAGATGCACGTTACGGCGTAAGCATTTGTCTGGTATAATTAAAAATCGAACCATTCGTATATTTACAGCGCAAATATCATAACCGTAATTAATGAACAACGAGGGATATCGTAAAAGGGTGCAATGATGTAAATAATGTGCACAAAAATCACGAATATATATATATATATATATATATATATATATATATATATATATATATATATATATATAAATTAGGTGACTAAATAAAACAAAATTGAGGCTAAATATGTATATATATAGCCTCAATTTTGTTTTATTTAGTCGTCACCTAATTTTTTGTTCCCCGTCACTAGCTGAAAAAAACTAGGTCATGGCTAGGTCAGAAATATTATACCGCCGGGAGATATTTCTTTCTATCTAGTCGCCAACTAATTTTCTGTATTCAGTCACTAGAGAACCAAAGCGTTACAAGGCTAGCTAGTCAATAGCTAAAACGGCTAGCTAATGTCGATTCGAAACATAACTTTAATGGCTTGCGGCTAGGCGGTGATAAGTTACGTTTTCCACTCGGGTTTTTGGACTTTCGCGTAATTACGGAAATCTGTATCTTCTAAGGAAGGAAGAATTCTAAGGCATGTTGCACCGACCAGACGAAGTGATAACCACTTGCATGGCTTTATGGCCATGGCTATTCCGTTTCGACGTCGATGTCTATGGTTGGTCAGAAATAACCCATGATTATCTGCATTTGAGGTTGTTGTAAAAATAAATGTTTCATCCCCAATTACAATGCGCTACCGAATACTTTATTTTTCTGTGCCTAGCAAAGGCACAAGCATAAAGCAAAAAAATGGTTACGTTGAGTCGATTTGCAATGACATCCTCGCCCACTTCGTGTGGTAGCCATTTTTCTTTTGTCTGTATCTTCCCCACAGCATGTCAACCTCGAGATACTGTTAACTTTTCAACATTTAGATATTCTGCCAATTGCTCAAGTTTTGAGCATAATTTTTATCCATCAAACTTTGCAATGCGGCATCTCCAAGTTTTGTATATTGACCTGGTCGTTGCTTGTTATACGCGCCACAATCACCACTTTCAAATCGACGAAACCAATATGTACACATGGTTTCGTATGGTGTTAATCCACCATACGTCTGTGTGAGATTTGGCTGGGATGAGTTTGAGTTGCACTTTTTATTCAAATTTAAGTATTGCAGTAGAAGTATACATCCGACAAATAACTTTGTCACGGGCGATTTTTCACTTGCTCGTTCGAGGTACAAGTCTCACCTAAATATGGCGTCTTTCGGCGTAAAATTAGTACCACAGGGCACACCTACAGCCAAACAGTCAGTTTTAATGCAATCACCTATAATATCATTATAATTCATAAGAAAAAGTATCTCTTCAACGCCACATTATATAATGCTCGATTATACGTCCAAGAGACGGAACCTGGGATATGAGGGCGAGTATCTTTTTGTATTCAACTACAATATACAACATACATCGCTGTCGCTGAAAAGTCTTAGGCTTTTAAGCCAGCAACTTTGAGTCCAGTATCTTCAAGTACCTGGCCGTAGTGCTATAATTTAGACATATAACGTATATTCGACACACTCATATAAGCGAAAATAGTTTACGATGAAGATAGCCACCGGCAAGATGCGATCTGTAGCTTATATCCTAGAACCGATTTTGAGCTTATGTACCTGCATTACATCGGAAGTGTGTTTGATTTATCGGGAAATCCAGGCAGCCTATCGGTTATGCCTTATGGTGTGCAGGTTTCTCCTACATGTAAACATATACATGTATAATCCGTGGCCAACCAGTCAAAGGGCGTAAGTTACAACGGCTCACCATGTTCTTTATTATTTATGTGGGGCTCTCTAGTTTGCTAGAAGCTCATCGGATGTGCATATCTCTACGGTGGGATCGCACGCTTATCCTCCATTTATTATATATGGGTTTGTCGCAAGTATGCACACGCACATACACCTGTAGGTAAAAAAGGAAATTTTAATGGGAAAAGAGTCAGCCGTAGATCCGGCACGAAATGCCTTTTTATATTCCAAATATTGTGCGAGCAATATTACGGTGGTAAAGGGAAGACTACAGGCATATGACACCACACGTATATCGGGCTACGGAAAACATAACATTTAAATACTTTTACAATCCTTTAGAGCATGCCCCACGAAACGAAATTTAAACGCGGGAAGTAGCGATATGGCCGAGTATCACATATATTTTTGGGCTGCATGAAAGCTCAGTATCTTCAGTATTTTTTGTTTTTACGTTAAGGTATTTATCTACGGCAACAGAATAAAATGTACCTTTTCACGATATTTGCCTAATTTTCCGTTATTCGAGTCTGGTCTGGTCTGGATTTAAAACAAAGGAGATCGTTGTTTTGCAAGGGCGGTCCTTTTGCTTCCCAGGGAATGAGAAGATTCGTACGAAATCGATTTTAGAACGAATGGAGGTCTGAGGGGCGCGGAAAGGGGGAGACGCCGACAACTCGGACAACGGGAGAAAATTCGGAGGGCCGCACTGACGCATGACTAACCCGGTGAGCTCGAAGATACGGCAAGCGCGAGCTGGGCCATGAGAATCGATACGCCGCTACACCTAGCTCGCACGACCTTGAACTATTTACTCGGCTGCCACGGCGTGGCCACATTGGAGACCCCAGCCGTTTTACCCACTTTCGACAAATGTCGCGGTCCTCGTATAGATTCCCCGCCTGAGCTTTGCAGTCCTCCTCTCTTCCTTTCGCTAAGCGAATGTAAGAGCGAAAGAAGAGACGGCTGGCTACATCAACTGGCACGTGTGCTTGGAAAAACTGGAATACCCCCGCAACCCTTGTTCAAAGGCATCGACGCAAATCCGGCCAAAGCTTCATTCTACTCTGAAGAAAAATTGGAAAAACTGTAAGGCATGGACGATATTAAAAAGAAATAAAGGTCAAAATGCATCTACCGCAGACAGTAAAATGTAAATGTTCCCAAAATATGCAACAACGATTTGACCTATCGATGAATTACTAAATTTTCCATTAAATACGTGCATATGGAGGGAGCAACTGCATCGTCAGAGGAAGCAAGAATATTATTCGAAATTAATTCTAAAAACAAGCTAGACTATTCCGACACAAAATATTCATTTGACAATAGTTCATGAAAACGTCGGGCCCCCATAGAATACTTTTATTCAGTGCAATTCCTATACTTTTCTTAGGTTGCATGCTTTGTGAAAACGTGATTCGAGGCATTACACTAAAAATCATTCGTTTTCGATTTTATGGCCAATTTAAATTATGTACAAGTTTGCATTGTTCGAATGTAATGAAAATAGATTTTTGTTAATTAGACCAATTTTTTTCTTCAGATTTAGGGTACGAGAATTACTTGAACGTTTTTTTTCAGGATTCTTTTTAGAGATCTTCAATCCAAAATGCGTTAAATGTGCTGATCGATCCGAGAAAAAGCTACCGGAACTCGCCGCTTTTCCCAATTTTTTGTTTATAAATCTAGCAATCTCTAAAATTGAAACGTTTTACACGTCAAAAATTTATCGAGATGGAAAGTCCTACTGCCGCTTGAACGATGTTAGGTATCGTTTCGAGGTCGACAACGTCATCGAGTTTATCATTACTTGGATCGCTTTTTCTTCAATCTTTCTGGTCAGAAATGCTCTCCTGATACATTCCCTACCCCTAACGAAAGCCAGAACGCCAAAGGATTCGTTATCATCCTGCATGGCGATATTAAAAGGCTTTTATAAGGCTCAATTACGGTTTGTTCCTCAATTAACATAGAGGTAAATACCGAAAACTATGAGTGAGTTGGCCAATAAGGAACAACTATGTGCTTCATCTATAATCCTCCTTGTGCTTTGTCTATAAAAATGATTTGCAATACTGTCAAACTAATTGTAAATGGTGGAAAATTGTCAAACTTTTCTTCTTTCCATGATACCGTAAATGCGCCTGCCGCTGCAATCTGCGGCTGTGGGAACCTTGAGCAAAATCTTTTGCATTTTTTGCTTTGCCTAGACGCGAAAAGGTTAATCGAAAACGGACCGAATTTGTTTTTAATAATCTTATAAATATCGATAAATATCGAAAACCCACTTTTTACACACAAAAACGAATTAATCATGGTTGAAAACCATAATAACGATTCTTTCATTTTGTTTATAAAAATTACTAACTTGGATCATTCGGGCTACCGTGGATAAAAAATTGTAACACTTTGCCTACTTTTTTAGGACGCTATGAACTTTAGAAAAGGCCTGAACGGTTGTGATGGTTATCTGCGAAGATATCGTAACTTTTGTAATTGAAGGAATGAGCGCAATTTATTAAAGTATTTTACATCAATATCTCAATTTTTTTTTTATATTAATTTTTTTGTTTCCTTAAAGGGCATACGTTCGAGTTTCCGGAACTGCCCGTTAACTTTCTGTACGATTATTGGTTCATGAGATATTGATTGTCAAAGTCAAAAGCGTAATTTCAGTTTTGATAACCCATAACGGTGCGACAGATCGTCGTACAGACCTTTTTCAAAGCTCAAATTACAGAGTTGAAAATAAGGAAAAAGGACCTGATTGCGTTATTAATAAATTAAAAAAAATCCTTGCCTGTATAAATTGTTGAAAAAAAATCGATAATTTTTTCTTCGCGATTTTTCTTTCGGTTCATTAGTAACATTGGCTCGAAACGAAATTGGAAGTCAACGCTCAAAATCTAGAGATTTTGAGCTTGAAAATGCTTTTTTGAATTTTCTCCTATGATGATTTTTTGCGGTGATAGAGCAATTTTAAAATTACCTGAAAGCTTCGGAAATGTTTTTTTCCCTTCATTTTTGTCACTAGTGTATATATATTATACACACACATATATATATGTATATCCAGATGACGAAAATAAAAAAGTGAATAGAATATTACTCAACGAAATAATGGAATTCAAAAAAAATATTAACAGAAGTCTGAATTTAATTGTATATATATATATATATATAACATGTTTTAAATTTCATTCGAACTCTTACACGGCGCAAGAGTCGGCAGATGTAAAAAAATGGCACCTATATACACTGCAACTTCGATTATCGTTACAATCGATTTCCTTCTATCGGCTATTAATTAATAATCTTATTCTAATTCTAAGAATACTATAGACTCGGGTACACGGTGTTTAGTGTCTTGTGTGATTTATATTGTGTGCTTGGCTTCCAAGCTATCACAATATTAATCAGCTTGATGAGAATTTCGAGTAGTCGATAATTCGACACGACTGAGAGCTGTTCGAGAAAATATTTTTAATAGAAGACGAAACTCTACTATCTATTTCATTTGATTAGAGAGTCCCTTAACAATTAGTGTTCTTTGGTTGCATCTCATGATAAACCGAACGTGCCTTGCATTGAGTGTCTCGACGGATATATACCCTGGGAGAAGTGACAACGCCTCATACCAAAGAGACTCTCGCAAAAAGAAAAAAAAGGTGAGGCAACATAACAAAGCGGTTTTTCGAGCCGGAGAAATAGAGAAATATCGTGCTCCTTTGTTTCTCCTTTTCGCCTTTTTTACTCACCGTATTTGGAGGTATACAACGTGCGGTACGAGCTTGACTCACCTGAAATTATGAAATAAAAAAAATGTTATTTCCTTGCGGATTGGCTTTGGGATAAGCATGAATATTATTGCAATCTGATATGCGTAGGGAGAAAAGTGACAATTTCCTTTGTCAACAAGATTTTTATTCATAATAATGTCACATCAACGAATAAATTTACCAAAAAAAACCGTTGGAAAGTACAATTCTATGCAATCTTCCAATTTACAAAATTGCAGAAAAGATGCAGTTCCAATGGGTCCGACGACAACAAATATGAGAAAAATATTTATATCACACTATTTCATTTTTGTTTGTGGAGATAGTACTTTGCAAGAATAAATTCAATTTGTTTTCTAGGGTTTGCTCATCAATTGCCTTTTTTCGTCGACGATTTATTTTTTACTCGTACCATGTGGCTAAGCCACTCGCTCTTTGTCTACATATCACAGATAAAAAATTCAAATTTTTTTCTAACCCGCTGTCAAATCACGGATTCGACTGCAAAAAGGAAGGAAAAATGTGTAAACTGACAGCTAAGGATAGGCGGTCGAAGTTTGGCGGTAGCGATCGTCCGCGTCAAACAGCGTTGGCCTAGGCCAACACTTGGATGGGCGATACCACTTAGCTGCACTCCGGTTTGGCCGCCGACTACTGAACGGGAGATAGATTTGCCGAGTTTTCTTCTAGAGGTATCTCACGCACTGGAATTAATGCGGTGACAAATATAGAGTAAAAGAAGTGAAAGGGATGGGATCGTTAAAGCTCGCGAGAGCATAAGGAACAGTAAAAAATATTTTTTTCAAAACAAAGTACGCCTCCAATGCTATTTTTTCTTGCCTTCTATGTTATTTTTCAATACTTATTTTTATAATTATAAGGTCTTCATTATTGAGACCGCAATATAAGAAATTGGAAAATGGAACGTATTCGAAAAACGCCAATGGTCGAAAAATCCTTTCAAAACTGTAGGCCGAGCTTGAGATTGAAAAAACCAACTCAATTTATCTACGTCGTGACCGTGTGAATATTGCAAAGCTTTATTTCGAATATATTTATTTAGCTGAATTTATTTAAGATCTATTTAACATCGTGACGTCTTCAAATTTGTATTTTATCCTAATAATTCTCGTACCTGTTATTGCGTACTGGAAAAAATAGTCGTATAAACTAAGTGCGTATACGTATTTTTTATTCAAATTAACTAGCTAGTTAATGAAATTGTATTACCATTGTGTCTTTGTTGCGATATGAGTTTTTTTTTCTCAAATTAAACGTACATTTAATATTATTTCTAAATGATATTTTTTATTCGATTGTCGTCTTTTTTATTTGCTTCTAGTGAGATTATTAAGTTTTCGAAAAGACTGTACTTCACAAAGTGCGACATAAAGTGGCGACATAGCTTAACCCGCAACACCTTTTGCGGGCTGGTCCTTGTGCTCGTGCAAGGAATTCAGTGGCATGGCGTGAAAGATTGCGTCATACGTTGGCCACCCAGCGTACGGGTAGTACGCTCCGGCACCGAAGTGCGGCGCAGCACCTCAAAACTTCTCTCTCAAGCCGTATGTACTGTGAAAAAGTATGTCAACCGAGCCCGCGGGACATATCGACATACTTTGAATTTCCCTCGTAGTCACCCAAATGCCTGTGGAAAGAGTTGGAAATTGCATACCCCATGACACCCAGGCGAGGAACATGTTTTTATGGTGGTAATGCAATATATTTTTTTTCCCATCGAGGAATGTCAACAACAAGAACGATCCAAATAAAACATATATTCACAGTAAATAAAATTCAAACCAATGAATACACTCCAGATTAACCAAGCAAATTGTTTAAAGGCTTATATATCTTCTTCGGGTGAGCCCTTTTTTTCCGATCTCCCAGAATTCGCAGAAGCTCCTGGGCCTGCCCCCGACGGAGTGGCGATTCTGACACTAATCCTCGCCGCCCCCGTCCCTGTCGTACCCCTTTCGCCTCACCGCCGTTCGCAGCATGTGCTCTGCGAGGATCGATACTGTCACGTATTCTATGATTTCATCCTTTTTGCGTCCAACGACTGTTTCGTATCAACCCCAAATAGCAAAAGGAAATAAGTAAACGGCCGCTAGGACACTAATATACACTAAGCGCAACAATTGAAGGATCACTTTTCCGCCAAAACTTCGATCTTTTTTGAACAACTATATAGCCGCTAAGAATAATCGCAGAAAAATATTACGGGCGCTTCTCACTTTAGACGCTAAAGAAGGCTATTCTCATGATTTTTTGATAGGTTTATATTATAGATATTGATTTAAAAGTTGTTACGCTTAATAAATACACTTTCGAAATAGGTTTTGAAAAATGTATTCATTTAAGTCACCATTTATAGACGAAAATGGTATTTAAAAAAATATCCTAAAAAAGTTGTAGGTCTGTTGCTGCGTTGATGAAATCTGGGAGATGGATCATCCGAAACAAAAAAATCAAACGGTTTTAGATTCAGTATGTTAATGGCTATATCGCATATCATACGATTTTTTATATACGCAAAAATAACAAAATGGCTGACATTTTTCGAAGAAAAAAACAAAAAAACGCGTTTTTTTCACCGTTTTTGGCGAAAAAAGTAAATATCAAAGTTTTAAAAAATCCTCGATATGCGCTATAGCTAAAGCTAGTCGTAAAGAATATGTGGTTAAAATTTCATAAGGATCGATTCAGTAGTTTCGAAGATTTTATCAACGCGCCGTCGAAAAACGTTGTTTCGAGAAAAACGCGTTTAAAGTTTGTTTGGGTTACATAAATACATTAAAAAAATGTTTAAATGTATTTCGAAGTATACTTATTAAGCGTGACAACTTTTATATCAATATATATATAATGTAAACCTATACAAAAAATTCACGAAAATAGTATTTTTAGCGTCTAAAGTGAGAAGACCCCTTAAGAAACCATTTCAAAGCATATGTTACATCCTAGCGAATGTCCCTTCTCTCATCTAGGTTTCTTATCTCGGTTATTCCCAATATCCTCATTTGCCGTCATAAGCGTATTAAATGTATAAATCTAAGAAAAAACGCGTAACAGCATAAAACGGAACTTGCGTACGTTCCACGAGCATATTCAAATCACAGCGATATATACACGATAGCAGCACAGTCATTGACTTTTCCTATCACATTGGCTTTCAACAAGAATACGATCTCGAGCAAATATTCCATGAAAAGCCGGAGCTCAAAAAATCAAACAGGAACTCACTCCAAAAACTTAACGCTAGCCATTCACATGGAGACAAAGAGAAGTCTGCATGATTCGACCCGGTAACCAGAGCGGAGTATGAAAACATCCGGGCCGTCCGAATCAAAGGGTTGCCGCGCTACTGCGAACGACTTAGCGCGAATTTCGGCCCCACACCTCATGCGCGTTCCGTTAACGAAGCGAAATTGCCCCTTCCATCAGCGCCATTATTTTTAAGCAGAGAAACCAAAGATCGTGTCCCACTCACTCAAAAAATTCGCATGTGAACCAAGAACGGTCAGTGTGCAAAAGGTCGAAGCAGTCTCCCGTCAACTACCATCGAATCAAGTTCTTTTATCGAGTCTCAATCCCAGTCTCCCGACAATCTTCATCAAATTCAGAGCTCAGTCTTCCGTCAACCAACATCGAATCAACTTCTTCTATCAAGTCTTAATCCAGAGGCCTAACGAATATCTCCAATTAACCTTTATACGCACACCCGAGTCAAAATGTTTAGCCTCCTCTGAACCCTCGCAGGATCCATTTCTTTTGTAATAGATAAGCCGCCAGCCTCCGTTGAACCGACGAAACCCCATTTGTCGAGTTCAGTGCCATGAAGAGACCTCCTCTTGGTCCAGTGTAGCCTCTGTTAGACCTCCCAAACCTTCTTTCGACCCCCAGTTCCAGTGAAACGTGTAGAACACAGGCCTCCTTAACCTGCTTTCAATCTCAAACCGTTGCCTCGACCCCACCTAACCTGCTTTCGGCCCAAATTCGATATCTCCTCCATCATCACTCCATTGTGGCCTGATAGGTAACCCGTTCGATGACGAAAATGATACGTTAATAAAAACTACACAATTAATAAAAATACATCGTCCCCTTCTAAAATTATTAGTGCAATATTAATATGCGAAAACAATCAAATTTGCTCAATATCGATTTATTATTATTTTATAGGCGATTCATAAAAGAATGCTTGTATATACAGTCTTACTCCAATTTTATCGGATTAATGGGGGTTACGAATTTTCTTGTGATAAGAAATCTCACGGAAAAAATTCTTAAAAAATGCCAGGCTATCCAGTACAAGCTTACGCGACGTGTTTCATCCTTGACATTTCTTCTTAAACCCTGTAGTTCTTGAGTTACATTGCATTATCTAGAATTAGTCTTTTTTAGCAAAAAATGAAATAACACTGCAAAAAAAAATCGTACAAAACTTTATAAAAAACGCAAATGGAGTTCATGCTATCCCGTTCAAGTTTATCATGGATAAACGTAACAAATTTTCTTTGCATAAGTCATGTCTCGATGGTCGAAAAAAGGCCGAAAAACAGTCACGTATAAAAGTGCGTACCGGATCGAAAAAAAAATCATAAAAAAATATTTCAGTAAAGCAAAATAAAGCTGAATAATTTATTCCCGTCAAAACGCTGTCCGGTAAATTTGGTTATCTTTTTTTTTACGAAGCTATGTAACTTTTAGTGCGGCAAGAAATATCGACTGGTGTATCCGAACTTTTAAGCGACGGTATATATCATATAATACTATATATATCTATATATATATATATATATATATATATATATATATATATATATATATATATATATATATATATATATATAGATTCAATCCATTTGTTCAACCCATTTTGTGGGTTGAACGCGGCTCGAAAATTTCGACTCGGGCAGTCTTCATTTTTCGAGTCACAAAAGTTTTGTTTTACACTTGTATAATGTCTATCATCGGTCCGTGAATATCAGTCTCATTTAATCGACCTCGCGCGCCGTTCATATTTCTATCCACGCATAGTGCCCGTCGTAGTAAACACGTCGATTATACACACGACCAGCATAAAATTCTGCGAGCGCCTTACCAGCGATTGTACCAGCGAGCGCACCAGGCCAAGAGCGAAGGCCCTTGTAAAGCGAGCAACAACAAACATCCACGCGAACGAGCGAGCGAGCGGCCGAGCGTCAAACACAACCAATGTAAGCTAACTGTACCTTTTTATTTTCTGTATCATTCATCGTAGGCCTGATCGCTTTAACCCGTCTAGTAATCTTATAATAAATAACACAGTGTCAATCGTACACCAATGCTGTCGAATTATTCATCAATACCGAAATATCGCGTCAATTGCTTAATTCTATTCTTCCCCACGCACTACCCCTTTTTACCCTCATCCCGTGCTATTGCTCTAGGTGTAAGCAACAAAGAGGGAAACGAAAATATTATGCTCTCATCCCTTCCGGATATGACACATAAATATTTTTTTTTTAAGTTCTTGCTTGTTGAGCGACGAAAAATAGAATTCGAAAGAAGCTCGGCGCCTTTGAGTTTCTGCAGAAGGAACGATTTTTTTTGTCGAAAAAACCGCTTTGGCAATTTTCAACAGCATTCTGAGCCGAAATGTCACCGGGCACTCCCTACATTGTGTCGGAGCCTGACCAGGCTTGCCTCGTCTGATTCACCTGACCGGGCCCTCTCATGGAACAGACCGGGACTCACGAAATCACTTTTTTATAGCTTACCCTCTATGCTTGGAAATAACAATGTGTTGACCGGGATACATGACGAGCAAGTACACTTTCACGTAATGTACACTCGGCCAGAATATTGCCTGAAAAGTAGAGCCCGATTTTAAGAACTGTGTAAATATACTTTGCTTTTTACCCCATCAAAGATATTAGTCATTGATTAGGATAAAGCGAAAACATCTTTTGTAATTCTATTCACCATTATAAGCATTTTTTTCATCAATGAAAATCTACAAGAAAAAAATGATTAGCATAAATACCGGTATAACAATAACTATTAATTTGGCTAATTATGCAGTATGAGGACTTTTTCGAAAAACGACGGAATTTTTTTTTCTCGCCATGATGTTTATTCCATTATAGTAAGTCATATTCCGTCGGGGGAGGCTGACATTTCCCATTAATTCCATACGTTATGGGGTTTTTAAGTTTCCAGAGACAGGTCATATTTTGGAACGATGAGATATGTTTTGATTTCAGTGACCACAACTTCTGTCTCTCACACTACTTGTATTTCTATTCCTTCCCGAAGTACCGAAAAGAAATTAAAAAACATCTCAGTCTCGATTATATCGTCAATAATCAAACATCTTTCTTTCGAAATGAATTGTACTAATTGCTCGTACGGATTACGCCAATTTCATCGATTGTGTGAAGATTCTGAACAATTGATGCAATTCCTGCAAGCCCACGACGTTTTGTTTCGCACTGTGAAGTGCCCAACTTGTGGGGAACTATCTCAGTGGAACGCGGCATGTTTGAATTGGAGGTGTAAAAAAAAAGTATAGAAACGAAAAAAGTATTGATCACGCAATGTTCTTTCAAACAATCGGTTCGGGCAAAAACGCGGTTTTAAAAATCCACACTATCTATGAAAGAAGCCTGTGTATTCATCGGATGTTTTATATCATCAAGGCTTTAGGCCACTCTAGAAGCCAAAAATAGCCTTTTTGGGGATATTTTTTTCAGAAAAACTACAACATAAATGGAGATTACAAAAAACGGTGTTCATCAAATTTTTGGAAAGTGAAAAATTTGCCTAAAAAATCGTCAGGTAATTGTTAATCACAAATGAACTATGCAATAAAAAAAATCCTACGGATTTTCATAGACAATGTTCTTTTCAAGATATATTGAAAATTTCAAGTGAATTGGTTGAAAATTATCTAAGTTATGTTTCCGGCCAACTTAGATAATGCAGTTTTGAGATAAACGATGCGCAGCCGCCATTTTGAAATTAATCGCTTCAAAAAAATGATTGTATATAGTCACTGATATGTATGATAAACACCCTTTTTGTAATCTCGAATTGTTTTGTAGTTCTTCTTTTAAAAAATCCCCAAAAAGCCTATTTTTCGGCCTCTAGAGCGGCCTAGCCCCTGGAAGCCTCCACGACAAGAATTTCTCGAAAAATAAATGATTTTGAGCAGCCATACCATCGTCAACTGGTCAAATTTTATTCGTGAGGTTTTATTGATTTATCATATGGATAATTCCGAAATCATCGGTGGAGTAGGTCATATTGTTGAGATTGACGAGTCAAAGTTTAGCAAGCGGAAATATCATCGCGGTCGAATTATCGTTGGGCAGTGGCTTTTCGGCGGGTTTGAACGTGAATCACGGAAAGTTTACATCGTTCCTGTTGCAGATAGATCCACAACTACGTTGTTGAATATAATTAAACAACGAATATTGCCAGAAACCACCATCATATTCGAATGTTGGATAGCATAAGTGGGAGAGTTGGAAAGTCTTGAAGTGGAAGAGTTTCAACAGTTAAGGGGTGAGATGCAATCAGAAGCGTAAAAAAAGAGCATTTTCAATAAAAAATTGTATAGTGAATAAGTTTGTTTTACAAAAGTGGTAACACAGACTTTATATGTTATATTTCAACTTGACTTGTACAAATTTCCAAAGAAAAATATTGATTATTTATAAAAATATCACTATCTTTGTTGGACCCCCTTCGGCATGTAGTGCTTTGCGGTGACCATCATAACATTTTGATGGATCATCTGAAATAAAAAAACCAAAAAAAATCATTAGTTTCATAATAAATCTAGTCGTTAATCGAAGCCTTTTTCTTTAAAAAAAATAACAAAATGGCGGCTCCCGACAGATAACTTTCGATTTTCGACCAAAAAATCGCTCGGTTATTGTTTTTAAAAAAATATAAATTTTCAACAAAAATGAAAATCCTTCGAGTAAGGCTTAGTTTTTAACGCTGTCAATAAACACACCAAATTTCATCAAAATCCATCGAGTGGTTTTTGAATTATAGTGGTCCCCGACTTGAATAACATAGTTTCGAGAAAAACGCGTTTAAAGTTCTTTTATGTGGATACGGTATTATATGTTCGTAAAATTTTGAGCCCGATGGATGAAGCTAACCTTTTTTCATGTATTTTGATCTGCTGAATCCGAATATCACAATGTTTTGCCGAAAAGTCGAACATTCAATTGTTTATAGCCAATTGTTAAAACAATTTTTCAAAAAAATTGAAGTTTTTCGGGATGAATTACTTTTTTTACACATTTTGGGTAATTTTAAAGCGAAAGTATTCTTTATAAAATTTTGCTAAAGTTCAGAGTTTTTAAGTAATAGGTTAAGGGACCCGACGCCTCTTCACTAATTGTGGGATATCCCGGAAACTATTCATCGGATTGACTTAAAATTTTCATGGAATATTTTCGAAACATCATACTTCAAGAAAATGTTTTAAAAAATCGATCTTTTTGAAAATTCTGACTGCATCTCACCCCTTGAAAGTTAACCATTCACTCAATTTTGTCGACCCCGACACTGGTGCGCACACTTAAAACATCGAAAGCAGGTGGAGGGAGGTCCGATCAAACGTCCCACGATATGGTCGTCGCGAATATCACATGGATTGATATATCGCAGACTTTTTCTTCAAGCGTCAATATCCAAACCATCGAGAGCAATTTCACATGATTTTCGGAGTGATCGGAGCCATGAACGAAGAATATATATTTCGACACTTTTCGACATCAGTCTTTTTGAAGATTCGCATCGGCCCTTATTAGGGCCACAAAAATTACCAACGTAGTACAATTGTATAATACTTCATACTCCCCAATACAGGCGTCGAAATATTTAAAAATTCCCTATTTTATCACGTGTTCCCGCGAACTTCAAAACCCTATTACTTATGGAATTAATGGAAAATGTCAGCCTCCCCCGACGGAACATCACTCAATAAAATGGAATGAACAAGGTGAAAAAAATAATGTACCCGTCGTTTTTCGGAAAACTCCTCATACTACATAGTTACCTTAATTTGAACATAACGAATAACCAAATTGGTTAATGAGGCAAAAAAGTAAAGCAGGTGGTTCGAGCTTTTTGAACGTCTTGTCGCGTTGTTAAGAAATATCATTATTCTGGCCAGGAAGATATTACCTAAATGTATTTCGCCAACAATCCGCCGGGTGGCTTCAAGTAAAGTCCTTCGCGTAACCAAGGTACCATCGTACAACGATAAGATGTCGCTGTACCACGTACAGAGCTATGCAGCTCTATAAGCTATGCTTTCAGAGTGTACTTACGCTTATAATGTTGTGATGCTTGTAAAATAATAAGTATCACCCGAGTCCAAATTTTCGACCCACGTTCAATCCGAAAAAGGAAGGCTTTCTTCCCCGAGCAGAAATCGGCGATAGCGAATTATCGGGTATCTAGAGAAGGGTACAGTGTTTGGAATAACATGCGTTAGGGCCTCCGATGAACCTCCGGCATGGCAGAAACTGGAAAGGAAGTCAATGCGGACCACAACTGAACCTACGGAACCTCAGGTGGGTCTACTTCGAGCGCTCCCGCAGAACCTACTGCACCTCCCCACCCCCCCCCCTTTCGGCCTACTGTACACTGCTAAACAAATGAAATTAATTCAAATAGGATCTATTTAAATAAAATAGATTTTTTTCTTGTCTCATAGCCTACTACGATTATATTTGTTTCAAAGATATTTGTGTATGTTAATAAAGATGAGATTCGAATGAATCTTTATTTGCTTACAACGTACACTGTAAAGCTAAGTGTACTATATGCATAAAATATTTCATAAATCGAGAATAAAATAAATCACTTAATTGAGAACTTTACCACAACGATTTTTCATCGTAATTCGTCATTCCCTGGCCTTTAGAAATGCTTTTTTCGAATAAAATATTTGCTCTATATGCGAATCGATCCTAGTACCTACCTACTCATAGCGACGCACGCTGTCCCTATGCTACCGATTGCTTATAACATTTCGGTCGCTGATATGGCATAAGAGACCAAATGAATACCTATAACTATTTGTTGTATCACATGAACTATATCAATTAGTTAATATCATTGTGATAATTAGACAGTTTTATCGAAATACATGCCATAGATTTTTCATGCCATGCTATTCAGTGAATTAAACTAAAATGTTTTTCGAACAGATGAAACCGAATCACAGATTTATTAGGATGAAATAAAATATTTAGTTATTGGTCGATATTAAATAGATTCATTCGAATAAATAAACATATTTGAAGTAAATAATTCTAATAATGGAATGCAATAGGAAAAATTTGGTTCTATGAAAAATGTAGTTAATTCAAATAAAAAAGAATCGAATAGATGCGATTAGTTAATATCAATAATATTTAGCGGAAAGAAATAAAAATATGCTTCACAAATACACGTGGAAATGGTTTTTTTTTTATTTCCGACGTGCTAAAAATGAAATCAAAGAAAAATCAAACATTTTATTTGAAATCGACGGTAATTGGCCATCGCCAGTTATCGACGCATTAATGAATGAACAAAAAAAACAAAAAGAACAAAAACAAAAGAAAAAAAAACAAAAAATCGAATGAGGTTGAATTCCAAACCGACAATTTCAATATTTTAGAACATAAAATAGCCTATAATTAACACCCTAGAGTTTCATATAGATATAAACATTATATGTTAGTTAGATCTACACTGCCAGCCACAAGTTTTCGGACACTCCACATAATCGCAAAACTTTTGACCGCTGGATAATTGCTAAATAATGTTAGCGTAATATAATTTATTTCATTTATTATTTCACGAAAATACTAAAATAGTCTATATAATTAATTAATTGTAGAGAGCTTTATAGTATCTTCGTAAAATAATAATAATTCTACCATAATTTTGCAATTATCCAAAGTGATTGAAAGTTTTGCAATTATCTGAAGTGACCGAATACTTTTTGACTGATAGTGTATATTCGAATATATTAACTCAACCACATATTTCAAGTATATATATATATATATATATATATATATATATATATATATATATGTGTGTGTGTGTGTGTGTGTGTGTGTGTGTGTGTACTATATATATATATATATAGTACACCACCGCTTAAAAGTTTGGATACACCAGTCGATATTTTTTGCTGCACTAAAAGTTACATAGCTTCGTGAAAAAAGATAACCAAATTTACCGCACGGCGCTTTGAAGGGAACAAATTCAGCTTTATTTTGCTTTTTTGAGATATTGTTTTATGATTTTCTTTCGACCCGGTACGCACTTTTGTACGTGACTGTTTTTCGGCTTTTTTTTCAACCGCCGAGAATTGGGCTTATGCCAAAAAAATGGTCATGTTTATCTAAGATAAACTTGAACGGGGTAGCAGGAGCTCCATTTTCGTGTTTTAAAAAGTTTCGTACAACTTTTTTCGCAAAGTTGTTTCGTTTTTTGCTGAAAAATACTAATTCTAGATAATCCAATGTAACTCAAGAACTAGAAGGTTTAAGACGGAATGATATGTCATCGCGGTCGGTATGGTAGAACAATTGTAGATTCCCAAAAATCTCTGAAACGGCTCTTCAGATCCCGTCGAAACTTTGCCAAACCACGTTAAATCGATAGACGAACAGCTGTCTGCCCCTCAAATTTTCTGAATATGAAAAAAAAACGTAGATCGGCTTATGATAAGCCAAACTACGTTTTTTTTTCAAATTCAGAAAATTTGAAAATCGAACTGCATGATCAACCCCTTAAATATAACTAAGTAATTAGAAGCAGACACAGAGCGGGGTTTATCAATCACCATTGATACAGGGAAACAGAGAATCATCATTATTCCCGACTGGTTAATGAAGGATCCCGGTTTTCCTTTGTCGAACATAAAGATACACAATTTTTCAATGATACAAAAATGCACCCAACCCGCTTGCTCATGAACCCACGAGTAAAATCCACGATTTTACATCGAATTCGGAAAATAATGAAATATTGCTTTTTTAAAGAAAAACGTGAACAATTTTTTCTTTATTTGCATTGTTTTTTTTTACTGGTAGCATGTTAAAAACGGAGCATAAATGAATGGTGCAATTGGTTGTTTGTTGTCATTGATTAACGAATAATTGCGATTTGAAGCCATGGAAGTCAAAGGAGAATTATAAAATTCAACTAGCTGTTAAGGCTTTATAAAGGGTATCTCGAAATAAGTTGACATTTTAATTTATTAATAAAACGTATTGTTTATGTGAAAAAGACGAATATTTATATTTTAATATAAGGTACAAATATAGAGGTTATGTGTGGAACACAATATCCGATAAATGTCATAAAAGGCATGAACTTGGAAGGCATATTCTTTCAACAAGATGGCGCAACCTGCCACACTGCGGGCGAAACAATGCAGTTATTGTAGACAAAGTTTCATGGCCGTGTTGTCTCGCGCCGTGGCGATGTAAATTGGCCACCAAGATCGTGCGGTTTGACGGCATTGGATTTCTGTCTTTGGAGTTTTCTGAAAGGAAAAGTGTATGCCTATAAGCCACAGACCATTCCGGAGCCCAAGGAAGCAATCAGACGCACCATTGGTGAAGTTAGTCCGCAATTATGCCAAAACGTTATTGAAAATTTCGTAAAAAGAGTGAAGGTTTGTAAAGCGGGACGAGGCAGCAATTTGTCGGATATTGTGTGGGGAGGGGGGAGGGGCAGAAACTGTGGAACGAGAGTGGGGGTCAAGCCTTTAAAAAAGCTGAAGTAATGACGAGAAGCTTAAGGGGGTCGTCTAGTGTGTCAGATCAAAAGAAGAGAAAACGGGCTTGCATGAATTCTTTGAAGAAGAGGAAGGTGTACTCTATGGTCCAGGCATCGCAGATTGATGGTGAGACCATTTTTTTATTATGAATTATATACAACTTTCAAACACTTTTTTCTCAAAACACGATTTTTTCAAACTGCTGCCATAGTATCTCAAAAACTATTTGATTGATTCTGCTCAAATTTATACAGCATCTTTACTACATATATAACTACAAGTTGAACTAAAATAATTAAGACGGCTTCGTTAGTTTTCTTTTTATCAGTCATATAGACCCCAAAAAAATTGGAAAAATTGAATTCTTTTTCAAAAGCGTAAAAAAAAATTATTTTTTTGGAATTCTAACTTTATTTTAGTTCCATGTAGAGCCTCAAGTCTCACGATAAAAATTGCGTTTGATTTTTTTATGTCAGATAAGCAGAACGGCCGGAATCATGGCAGCAGTGGAGCACCTCTTTTTATATATGTTTTCCTGTTAGGCGGTGTATGTCCGACTATATTCTTTATAATTTATTTTAAAAATTCACAAAGTTTGTTTAAATGTTCATAGAAATGATGTACAATTTATAAATTATTTTATTATAATGGTTTGTCAAAAAAAAAAAATTCTCCAAAAAAGCATCAAATAACGGCCTTCATACTAGACGACCCCGTTAAATTTACTGCACTCATGTCAGCAGAAAGTCTGCTTTGACAGAGTCCCTTGCACCCCGCAGTTTTTGTAAACGATCACTCAGCTTTTAATGCTCGTGCGTACCCATTTGAGGTTCTTTGTCTTGAGTTTGTATCCATAAAAATACATAAAGGGAGATGAAATCACTGATCATGTTTTACTACCACCCCAAATCTTAGTAATAACTATTTTTAAAAGAAGGCATTGCTCGTCCACAGAGATAAAACGTTTCGTTGTATAGTTTCTTTCGTTTTTTCGTCATTTCAAAAATAATGGTAACCACGTATTCGAAAATAACATGATTATACCGTCGTACCCATTCAGTGTAAAGAGTATTCGTAAAATTTCCATTAAATGTTTATTGCCGCTAATTCTTACTTATAAAATATGATCAGTAAGGTAGTCGGCTCAGTAGTCGTCACGGTCCTACTGATCGTCATCTTTACACACTAAATAAGTATTTTAAGATAAGAATCAGTCCTTCGTACCGATCTGGCATATATTAACTCCCGGGCGGTATTTACTACGTTGTATTTCATTGGCACACTCGTATTGAAGAATAATCAAATACAATATTTTCAGCTACGACGTCTATCTGTCATTTCGGCCGAATCCTTCATTAGGAGGTTAAAGTAAATCGTGTCACATCCCGTGTGATTTAAGAATGCCTTCTAGGGACTTGCGTGAAGTAAGTTTGTTTCAAGTGATTAATAAGATTCTTAGTTTTGCGTTCAGCATAAAAAAATATAGTATTATGCTCATTTTAACGAGTTTTCATACATGACAATTACCGGTTCAGCAATATAAACACTCTGCCGGTTAACCCTAGAACCCTACACATGGGTACCCCAAATCCCACATCATTTTTGGGCCCTGGCGTTCCGGCAGTTTGGGTAGTCACGTGAAAATATCGATCGCATTAGGATGTTTGCGATGTTTTTCTCTGTGTAAGTATATACTTATTTCCATTGTTTTTTGTTGATCTGATGTTGACCTGATCTTTATAAAATCAGTGTGTTATCAACAGACATAACATTATGAACGTTTTTGTACTATTCTGAACTTTGTTGTTAGAATAAAGCCATGGGGACGAGGTTGCGAGTACGAAAGGCGGAGGAGGCCCGGAGGATGCTGCAGGCGCAAAACAATGAAGCGAAACCTCAGAACAATGACTCGACTGATAGTGAATCAAACCATGAAGTATTGGAGGGTTCTGATGAAGATTCTTTTGAAGGAGAATGGAATTCTGCCTGTGACGTGCAGATAGCGACGATGGCATGATCGCACGAGAAGCGGAGAGAAAAATGCGTCATGCATCTCGCATTATATCTGCTCGTAAGATGAATAGGCCGTGTGGCGTCAGGGCCGGGGCCAGTGTAAAAAGCGAAGTTGTAGCGTGGTATCTTTTGACACCAGACGGAACCTTGATTGCCGATTCCCGTGTTGCCAAGATCATCGCTCGATGCAGTGCTGCTGTTAGCAGCGTTGACTTGAAGTGCTGGGGTGTGCGTAACCCCAGTGTAAGTTATTTGTTCTGTACAGATAGTGTAGGGTCCTAGGGTTAATCACCATGGATGTCGAGAACTGGGACAAGATTGGCAAAAAATCTTATGAATCGAATGTTTATTTATAGAAAATTAGAAAAGAAATATTGGGTCCGTAATTAGCATTGTCTGAAGAATCCTCGGACCAGTAATCGTCATACACAATCAACAGAGGCTTACGGACCTTTGCATATTTAGTTAAGGCCTTATATACCATTGGATGGTCGGAAAGTAAGGCTATTTGGAATTTTAGTAAAAATACTAATGAAGCAATCAAAACGAGGTTTAGAGGGTTTATTTTACATATCCGTAGGTACTTCAATTATTTTTTTTTCCCAAAGAATACAAAATGGCGGCCTAGTGGCCGGTACAAAGAGAACGATTTTTTTAGGCCCTCCACGGGCGGACTAGTTGGTGATGCACCCGAAAGAATTTTTTCCCCCCGTAATCTACATGAGTTTGGCTACTGAAGTAGAATTTCCTAGTGAAGTACAAACAATTATTACAAAATATTTATTTTTAAAATATTTTTTGAATATTTAGCCGCATTTTGAAAAAAGTCGCATTTTCGACTAAAAACTGTCTTTATTTGTTTAAAAAAACCGAAATTGTCAAACGATTGTAAAAATCGTGTGTACATCACTAGGAAATGTATCTAAGAAGCTACTGTTGAAATTTGAAGTCAATTAGTCGAACAATGTAGGATTCACGAGTCCGTCCGTTTTTTAAAACATTGCTTCACGAAAAACGCGTTTTATGTTTCAAAACCTTTATGTTACACGCCTTAAAAAATGTTTCCAGCTAAAATAGCTTTTGCATATCATTGACGAGATGGTTATACACCATTTGAGTCAGTAAAAAAAGATACATTTTATTTTCAAAGGTATATAAGGCCTCGAAGCAGTTTGAACGCATGTGACGTTTAGTGGGACGTTCCCATGGCGATTACTAGACCAACCATCATGGCGGCATGGCAGCATGACGATGACCCGTGCACTAACATCTTATAACCTTTACGAAATATTTTCTCAAACACTGTACCAGGCACGGGAATGTCACGAAGACGTTGTTCTTCGTAATAAAAAACTGATTAAGAATTACTTAAGAGAACTTCTTCTCACTTGCTAAGTTGAGCTACATAAATTTGCAAAGTCGAGCAATCTGCTTAAGGTGACCATTACTGGGCCGACTATTTTACGGAGATTTTACGAACAGCATTTAAAAGAATGCGAATCTTAATTTCAACCAAGTTTCTTCACTATTCAAACAAACGGGATAAACAGATAATGGCTCTCGAATAAGCAGCAAAATGAAGAAGACTTAAGTTTCGGAAATATACACGCTTGTATACATGCAACTACAAAGAGCTTGTTCAATTTCTACTGGTCTCCAGAGGTGAAATAAGTTGAAGCGTGATCCGATTTAGGATAATTGATTGGCAGACGCATTGATACCATAGTAAAACCGTGGACACGGTAAAAAATAAGGGAATGTAAATTTTTTTCAGTAGTATAAACAGGGTGTCCCATTTTAATAAAAGCATTAAAATATATCGAAAAGCTGAAGTTGTTACAAAAAAGCGTTTCCTACCAAAGTCTTGTGGTTCCGGAGGACATGGTAATACAAAATACTTTCTTCACCAATACGTTTACGAGATACCGTAATGACTTTCAATTTTAGAAGCGACGGTTTCTTACGGTGCTTTCGTTAACAATGGAGATGTCCTTATCAACGTCTCAGTTCGGTTGGCGGTCACCCAATCTGTTTATACAAAGACGAAGGCTGCTTATGCGGGCAATACAAAGCGACTGGTATGCTCCACGGCTCCCCAAGGGATCGACGTTTCCACGTCGAGGCGACGTTCCATTCTCGAGACTTCGAAATCCGGAACATCGTCTGATCTCTATTGATACGTGCTTTACAAAGAGTAACACACTAGTATGGGGGGAAGTCCGGGTAAAGCGAATACCCCGGGCAAAGTGAATTCTCGCCATCACTCGCAAATTATGCGTTTGCCGAACGCCACGTTACTATAGCAACGTTTGCCCGTCCTTGCCCAGTGCGTGGCAAATATTTTGGTATATATTTGCGCTAGAGGAGACGACGATTTGTGTGTTTGCTGGAAAAACATTGATTTATCAAGGTAAGTATTTTGCAAATAACACGAAAGTTATTTATTTATCGTCTCTTGTTTGTGGGTGGTTACAATGTATTTTTGTGTAGCTTTATACACTGTATAGAAAATGCGACCTAAAGCAATAGTTTTTATTTGAAACGGGATAATCTCAAGCGTGACCACGTGGGGTAAAGCGAATAGGGCAAAGTGAATACCGTATTCGCCTTGCCCGGTGATTGTATAGAATTTCATTATATATAATAATCAGCATATTTCGTTTCAGATGGTGAATAAATACGAAAAAGACGACGCAAGGTTCTTGAAGTGCAGACGTCATGCAAACAGTAATAAATTTATGTAACGCTGGAGAATCCATCAAAAGAACAGCCAAAAATAAGCGTTAGCACACGCTACCTTATACAGGCACGTCAAGAGTGGAACTGGATCACCACAGGTTGGTCAATTCCGTCCAGTTTCCAGTGAGGATAAAAAAATAAAGTTAGTGTCTTACCTTAACCCTTTCAATACAGCGAAAAAATCAGTTTAGTACACCTCATTACCGGTAACAGTAATTTTTCCTCCAAGTGATTATCACGATGAAATAACTTCTCTGTCTGAACCTCGCTCAATAAGGATGCGAATTCCTCACCACTGAAATGCGCCTATGATTTTCCGTAACTGGGACATATGTTGTCCCAACCGTAATTTCAAAATTTGTCCAGACTGGGACAGCATCCCAGGTAGGGAATCAAAAGGCTGACGATGGAAAGAAACTTGTGCGAGCCTTGTTTCACCGAGCCTGAGTGAGACAGACCTGGGCCAGGTTTCATTGCATCGTTTGGAGCAGCCTGGAACCAAGACTGGCTGCTTAGCCTAAACTCAGGGTTATGTCAAGCTTTATTCAGCCAGTGAATTTTAAGGCTAAAAAATCAAGGCTGGATGTAGGCTTGTTTCAGGTTGTGATAAAATAAAATAAATTTTAAATAATATTTTTTCTGTATTTTTATGAAAAAAAATTAGCAATACATTTGTCGGGTGCAAAGGCACGAAAAACGAAAGCGCTGGAGGCAGCTCAGAACATTTAAACATATTCTCTTATCGGTATTTATGAGGTACACAAAAAAAGTTTTTTTCTCGTCACACACACATTTCGTATATACTCACTCTCTGGAGTTTGCGTACACTCTGTGTATTACGTGTCCCATAAACAAGAAATAAAATAAAGTATTGTGTTTAAAATATTTTTTATATATATTTTATAACAAATAATATAATGAATAATAAATATATATAATAAATAAAATGAATTCTTTACAAATTTATTAAATTTACCCCAATGTAGAATATAGAAAACTAAAAACAGGCCTCATATAGCCTCGAGAAGAGTTTGGGATAAGCCTGGTCATAAATGCTCGTGAATACTTCATTAAGGCTCGTTTTGAACCTTGTTGTTTCGTCGTTTCAGGCTTAGTATAGGCTTTTCTACCAGCCTTTGGTCAAGCCTGTGTGCAAGAGCCTGAAACCGCGTTATCATTCAGAGGTTCAGCGAGGCCTGAAATGAGGCTGGTGCTCAGCCTGAATTAAAAAATGTGAGCCTTGTTTCAGAGCTTGGCGAGCCCTTTTTTCATCGTCAATTCCTACCTGGGATATGCCCCGTCAGGTGTGAAAGGGTTAAAGACATGGATGCCGTGTTCTTTGGACTTACTCGCGATGAATTTAAGAATTAGCGTTCGTATACGCAAAAAGTAACAACTTCAAATACCCAGGATGTTGGGATAAATATGAGAGAGCTGGAGATAATTGGCTACAAGGCTTTCTGTCCCGTCATACTGACTTGACCCCGAGAACCCCAGAAGCAACATCTGTTGCCAGAGTCAAAGGATCTAAGCGAGGCGCAGTAAGCCGTTTTTTGTGAAAATCTTGAAGCTGCCATAGAGAAGAATAATATTGAAGTCTTCAGATTGTACAACATGGATGAAACCGGGATATCAACTACCACTAATAAGCCCCAAAAGTCCTCTCAGTAAAAGGAAAAGAACAGGTTGGCATGATCGCAAGCGCAGAGCACGGTCAATTGACAACGGTCATCGGCTATTGCAATACGACTGGATCTTTTCTTTCACCATTCATTTCCATTTTCGCACTCCCGCGAAAAGAGACACGTAGTTGTACCGCGGGCCTCGCGATAGAGAGATGTGTCGTGGTCTCTCCCGGGCCCGGGTCGTCGCGCTCGCGCTTTCGCGCTAGAGACATATCGTCGTGCTCTTTTGCCCCCGTGCGTGTGACGCTCTCGCTCACGTTTCCGTGTTCGCGATTGAGTTTTCTTTACGTAAAAGATCCCAGGTGGATGATCTACCAGTTCCCGCACAATAAAATAAAACTTATTTCATTTTATTGTGACTAGTTCTGACTAGTGGCTAGACTATCTATAAAATGAAACTTATTTTATTTTATTGTAACGATCCCGGTATCGTGAAAAGTGACAAATCCCGTGACAGTTCACGCTACTCCCCGATGACTCCCGACCCGTCTACCACAACCCACAGCCCGAGCGGCCGTGCTATACCGCACTCCCCCCAGTGGCGTAGCGTGGATTTTTGCCGCCCGGGGCTAACCCTAAATGTGCCGCCCCTCCCCCCTCCCTATTTTCGCAACTAAGTGTCGCTCGCCGCCGCCGCCCCACATCTGCGCCGCCCGGGGCCATGCCCCCCCCCCCCCGCTGCGCCACTGACTTCCCCCCTGCGTAAGTGCATCCAGTTTATGCCGGTTATGATGCCGGTGATACAAAAATCACGGAGAGCTCCAGTCTCCGTTGGTGGGTCAGGGCGGATCCTCCCGACCCCAGGGCATACTGGTTGCGAAATCCGGTGAAGCAAAATTCTCTGGTGCCACCGGGAATCGCGCACAAGCGCGGGTAGACGGCCGAAGGTGACGGTTCTCGCACCTGAAGCTCCCGAGATTGGGTTCCCGTTTTCGTGGTGACAATGCCCGTCACTATATCTATATAATATCTAAAAGTATCTTCTATTTTATGTATCTATAATAGATATATCGAATAGTATATTTTATATATCTAATATATTCTAATAATATCGATATGATCCTGACAGTTGGAGCATATAGACGAAATTAAGGGTGCGCGGCAATCAGCTATTGCTTAAGTGACCCAGATTAGCAGCATCTCAATGCTTGTCACCATTTCGACCATCGAATAAAGAGCTCGGTATGGCTTGCCGAAAACAGCTCCAGGATCTCGTCAGTTTCCATGAAGTTGATGTTTGTGTCATCGCTGTGTTGGCAATGGTACACAATGATCTACAGATCGGCCTTCGCCAGATTGAACTTGAGCCGGGAATGTCCCGACCGACTGCTTCACAAATTCTGCGGCCTTTTCGATACTACCCATATCACACCATGCTCTTCCAGGACCTATCTAAGCGGGATATGGTAAATCGGGTCTTTCTAATCAGTAGGCGCTCCGACGTATTCGATATCAATCTGATTTTTTTTACCATGTCCTTTTTGGCGATGAGGCCTCATTCCATAGCAGCGCGGCTGTACGCCGTCACAATTGCCGTTACTGGGCCGCACAGAATCCACATTGGATACTTAAACTCGACCCGTCAGCAGTATTTAGAGTTTCTCCAAAGTGACCTGCCGCGGCTTCTGAAAGCAGTCGATTTGTATACCTCCACGTTTTGTACGCGGTGTAAGAGATCACTGAATCGAACATTTTGGAATCAGTGGATTGGTCGTGGAGATCCGGCCGCTTGGCCTCCCCGGTCACCTAACTTAACCTCCCGGGACTTTCGTCTGTGGGGACTCCTCAAAACGTCTACCGTGAACGGCCAACTTGGAAAATTGTGGCAATTTCGAACACTTGCTATGAGGTACGCAGTTGGAAAGCGATTTGGAGTCACAACAGAAAACACAAATGACGAGGCGTGGGGACCGCGTGTCGATCCGTATGCAAAACACACCTTTGGTTTGAGTAAGAGTTTAAATTTGTTCATGTGCATACGCTATTTTAAAAAAATCGTAACCTGCCACTTAACAGCCATAACTGATCATAACATAACTCGATACAGAGTTGAATACGCCTTACGAAACTCGCTACTGTAATGAATGTAGCGTAGAATGTTTCCGAAAACTTTAAATCGCCATAACCGTCTTGATTTCCGAGCTAGATTTTTTTCTGTTGGATCTGTCAACTATTTTTCTCGACAAAATAAAAACAAAAATATTGTTTTGTATTACCATTGAAGACCATTGAATTTTTGTAAGGAACACTTTCTGCTGAGACCGTACAGGTCTCAGCTTTTCGACTTATTTTAATGCTTTTTTAAAAGTGTACAGGATGATTGCGTTGCAGTTGTTTCCTCGTTGTCATCATGATTTCGTGAAATTATCACCATAATCTGTGAAATTGGTATATTGGGTATATTGGTATCGGATGTCAGCCGATACCAATATACCCTACGGACTAGGAAGACGCATTTAAACCCTTTATTCGACGGTAGATGTCTCTATGTGTTTTATACTTTCATACGGATAGGGGTCGTTTATGCTACATTGAAGGATAGCCTGCGCCACTAACTTCCAGTCAAAAGTCGCCATATTTGATTGAGACACGTACCTCGAAAGAGCAAGTGAAAAATGTATCGTGATACATTTTTTTCCCGCTGTGTGCTTTTGCACTACTTCGATTTGAAAAAAGGACAGCTGAAACTCTTCAATTGCTTACACAGACTTATGATGAGTCCCGACCATTTGAAAGTATGTTTAGAGATCGGTTTCGGTCGTTCAAAAATGGAGATTGGGACCCGTATGACCAACCAGCTCGTGTAAAATAGATAGTATTAGGTGGTATGCTGATACTTATTATTCCTTTGCACTCGAGAGGTGACTCTTGCTCACCACTCACTATCCGAGCAAAAAAGGTGCAGTGGTGGCAGATGGTCGCTGCGATGTACCCCCAGAAATGATTTCGTTACCCCCTAAAAATCCTCTGAATTATCCTCACCGAAGAGCCGGTAAAATGGCCGTGGTTTTAAAATCTGATGTTCATATTGAAAACAGACTACGGTGCATAAGACATTAATGGTGTCTTTAATTATTTCTAGGCTACGTTACGATTAAACTGAAAGGCTAATGTATTATCAACAGAACCAATTCAGCCTAAAGTGCTGTCGAATGGATAATAAAATAAAGCGAGGAATGTGCGCTTAAGGTGAAATGACGTACCGACTAACCCGGTACGTCAATGAGTACCGACTAAGTGAGTACATAGTCGGTACTCACGGTACCGACTAAGGCACCGTGAGTGCTATAGAGATTACTATTCCAGCCATTCGAAGTTTTCTCATAAACACAAGACTGAGACGACCGATGTTTCCAACACTGAAAGTTTTTCGGCCGGTGTCAACAACATAGTCGATGCAGCGGGAAATAAAAAAGCGGCAATATCGCGAAGCTCATTCTCTGGCTTTCTAGTTTGTCCTATTCAAATACTGCGTTCCAACACGCATTTTTCACTATAAATATTGTCAAACACAAGTTATGAAACAAAATGTCGGTTGGAATGGTTGAAGCAATTTTACCTGTTCGCTGAACTCTCAATGTCGAATGCTTCAAATTTATACCAACAGCAGCGATGCTCAATCGCTTTAATTCCGAAATGGTGTATGTCATGATTAGCGAGAATGACGAGCGATTTCTCGATACGTTGTCCAGCGAATGAAATTACGGCAACAGCAATGGATTAAATACGCCGCAAAAATTAAGTAACTGCGCTGCAAGAGGCTAACATTTTAGGGGACTCAAACTGAACTGCCAAATACGCAAATGTTAAGACGAATGTGATCTGTAATAATATACAGGGTGTCCCTCTTATCTCTGCCACCCGAAATAACTCGGTAATTATCGACGTCACAAAAAATGATCCAGAAAAAAGTTTTACGATGTGAAGGAGGCCATCAAATGCGGTCAATTTTTTTTATTTCGGCAGAGGCGCTGACGAACAGTGATGGTCACCTCCACTTCTTAAAATGGAATGGTACATTTTTTTCAACCAACTCGTGGTGCCCCTCAAGCCGTATAAAAAACATCAGGGGGTCAGAGTCGTTCAAGGTTATTCAAGGTCAGTATCGATGATGCAAATCTAAATATCTCGGATCACTACCAAATATTTCGTAGTGATCCGAGATATTTAGATTTGTATTTCATTTTAATAGGTGACCTTGAATGACCTTGAACGACTTCACCCCCGAATGTTTTTTGTGCGGCTTGAGGTGCTCCACAAGATGGTTGATAAAAATCTACCACTCCGTTTGAAAAAGTGGAGGTGACCTTCACTGTGCGTCAGCGCCTCCACCGAAATAAAAAAAATTGATCGCATTTGATGGCCCCCTTCACACCGTACAACTTTTGTCTGGAACATTTTTTCGTGACGTCGATAATTACAGAGTTATTTCGGGTGGCAGAGATAAGAGGGACACCCTGTATAAGAACATTAAAGATGACAAAAAATAGAATTATACGCAGCTATAGATGAAATATTCTACATTCTATGTACTGGTATATATGTGTAGATATTGTATACACATATATGTTGTTGTCGCCCATTGAAAGAAAATATATATTGTTAGTATTCACGTAGCTACGGTACCTTGTATAACTAAACAAACTGTACTCTATAAATATTATCAACAATGAAAGATATATCATGTCTGTTCTGTAGTACTAAATTGACGCGAGTTCACTTTGGGGCCGTCCATAAATTACGTCATTTTAAAATAGGGGGGGGGGGGGGTCGAGGCATTGGATGACGGTAACGATAATTACATTATGACCATAGGAAGGATAGGATGATTTCGGGGGGGGGGGGGGATAAATCGATGACGTAATATATGGACGGCCCCTTTGCCGTAAACGTGGTTTAACTGTCAAGTAACGACTAGATTTTTGGGTATCAAAACACTTATGTACACGTGCAAAAAAGTAAGTGCTAAATATAATTTGCAGGTAAAAAGAGTCGCAGAAACGAGATAAGGAGGCGAAACAGGATAAACGGTCCCGTGAATATTCCCCTAAAAAATACCCTAAATAATTTTCTCCCCTATCAACCCACTAACCCGACCCAAGAGACCCTGAATGGGGGGCATTCCCCTGATCTGGCAACACTGAGAAGGCGTCGAGTGCAAAGAGTTATTGGGAGTACAAATGCGTCTCCGCCATTTAAAAAAGATGACTCCACCAGGAGGTTATGGTTGAATTGTCAGATGTAGAACGTCATATCGTAAGGCTGGACATCTGGCAAGACCGTAACCTTCAAATATTTGTGATTTTGTATCAGCATCACATAATTTTTTCACACATTTGCGAAAATGTCGAGTTTTGAGCCGTATAAGCGTAATTTGTGGGCACTCTTGCGTTTGGCACGAATCTCCTTCCAACAATACTTCCAATTCCGTGTCTTCGTTTCGGCCTTCCGCTACGTTCTTTGTTTTCGACGTCAAACTCACCGTTCTTAAACTTTTTAAACCACTCATGACAACTTTTCTCACTTAAAGCAGCCTCACCATATGCTTCTACAAGCAATCGATGCGCCTCAGCTGCAGAATTCTCCAAATTAAAGAAGTAAAGAAGCGTAATGAATTTCCCGCAAATGACGCTTATTCTTGGTTGAGGTCTTGCCAGATGTCCAACCTCACGATATGACGTTTTACATGTGACAATTTCAACCATAACCTCCTGTTGGAACCATCTTTTGTCAAACGGCGGAGATTTATTTGTACTCCCAATATTTCACAAGTACCACAAAAACGATTTTGCGATTTTCCCGGTTTGTTCCATGGGAGGGCCCGGTCAGGTAAATTAGACAAGGCAAGTCTTGTCAGGGCCCGCCACAAAGTAGGAAATGCTTGGTCACATTTCTTCACGGGTAGCCCAATGTTGCCGAAACGTGATTTTGCTTTACCCCTACGTTGCATTGGAAGTGGAAATAATGCCAATAAAGCTGGAATTGGCGGTCCCTCCACAGCGCATTATCCTGTCCTTATCTCAAGTGATTATAGCTTGTTCCAGTAGATGCAATATGCCTCAGAAAATACACACTTCCGTAACTATGAAAAAGTCCAAAAATAGGTGGCTAGCGTCAACAGGGCATTCTCTCGACGCGTCAATGTAGCCTCCTAATACGAGAGAGAAACAAAGAGGAAGAAGCAGAGGATTCGACTATCACAATATCTTATTTTATTCTATAATGCTACATTGATGATACATTGGAAAAGAATTTTCCATTCGTAAAAATTTAACAAAGAAAAGCGATAAAGCGAATCGAACATGAACAAATTACATAAGCGAAAAAATCTCTACGAGGTGTACTGCTACTGTGAAACACGTTTTTATTTATTTCTCCATTTGAAGCACATTATATCCGTGGACATACATGCGTACGAATGTTACATTGTTAAAACGTGCTATACGCACACATGTGTGATACAGTATGAATTATGGAGGCAGCGTGCGGGGGCGACATCGAGCACGTAATTGAGGAGGTAATCATGTCTCATCCTCGCTTAACACCTCCGTTATGCTATATTTTCAACGCTCCACTCCTCTATTCTCTGCCTATGAAACCAACGTATGGAGTTGACTGAGAGACAGAATAAAGCTCGATATCTGTTCAACATCGCTGCAACATTAAGCGATGATGTTTAAAGAAAACAGAATATGTCTTGCGCTATTCAGCCGAGGCCGACAGAAAAAAACATATAAAATTGAAAAAAAAAACATTTTGAGGCATTACATGCAGTTCATTTACGTTATACAAGCTTGAATGTCAAATTGTCGAACATATACCTAGTAGGAATACTTTCTATTTATATAACATCGATATATAAATTGCACTTATTGTTTCATGCCAAATTAGTTTCCCTTTAATAATATTATTTTTACATATTGTTGAGTTCCATTTTCAATTTTTTCGAAGTTGATAAAAATTATATATTTATAATCATTTTTCGTCCGTCAGACGGAATCGTTCGCCATGAAACTGAGTGCATATGAGAGAATTTCCGGAACGATGGAGAAAAAGTGCAATAATAAAGCGAGAGGAAAGAGAAAGAGAGAAACGGAAGGAATGCCGTCAACTCATATGCGTCTGCTAAGTCCGATAGAGATATCGGAGTTATTGATTTTTATTATACTGTGCATTCAGATAGATGTTTATATGGACGAATGCCAAATGTATGTATAGGGTAAGCTGGTATAGGAGGACGCAGGCGATAAGAGTACGCAGTTAAGCTAATGACGAAATGGTTTACTAATCGAAGCTAACTTCTGTTGTGTTTTGACCGCCTCAAAGGGTAAGGGTTTCTGACCAAAAAAAATCCAAAGTGAAATAAAACGGAGAGGCTACGTAACTTTGAAGTTATCGTTGCAATTTCTTATTTATTTTTGACATTTTCAAAGCATTACAAGTACGATACACAATTTACTTTCTTCAAAAACAACTGTTCATTTCGTACGCCGGTTTACTAAGGTTATTGTTCAAAATGAAAGTAATTTCGCATCTCATCAATAATTGCCAGTAACAGTCATGTTTGTTTAAAATGTGCAGGTGGTATAATAGTACGCAGTGCTTGGGTGTGTAGTACGCTCGTACTCTTATACGACTGTTAATTGTTTTTTTTACAAGTATACAAAGTATAGAAAAAATATATATCCATATAGATGTATTATATATATATATAGTATTTTATATATTGTGACCAACTTTTCGAGGGGAAAAGGGAGAAGGATACTCGGATATCCACGAGGCCAGAAAATTCCGCCCTCGTCCTTCCCGACGATTTATTTTTATAGGGCCCCAGCCGAAAATCGGCTCGCCGGGATGGAGGGAGGGAGGACGGGAATACCCGGCTTGGCCGCAGCCCTGGGGAAAATGGTAGGGGGGGGGGGGGGTGCGGTACGCAACTCACTATCACGGAAATAAATTGACAACGTTCGACTCGAGCAACAAAATTTCGTCTTGCGATTCTCTATTTCTCTGTTCAAACAAAATATATACGACGAACAAAATATTCCCGAAACGGGACGACGCGACAATTTGGCTAGGACGGATACACTCACACGCACACGCGACCGGGACCTGCACTCACTCACACTCTACCGCGAGCTCGTCTCGGCCTCTCCTCTCGCTCCCCTATAAGCCTTTTTCTTAACGCAAAACCGGGCCCCCGCTACTCGGTTGCCCGGCCCAGCTTGTTAGTTAGTTAACGCGACAAAACTTTCCCGGCCGCCACACACTCCCGTGATTCCCAAATCGACGACCGTCCTCCGCGATAGAACCGGGACTATCCAATATGGGACGGAGACACCCGCTATACCGGGTCAAGCTGTCGGGACTCCGCACGGGTTCGAGCTCGCGTGCCGCTGAATGGCGGGAGGCTAACTCTCCGCTAAGAGGCTCCCAATCTTCGTAAATGATTTTTATCTTCGAACCCACTCAGGTCCTACCGCGGATTCGAAGGATCGTCGACGGGAATCACATTCACGATACACACTCTCACACAAATACGCGACAACGATAATTTTCGGGAACTTGCCCGACGCGAAAAATAAGACTTCCCGCGCGCGACCACGGCGCGAATCCCTCGGCGGAACGCGCTAGCTCGACCCTCCCACCGGAATTCTCAAAAATAACGCAAAAAGGCCGCGGCCGCGACGGCACCGAGATCGACGATCGATTTTACAGTCGACAGCTACCGAGTTGGAACGAAAAAGCGCGGCTTAGCTCACCCGGAATAATTCGCTGGACCGCGTGTTTCTACTCGTCCACGTCCATCCGGCTCGACACCTCGCAGGAAGCTAACGCAAAAGCCGGCCGACGTGCGAGAAGCGTACCTCCCACCTTTTTTTAGTTTCTGTTCTTATGATTCCACCAGAGAGAACAGACCCGTATCGAATAATTTTCGGGAGTGTGCTTATCGATCAAGTGCGGATTTCGAATCCTGAACCTCCCGTAACAGAAAATGAAAAGTCCGCTCCTCCCGCGGGCCGTATTTCATGGCCTAGTGGAGCCTCGTCCTTCTCTGGCTGATGTTTCATAATGGTCGAACTTGGCAATGACGGGAGTAAGGACCGCGACCGACGCCAGACTTATTATCGGCCGAGGGTGACAATTCGGCCCCTGTCCAGAAGAAACGGAAGAAGTGAAGGGGGGGAGAGGGGCGTGAATCACGGCCCTGGGCAGGTAATTTTCGCGGGAATCTGCGTCTTTCCGAACGTTTGACCATAGTTGGGCCACCCCGCCTTCCCGATCTTTGGCCTTGGGAGAATGTTTGGCCTCGCCTTCTTTCCCTCTCGCTTTTCCTGGCCGTTGGTTCCTTGGCTCGTGTAAGCCAGACGTCGAGGTGGCGAAAATAAAGAAAACAAACAGAATATTAAATCAAAATCCTAACGCTGCTTAGAGAACCCTACGGAATCATGTCGTTATCGCGATGACGGCCCCGAGCCGGAGGACGGTTTGGCTGCAGCCGCCACCATGCCAGGCGGGTCAGCGGAGTACCAAAAAAAAAAAGACACGTCACAATATCTAGGACATTCCACGCTATTTCACCTAGCCCGTGGCCCCGACCATTTTTGGTTTTTCTGATTTTTAAAGGAATATCCCCCCATGAAAGGAATATCCACACCAATCTTTCGGTTTTAATCTCTTCTCTACTAAGAGTTGTAATTTTCCAAAAATGTCGGCTTCTTTCTGAAATTTTTTTTTTTTCAGAAGACTTATCATTTTAATCTCCAATAATGCTATTAATGATTTTGTGATTTCCAATTCGGTTCGTCAGGCCTGAAACGGTTTATTTTTAGTTTGTGCGGAATTTAACGAAAAAATTTTTTTTTTAATAAAAAAACATTTTTTCCCTTAATTTCAGCACAAATTAAAAATAAACCGTTTCAGGCCTGACAAAGCCGAATTGGAAATCACAAAATCATTAATAGCATTATTGGAGATTAAAATGATAAAAGTCTTCTGAAAAAAATATGATAAACTCGAAAAAAATAGAAGGAAAAATAGACCCATGATGAGACTGGTCTTAAAAATCATAGAATGGGTCAATCGATTTTCAGAAAACTAAAAAAAAGTAAATAAAAAGAGGACATTTTTTTTTTCTAATAGTTTTTACTTTAGAAGCAACAAAAAGTTGACATCGATAATTGATAATTTTTTCATATTTTCTAACGAACGTATGCGTCAAAGTAAAAAAATGACATAGTGACATTTGTCGAACTCCCGAGAGATATTCATCTAAAAATTGGTTTGGATATTGCTTTCATAGGGTACAATTTTACTAAAAAAATCAGGGAAACCAAAAATGGTTAGGGTCACGGGCTCGGTGAAATGGCGTGGAATGCCCTATATGTGTGTGTGTGTGTGTGTGTGTGTGCGTGCGTGCGTGCGTGTGTGTGTGTGTGTGTGTGTGTGTGTGTGTGTGTGTGTGTGTGTGTGTGTGTGTGTGTGTGTGTGTAAAATATCTTCTAGATATAGTATATTTAGTATTTTGTCTATATATAGTATATATTTTTTTACAAGTATACAAAGTATTTTAAAAAATATACGAAGAACCAATATGTGAGGAATGGATCGAGTGTAGTGATGTGCAAAGCTTAGTGACATGAGAAATGCACCGCTCATACAAATGTGGGCAACTTTAATTGCGATTTATGTGTCGGTTAATGCTTGCGTACTCTTATCGACCCCCGTGCGTACCCTTAAACCCCCGTATGTCTAAGAGTTCGCAAATCCCGTTTCGTAGTTTTTAGTTTGTTACTTTAAAAAAAATTAAGATTCCCGATCGTCGCTCATAATTTAAATAGAATACTAGATATTCTTTCAATTAAAACAAAAACTGATTCGTAAAATTTATTTGATTGTTTTTTTCACCGCTTTGAAGCTTAGATGCGTACTCCTATACCAGCGAAACTTAATAACTAAATAATATTTCTTGCATCCATTAAAGATTCTCATATCTTTTGATTTTTAAAAAATAATTCGATATTGTTCTCACTAGCATTATAACTATTTGAAAATTCATGTATTTCTGTCTAAAATAAAAGCAGGCCTTCAAATATTTTAAATTTGCGCAAAATAACGATGAAGATATTCAGGCAAAAGCTTTATAGAGCTGAAACTACAAGCTTTACAAATCTACAAGCGGGATTGAGAAATTAATTGTTGAGTTATTCAAGTTTAAACGTAAAGAGCTATATTTCGTGCAAATCAAATAGAGAAAATAATCATCTAGCGCTATGACTTAGAGAGCTCACATTTAGGCAAAAACTAAAAACAATTGTTTATTTATTTTAAAATTATTTTACAACCGTTCTGACAACGTCTGTGAAAGTCGGTTAATGATACTCATAAAATTAGATGAGTTATAGAAACTATAAGGAGTACGCTCGGGGAGTGCGGTCGAGACGCGGCGACTTTGAACGCATTTTTCTCGACACGATGTTTTTAGAATCGGTAACCATGATATCTTGATAACTAATCAAGTGATTGAGTTAAAATTTGGCATACACCTCCAGTGGATTGGTATCCAACGTTGATAGCAGAATTGATTCGATTTTTTTTTTTATATATACCTCGCAAAATGATCAGAAGAATAGAAAAAATTGATTATCAATGTGTAGCATACCGCCATTGTGTAAGTTTTTCTTTTTTTGCTGAATCTGGTACCAAACATCACAACACTGACACAGATTAAGAATATATTTGTTTTTTCTTCGGATTCGTACGGCGCGCGGCGACTATAAACCGCACCGTTATAAACGATCGTACAAAAGTATATAATAATTTCTTCTTTTTTGTTCCTTAAATTTTGTACGCTTTCTTGAAGGATCAATAAAAATGTGTATTAATTTTTTGTAGCTCTTTTGCTAGTTACACTGGAACCTCCATAAATGGAACCTCTACAGATGCAATCGCTCCCCACTATGTGCCGAATATAGATCGGTGTAGCGCATGGTAGGAGAAGCGCCAGGCCCTAGCGTGAGGCTCGAAGCATTCAGCATAAGAGAGTGCTTTGAGGGGTACTGCAATAAGCTACCCCAGTTGCGCGGAGTCCACTTGAGTGCGCAACCTCTCTTTTTGCAAGTACAAGGCGGAGCCGATCCCGCCGCTGTGACGATTAAAGAGGTTCCAATGTGTTCCATCCTAAAAACGACCTCCAAAATAGAGCTCTATGGACAATAATACTGCTTTAATAATCATTTTTTGATACCTAATAATATTGGATAAAGTGGTGAAAGCCCATAATTATCATTAGATATTAGTTCTTATTAGATATTTTACCTTGTCGTTCTAGTGAAGGATCGAACAAAGGAGAACGATAAAGTACACGGGCCATGGTATTTTTTGAAAATTCCCAATATATATATTTATATATGAGGCATTCCACGCCATTTCGCTCGGCCGTGACCCTGACCATTAAATTTTTATAACATAGTATGCTATGCAAGGAGTATGCTCCCAAATTTTTAATTTTCTATCGCATGTATTTCAGAAGTTACAATTTTTCGAAAAATCTGGATTTCAGAAAGTTCGGAAACGTTCTAACCCCGATATCTCTTAAATTAATCGATATATCGAAAAATGTCTATAGATAGATTTTTTTCATATTAGTTGCCACTTTCATAAAAAAAAAGGATAAAAATTTAAATCATCGTTGTCAACATTTTTTCAGCGTGTAAAGTGAAAACTATTGTTTTTGAAGATGATTGCCATTGTTTTTCAAAAAAATCTCTAAAATAATATGATGAATTATATGAATTTTAACGCTAGTCCCATTGTGGGCCCATTTTTACTCGTATTTTTTGTAAAATGAATCAATTTTTTCTTCTTTTTTCGCATTAATTTTTTTCGTCAAAAGGATTGCTACACCGATTAAAATGCACGTTCAATGCCATAGCAGTGACAAAAAACGATAAATTGGAGCAGATAATTCTTTTACTTTCGCACTTTTCAGCAGGTGAAGAGACACTGTTGCTTCTGGCTGCTTTTACAAACTGTTCGAAAAAACTCTGGTTTCACGAGCCTCGCTACTCGACAGAAGGAGACAATAACACTCCCATGTTTACATTTTAAACAATGTAATGTTTCAACCTTGGGATGTACGCTTGCTAAGTGTAGGCGTGATTTTTCTTAGAAATGGTGCGAATACGATAAATATGATTCTTACGAAACGCTCGAAATTTTCGTGAAAAAAATTGAATTCATTTTTAAAAAATACAAGGAAAAATGGGCCCACAACGGGACTAGCTTCATTCATACAATTTATCATATTATTTTAGAGAATTTTTTGGAAAAAAATGGCAATCATCTATTAAAAAAAATAGTTTTCACTTTACACGCTGAAAAATGTTGACAACGATGATTTAATTTTTTTTCTCCATTTTTTTGTTTGAAAGTGTGAACTAATAGGAAAAAAATCGACCTATAGACATGTTTCGATATATCGATTAATTTTAGAGATATCGGCCTTAGAACGTTTCCGAATTTTCTGAAATCCAGATTTTTCGAAAAAATTGTAACTTATGAAATACATCCGATAAAAATTTAAAAAATTGTGAATATACTGCTTGCATAGCACAGGATTTTATTTAAAAAAAAAAAAAATTAAAAATGGTCAGGGTCACGACCGAGCGAAATAGCGTGCAAAGCCTCATATATATTGTAACAGGTCGGAATATGTTACAATAAAATTAATTTGTTCGGGAATCGATCAGTGAGGAAATTAATTGAGACTCTGTTGTTTTGTGGTATTTTATAATAAAATGCAATTTATTCAGCTTTAATGACTCGATATAATATAAAAAGCTCGCTGTGTACAAGGGTTGTGTGTTTTTTGTGTCGCTTTGTGTGCTTATTATACGCCGCTACTCCGTCGGTCAAATACTTGGATCGCGGATTGACTCGAATGATAAATGTGCTTGAACGCGATCGCTTTACCGTGGGTTGGTAATTGTCTTCCCCGTCTCCAATCGTACTGTCGCTCGCGACGTGGCGTGTTGCGGCGCGCACTCGCCGACGGCGCTCGGAGTTCGCGACGCGCTTCCCCCTCTTACGCTACCGCCGGTCGTGGCGCGCGGATCCGAGCACGTTCTTACATACAGGACTTGAAACTCTGGTGGTGGGGGTATGTCCTCGGATTGAAGCACCGGCCGTTTCGCCTAGCGACCACGAGTGTCGCTGCGATAGAGTGATGCAGGCTGTGAGAGAGAGATGGAAATCGATTGTTGACTCATAGGAACCTAACCTAGCTGTACAATTGGCTGGGGTAGGCAAATTATGATATTCAATGTCAAAAATGCATGATGGACCTAAATACAATTAAAAGTAACTATATCGTAAACCTGAAAAAATCCAGAAGACTATAGTTATCCAAGTGGGTACAATGAATATGAATGTTTTTCATATGGGTGTCAATGTGAGCTCGTGTTGGTCGAGGGGTTCGGTGCAAGCTTCGTAATGCTGCTTTCAGGCTCCCTGTGCGCTCGGTTTTTCAAACATGTTTTAGCTTTTATAAAAAAAATAGGCTTTACGCGTTGTTTTAATTGACCGGAAAATAAGTGGCAACTATTCCAGACCGAAGTGGAATCCAGACCGAAACACTTGCAGGATGTATTTCTTGAAAATGAAACAAATACTTAAGAAACAGACCTTCTTTTGCAATTCTTTATTTCCTCTTCGAAAAATTTTAATGCATGTCCCAAAAAACATTTTCAATAATCTCTACTTTGCAGTTTCCAAAACGGTTTGCGTTGGTAAATATAAAAAACACCTCTTTTCCGACCTTTAAGCGAAGGACTCTCGAGTAGGATAAATGAAAATAATTCACTAACTTTGTTTTATGTTTTCCAGCCTGGAAAGTATTTATTGTAATGATCCCAATAATTTTTCATTTGTTTTCGGGTTGCCGGCTCCAACGCCTGTTTCGCCCATTCTCGATGAATATATTTCGGTTCGAAATGATTTTCGCACACAACGTGTCTCGGCTCTAATTTCCCAACTCTCGGTATCACGCGAATCAGCGGTTATGTTTGGGTTTTGTTTACTTTTGAAATCTTTTTCCGTCTCTCTCACACAGCCTGCATCACTCTATAGCAGCGACCCTCGTGGTCACGAGTTGAAACAATCGGTGCTTCAATAAGAGGCCATCCCCCACCACTGAAATTTTGAGCGAGTTTCAGGACCTGTATGTAAGACCGTGGTTCCGAGCGCGGTCTCGATTTTCGCGCTACGGCGCGCTTTCTCCTAATTACTCTGCTAAGTATGGTTCGCGACGTCAGAGGTCGCCTCGCACCTTGCAATGGTCAATGCTCGAATTCAAGTACGCTCTTGACCTTCAGGGTCTCCTGATACACGTCCTTTGATATCCTTGTCGCTATGATTGTGTGTTACATATGTATGTGAGTTGTGTGTGTTGTTCGCAAGTTTCCTACCTCCTCGCTCTCTCTCTCTCTCTCTCTCTCTCTCTCTCTCTCTCTCTCTCTCTCTCTCTCTCTCTCTTTATATTCTCCTACCACTAATTTTATATCTATCTCCTCGTAATTTATTCCTCCTCCTTTTATTCTTAATGTTTTTTGATGATCTCTTTTTTATTCTTATAACTCTCTCTGTTTCCGTATTTATAGACTAAAAAGATATGCCTTCGATTAGTCTTCTCTTCTTTTTGTCTCTTAAATTTCCCCTCTCTCATCTTTCCGCTCCAATAAGGAGGTACTTTCCTGAGCGGTACTTGTCGATCCACGACGGGGGAAAGAAGTGACGTTCCTCCAAATTTCCTCCTCTTTTGATACCCATGTTTTATTATTTATTGTTCCCCTTCCCTTACTAATTATCCATCATCCCCTTTATTGTTAACCTTTTTCATACTTTAAATAAATTTTACTTTCCCTTTGTTTTTTTGTTGCTTTCTCTATTTTCTTTCCAACGTCTTTTCCCCTTCCCTTACTTATTACCTATCGTTCCTTTTTATACTGTTTTTGTTCTTTTCTGTTTTTTGTCTCTCTCGTCTTTCTTCCTGCTCATTGTTTTGTGACCTTGTACACTGTTTGAGTTCACTTGTGTCCTTAAAGGTCGTACCTGTCCACTTGGGTTGTTTTGATTTATTATTTCCCCTCCCCTACTCTCATAATGGGTCGGTTTGCTTGAATTTGTAGTGGGGGTATCGCGCCTGTGACGGACCTGTACGTCTCAATATACGATGTTGATATACACTGAGAAGTGAGTAACAAAATTATCGAAAGCGAAAATTGCATTGAATCCACAAAGTCTCACGGTCTCGTAACAATGTTAGAGCCAAACCTTCCATCTTTTCTCAGGACCCTACGGCCCTAACACATTGAGAGCCGTTCTTTTGATATAGAACAACCCATTGACAGCATTGCGGAAATTCATCGTGGTCATTCGAACTATGTGAAACTGACGCCGCAAACTTTCGGTTCCCTATCACCCACTTCGTGCGGTATCCTCGGATCTCCAATCTTAAACTGGTTTCGCTCAAATTGCACACGGTCCATTCAGTCGCGTACTCACCACATACATATATATATTTATATGTATATCCGAAAAATCTGAACAATACTTATAGAGCAGCATTCTGAACTGCAAAAATAAGACTACATTAAGGGGCTATACCACTGTGACACTTTCAAAAAATCGATCTTTTTGCCTCTTTTGACTGTTTATACTTTCAAGAATATCATTATCATTTATATCATTTATACCAATATCATTTTATCTTGCAAAAAATCGATAGTTAAATCTTTAAACGCGTTTTTTTCTCGAAATGAGATTTTTCAAATTTGCTGACATTGTAACTCAAAGAGCAATTATTCGATTTAAAATTGGAATTTGAACTGAGTACTCTTGAATATGTTTACTTTACAATGACGTAGAATATTTTTGGTTAATTTATTCGATAATGTTACATCCTAGCGAATGTCCCTTCTCTCATCTAGGGTTTTTCATCTCGGTTATTCCCAATATCCTCATTTGCCGTCAGAAGCGTATTAAATGTATAAATCTAAGCGTTAAACGGAACTTGCGTACGTTCCGCGAGCATATTCAAATAATAGCGATATATACACGATAGCAGTACCGCCACAGTCATTGACTTTTCCTATCACAATGGCTTTCAACAAGAACATGATCTCAGACAAATATTCCACGAAAAGCCGCAGCTCAAAAAAATCAAACAGGCACTCACTCCAAAAACTTTACGCTAGCCATCCGCATGGGGACAAAGAGAAGTCTGCATGATTCGACCCGGTAACCAGAGCGGAGTATGAAAACATCCGGCCGTCCGAATCAAACGGTCACCGCGCTATCGCGAACGGCTTAGCGCGAATTTCGACTACACACCTCATGCACGTTCCGTTAACAAAGCGAAATTGCCCCTTCCACCAGCGCCACTATTTCTAAGAAGAGAAACCAAAGATTGTCTCCCACTCACTCGAAATTCGCACGCGAACCAAGAAGGGTCAGTGTGCAAAAGGTCGAAGCAGTCGCCCGTCAACTACCAACGACTCAAGTTCTTCTATCAAGTCTAAATCTCAGTCTCCCGATAATCTTCATCAAGTTCAATCTCAGTCTCCCGTCAACCAATATTTCCATCAACCGAATCACTCCTTGTATCAAGTCTTAACCCAGAAGCCTAACGAATATCTCCGATTATCTTTCATACGAACCGTCTTCATTTTTCGAGTTACAAAAGTTTTATTTTACACTTGTATAATTTCTATCATCGGTCCGTGATTATCAATCTCAACTCATCGACCTTGCGCGCCGTTCATATTTCTATCTACACGTAGTGCCGTCGTAGTAAACACGTCAAGTATATACACGACCAGCCGAAAATCCTGCGAGCGTCTTACCAGCATGTACCAGCGAGCGCACCAGGCCAAGAGCGAAGGCCCTTGTAACGCGAGCGACAACAAACATCCACGCGAGCGAGCGAGCGAGCGAACGACCGAGTGTCAAACACAACGAATGTAAGCTAACTTTACCGTTTCTTTTTGTATCATTCATCGTAAACCTGATCGCTTCAAACCGTCTGGTAATCGTCCAATAAACAACATAGTGTCAATCGTACACCAAGTCTGTCGAATTATCCCTCAATTTCAAAACATCGTGTCAATTCCTTAATTTTACTCTTTCCCACGCACTACCCCTTTTTACCCTCATCCCGTGCTATTGCGCTAGGCGTAGGCAACAAAGAGGGAAACAAAAATATTATGCTCTCATCCCTTCCGGATGTGACAATAACAATAATATATTGACATTTTAAGATTGTAATGAATCTCTACACTCCTCAATAGACACATGTAACATAGTATTGAATTTTTAGTATGCAACACAAAAAGTTTGTCTTGCTATTTTTCATTTCTTTATTTTCATGACTAACGAAAAGAAAATTGCAGTTTCAAGTCAAGACCTCTAATGAGGATCTCCGGGTCGAACGCCGACGCGTTCGACCAACTAATCAATTCACAAGAACAATACACGAACCTTATCTTTGCTTTGCCACAACCCAAACGAGTACATATATTTTAAAAAATGTATCTAATAATTGACAAAATCCAAGTTTTTTTGTTCTCGTCCATGTTAGTCTCGGACGGTCAAGATTTCTCAAAGCAGTAACCGAAATCCATTTGTAGTTCTATCATCAGATTTATATACCTACGTGCCCATCTGCCATGTCATGAGAAACTACATCCCAAGAACGACCGACAATTCTCGGTCAATCGAACCAATTTAACGGAGATATCCTCCCCTCTGGCGTATTTCCTCGAGCGTTCGGAAATCTCACAGTGCCAACGACCGCAGGAACAGTCGCTACACCGCGAGCTATATAACCAACCTGCCTAGAAGCTCTGTACTATCTATCTGCGGTTCATGGTATAAATTCGAAGTGCATCGATTTTACATGCAAGAATTCCTCGGGAAATCGATTTAAATTGGCAAATCGTGACACTTGCTACAGTCAATGTACAATTCTAACTCTACACACAACCAAAAGAAATCTAATCTAGTAGCACGGCACGGTTTGAGACGACAGTTTTGTGTGTGTGTGTGCCCGGGCGCGCGAGTGTGTGCGTGCGTGAGTGCGTGTGTACGTTTGTTTGTGTGTGAGATGCACACTGAAGAATACTCAGTCGTGCGCCACAAAAGAGTAGCTATGGACAACACTCTGGAGAGTCACTTATCAATTGGGACTAGTGAAGTGACAAGTGTGGGCTAAAAGTGAAAGAATAGCGATCGTAAGAACCCACAAACGCATACGACGGAACGATTAGAAATCGATGAAATATATTTTTTATATATTTGAAATAATATATTACTGTTAATATATTAAGTATAATGTACTAAATATATTAAGAGGTGCGGCCACCGAGGCCACTCGACAAAAAGGCTATTTCTAGCAACAAAAATGTATAATTGTGAAAGTAGGGAACGAAATTTATTAATTTTTGGACACACGGTAGCTCTGGGTTCATGGTCGCCCTCCATAATTTTTTTGTTAAATTATCCAAGTATCGCTTCGCCGTTGTCGCTGCCGTGGAGGTCCACTGCCGAAACGCGCGTAGCTGGATACAGGGTAATCTCAGGCACGGCTAATCTGAAAAAACATATTTTATTTTTAGAGAACGTAACTGCAACGTAGCATAGGATTTTGTTCTTTCTACTATTGGGGATATATTTGTGAGCCAAAGAAAAAAAAACTACTATTTCGACACAACATTTAACAAGGAACAAGGAACAACATTTAAAGAACAATAATCAACTCCTCGCAAAGATAGTACGCTAGGTTTTATATAATGTATCTAAAAGTATTGTGCCCAAATTTTAAGTCGATCGGACCTGCAGTTTGCAACATTTACATGCAACAATGTTGAAAAATGTAGCGTCGAGATAGACACAAAATAAAGTAAAAGTGCGGCTAGTCTAGTGCCGTTCATAGGAGTATTTTTCCAATCTAGACGGTCAAATGATTTCTTGCGATGTTTTTATTTGTAATGACTCTCTAATTGACTCCTAGCTAAAGGAAGTGTTTTGCGATGAATAATATGTACTAAAATATTGGGTTTTATAGCCGAGAAAAACCACTACCACTATATTTTTAACTTAAATTTTTATTTTTCTCTGAAACTTCTATAAATCTCTATTAATATAATTTATATAACTGAGATGATGATGAGTGCCATGGCTCTTCCTCGTTCTGGTCACTCACTCACTCACTCTCTGTGCGTTCAAAAACCTCCTCCGAATCTGAATCTGACAGGGAACATCACTTAAGGGTCCGTCTCTGATTTTGTTCAAATTTATATATGTGATAAAGCATTGAAAACTATTAGACCCGTATTTTTTATCTGCCCAAAACGTTTTCAAGGGGGGAAACGACCCCTCAAGGAAAGGTGTGTTACCCTTTAATTTCATTTTTTTTTCAATTATTCTATAGTGGATTTTTCATTGCTTCACATTAGAAGCGTTTTGGTTTTTGGTTCCTTCAGATCGGTGGACTGCTTGTGGGTGAAACTGCAAAACCACCCCTCGATACACCTTTCTTTGTGGGGTGGTTTCCCCCCTTAAAACCGTTTTTCCGCACATAAAAAAATACCTGTCTAATAGTTTTCAATGCTTTATCACATATATGCGTTTCAATAAAATCGCCAGCGAACGCTTAAATGATGTGCCTTGTGTCATCTTTAGAGTCAGGTTCAGCGGCAATCATCAATTCAATGGCATCCTCCGTGAACGGCATGGTTTTTTTTGGGGGGTTGGTCTCATGCTAGTGATCAGTGAGCCGGAATTTAGCAATAGCCTGTTTATAATATCAAGGTTACACTCCACTCAAATCTAAATTTGTCTATTCTTTTCACTATCATGATTCGAAAACCGTGATTCGAAAAAGTGCGGCTGATTTGATGATTATATTGTATAAACTATCATCTCGCAATAACAATTTAAATAATGACGGGGACGAACCCGGAAATACAACAAAAAGCTATTAAGCGTAAAAATATGGTAGAAAATTTAACACGTCGGAACTTTTTTTTTCACGTGGCGTAAAAACAATATTCCATTAACAAATAACACAGCAAAATGTTTCAAAAGTATGTGTTCTTACCGGCTCGACTCCATAAATCCATAACAATATTTTCAAAGAAATCGGTTAACAAAAATGTTTACGTTTTAACTGAGACAGTCAAACTTAGAAAGCCGAGAAAAAATACGTACACCTGCAGCGATGGTATAGTTCCGACTAAAACTAGGGCGCGGGCGCGACCGATGAGAGACGGGGAAGGGTTGCTTATTATTGTCTAGTCATTTAACAACAATAATAACCGGTTTTTTCACCTGCGTCAAGTTTTAGAAATTGATTTACGACCGGCTAGATCGTCAGAATGTCCGCATGTACGCCGGTGCAGTTTTTGTTTAGCTCACCTTTAATAGCGATTCCCGGCCCTCATAATTCTCCTTCGACACCTGCGTGAGCATCTTGGGCCCTTTACTTGTAACGGGCTACTTAGTGAGTGAGCCACGTCCATGCTTTTCTGATTGACAACTGGTCGAACCGCGCGACTGACCGCTTGCAGCAGACCTCGACCTTTCTACCTACAGATACCTATAACTTTAGCAATATTTCGAATGCGGTGGCGACAGTTCAAATTGTTCGTAAACTTTCCCAGTTAATTGTAATAAAATAATGACGATTTAAGTGGAGGGATATCTTTAGGCGAGCAAAAAATGTGCTGATTTTCGTGATTTTTCTGAATGGAAAGTTTTTTTCGCAATTTTCGAGACTTAGGGTATATTTTATTACTTCTCTTGCCTGTTACATCGTATTTAAAAAAATGATCGACCATTCAAAATGGCGAAGGTATGCATTTTCAAAAATGGCGTGACGTATAGCTAAAAAACTAATCGGCCGATTCTGATGAAATTTGGTATAAATATTTCTAACCTTAATGCCTAAAATATGACTCTAAATGTTTTTGAAAAAAGAAAGTATTTTTTTATTTCAAAATGTAGCCATTTTTCGGAAAATTCTATATTTTTTTCAACGTGTACCATTTCATCGATTTCCAACACATCTCAATTTTTCTTGGTTCATATTCTGCGTACGAGTATTAATGGAAGAAAAACCTTGGTTGGTATTTTTTCAGATTGATCCGGCCGATGCTAGGTGTTACGCCGTCTGACAACATCCGCCGCAACCCGTTTAGAAGACCGTGGCATATCTACGCCATTTTTAAAAATTAATTTAATAAATACCATGTCACAGCAAAAGTAGTAATAATCATTTCCTTTAAAAAAAACCATGGAACTCAGCAATTTTTTCCTCGCCTGAAGGTATCCCTGTATATCCCTGTAAAAAAATTGAGTCACATCCCTTACAGATAATATTATATAGATATTTTTGTTGCTGTCAAAATTTCGTAGGTATATACAATATATACATATGTATGTGTATATGTATAAAAATATATATTGCGACGTATCCACGCCGAAAGGACAGTCCCCGACCCAAACACAAACGAGGCTCGCGAGCGATGGCTTTGGGGGAACGCGATGAAAAAAAAGAAACCGTCAGCAAAAAGTAAACAAATTCAGAGAAAAAAGATGAATATTTATAGGAATTGTTGGTAGAGACAAAGAAAAGTGGAAGGAAAGAGCCGGAAAAAAGGCAGGGTTTTGGAGGGGAAACACATTTCTTCTTTTCCTGGTGAATTGACGAGTACTAAACTGACGAGATTACTGGCCTTAGAGCGTTTGTCCACCGCGGCCATCACCGAGAAACTATATTATTTCGGACCGAGTTCACAACGACGTGACGGCGATCGTGTGTCGACCGCGACCGGTCTCGGTGATTTAGTATAGCATCAACACAAGGCAAAAAACAAGTGGACAAGTATAGACGTGTTTTGTATTATCGGCACTTCGGCCCGTCACGATCTCGGGACGAGTTCGGCGCTATCACTAGAACACGACCCGAGATCGTAACAGGACAAGGCAAAAAGCCGTGCTGGTGCTGGTGATGCATCGAAATTGTAATCAAAATGGCTAAACAATTCAATGGCGATGTTTAGACGCTGATGGAACTTGTAGAAAGCAACGTATGTTTGTGGGATAAAACAACAGAAGTGTTCAAAAACAAGATTTTGCGGAAGAATGCGTGGCCCGATATTTGCGTCTTTTTGGAACCGAACTTCAAGGGGATGGGCAATAGAACGAAAGACGAAATTAGGAAGTACATGATAATTTCATTCTCTGTATCTTTAATTTACAAGTTTCGAGTTTGTCCATCTGCCAAGACAAAGAGCATACTGGGCTTACAAAGTATTCAGAAAACTTATTTCTAATGTCATAAGCGGCACGCCCACCGTGCGGTACATTCCTTGCACTTGGTACATCGGTCAACCTAGTATGCCCAATAGGCATGAACATATCTTGCCTTCTGTAGCCATCTCTTTCGCGAACAATGTTATGCAAAACGACGCATGCCTTAACTATAGCTTTGCTTTACGTTTAGAGGACGATGAAATATTCGCCACTTATTGGCCATAATGTCGAATGCACATTCAACATACCTTCGAGCATGACAGTGTCGATAGATAGATACCCGTTATTTCAGATCTAAATGGTATCCGCCATAAGGACGGAATAAATGTTGAGTGAGCTGGAAAGCTTCATCGCCTACTAAAACATGTGGCATTCTGTCATTTAGAGATGGGTGCAGAGAACCAGACGGAGGTATGTTCAACCTCCCTTCAGTGAGTAGTTGATAAAAATGTACGTTGAAAAATTACTGAGTCGCAGTCTTTACCGTACGAACCGATATCAACATAAGCAAATCTGTAATCAGAATCAACTACCGCCAAAAGTACAACGGAGAAATCTCCTTTATAATTAAAGTTCATTGTGCCGGAATTGGAAAAGTTTTCAACCCTTATGTGTTTTCCATCAACACATCCAATGCAGTTTAGAAAATTAGCTCTTTTTTCAAATCCTTCCGCTATTTATAAGCATCGCTGAGTAGTAGGTACTGCCAAGTGTTCTCCACTTAAAATAGTCCATATTTGATGACATACTTGTCTCGCTATTCTACTTATACCCGACAAGAAATTTGGCTACGGGGCAGACTAGGACTGTATCCGGCATGCCGTATTCCGTGCCACGGTACTTTACAGGGCACCGTATCAGGGCTTTAACAGGCGTGAAACGCTTTTTGCATCCGGCCCTGATGCGGATGCCGGTTACGGACCTGATCAGTATACCTTTGCAGGCTCTGATCCGGCTGCCGCATCTATGCCTGCAATGACAAATAAAAACGATCAAAAAATGATGAATAACAAAATTCTGTCAGTATTTTTTGTTTCCATATACCTTATTTATGTTCCGGCCTATATGATAATTGAATTAAAACGTATTCTGCCTCGTTTAAGTTTTTATCTACCCTCGGGATTGAACCTATGCCTTCTCATTCTAGAGCTGAGCGCGCAACCTATTTGGCCATCCTAACACTTGTGTAAACTTTCTTATTCTCTTACCTATCTTTGTCAGTCTAATTGCTCATAAAATGCCCATTTAGGGCCTTTGCACACGATGGATTTTCTACGCGCAGACCACGCGATACACATTTGATCTATATGCGTTTCTCAGACCAAAAAGCGTGTGGATCATATGTGTCTCGCGTTTGTATCTCGTCGTCTGCGCGTAGAAAATACGCCATGTGCAAAGGCCCCTAGGCTGTGAAAACAACTCGCATACATGTATTTTCAACAAAAATCGTAAATTCACTTTTATTCTTATTTAGATTATATATATATATATATATATATATGAATCAGTCATTTTAAGTTCTGCCATTAAAAATAGTTTGAATTATGTATTATTAAATAATATTGCTTCAGTTCGTTTGTATATCAACAATGAGTCCATGTTTATCACCTGCACGCAGCGTGTGGATTATTCGAATTCACGCGGTTTATATCGCAGACGTCAATGAAACCTAACCTCTAAATCTTGATTCGCCAACTACGGCTGCACTGATCCGGGCGACATCTGGCACAGATCAGGCGTGCCGTACCATGGCATCAATGGACGCCTTCTTACGGCGACATACAGGCTACCGTACTTCGGCCTGTTTAGGGTGCCCCCTCGCGCCCGTACTAAGGTTCCACAGATCCGGTCCACCCACGGCACAGATCAGGCCTGCCGTAACCTGGTGTCCATGGACGCCATATTCCGGCGGCATACAGGCTACTGTACTTCGGCCTGTTCAGGGTGCCTTCTCGCGTCCTTACTAAGGCTCTACTGATCCGGTCGACATCCAGCACAAAGAAGGCGTGCCGTAACGCGGCGCCCATGGACGCCATATTACGGCGGCATACAGGCTACGGTACTCGGCCCTGTTCAGGGTGCCTACTCGCCCCCGGACTAAGTTTCCACTGGTGCGGGGGACTTCCGGCACTGATCAGACGTGCTGTACTACGGTATTACGGACCGCAGCTTGATAGTGGCCTGCTCAGTCTTCAGGCTGCCGGATCAATATTTCTAGTCGGGTAGTTGTGATACCCAGTTTGTAACTGTAATGCAAATCGGTAAAGGTATTTCCACTTGCAAGGTATCTGTAACAAAAGTACATTTCTATTTTTTTGGTTTCAGCAAGTGCTGTCATGAACAAATGGAGTAACATCCGTGATACATTTATGAAGACGATTAAAAATAAGTCGGGACAAGCCGGAAAAAAATATCTACATTGATAGCTTGCAATTTCTACTCAAGACGTTAACACCCAATGAAGCTGATTCAAGTATACCAAGTCAATATGATTCTGATACTCGATCCGAGTAGAAGCCACAAGACGTCAACAAATCACCTACATCAATCAATACCTACTCAATCCACATCCACGCAGCCCAGTCAAAGCCAGGATCGTTCGGGAACCAAAAGGCTACGTACGGTCGAAGCAGAAATATTAAAAGCTATACAGTCAACACCCGCGGTACCTGAGGTAATGGACGGCAACCATGCATTTATGATATCTCTCCTGCCAACCGTGAAACAATTGGATGACGATGATAAGTTTGAATTTAGAATGAAGTAATGCAACCGAACAGTTTCCGCCCCAGCCAACAAACCAACAATTTTCACCTCAGCAAACACCCCAACAATTTTTTTATTCCAGCAAGCAACTCAACAGTTTTCACCTTAGCAATTAACCCAGGTTGTCATGAATTCTATGAGCGAATACATTTCCCAAGATTTGAAAAAAATGTAGATCCATATTATGTTCATCTCACAATAAATATAACTACCTGTCTGACTACAAACTACTATTGAAAAAAATATATAAATATACACAAGCATTTTTATCTTAGCCACCAACTACCGATAAATGAGACGCAATCGATGTTTCATTGTTATCGGACCACTAGTAGTCTTTCAGTCGTCAATGGATTAAGAAAAAATTAAAAAGTTCGGTGACTGGCCACCTCGACAGTGTAGGGAGGAATGCATGCACTGAACTGCACGTGTTATAAATAATGGTGTTATTTACTTATCTCAAAGTTGCTGCCAACATTTCAATTGGTGGTATGCATATCCTTTAGTTTGTGTCTTGGCGTGTGATGGCATCCTTTATGTGATGTAGGATAATACCGAATGTAGTTGTGGACAGTGGCGTAGCGGGGGGCAAAGGGGGCCATGGCCCCGGGCGGCGCAGATGTGGAGCGGCGGCGGCGAGCGAAACTTAGATGCGAAAATAGGGGGGGGGGGCAATTTAGGGTTGGCCCCGGGCGGCAAAAATCCATGCTACGCTACTGGTTGTGGACATCCTGAAGTAGTTAAAAAAAACTTGTCTTCGTGCTGTCGCAACTTGTTGTAAAGTGGATACAACGCTCCTGTGACATATCTTTCCATAAGTAGCGGGTGAATCCAAAAAGCTTTGCATCGCCTACTCCTTAGAAACGTTACACTATAGAATATATATGTATGTATACATCGTAAAATTCACGGTCTAAAAAAAGATAAATTGCGCCAAACGACATTTATCTTTCATCATAGTTTCCCTTAACTCGGCAAACTTAGTCGGGGGTTCTGAAGAGCGCACTGTCAGTTTTCTCATACCCTCATGTTACAGTTTCTCAAGTAATATGTTGCGCACCCGTTCGTATGAGGTGCTAGTAGCTTCTGCTATTTCTCACAAAGTCAATCGACGGTCGTTCATGACAATACGGCGAAAGTAACCAACCACCTTCTTGGTTGTTGCGATTCTCGGTTGGCCAGAGCATCTTTCGACGAACGTGCTCGTTCTCCCACGTTTGAACTCAGCAGTCCCGGTTTTCACAGTTGTGAAAAAACAGCATCTCCGCAAACTGAATCTAATGCAGCTTTGATTGCGGTTGGAGATTTCATTGCGAATAAAATATATCGATCACAGCGCAATACTCTAATCAACGCATTGTTGACAACATGTCACCATTAAGGGCTATCGGACAGAAGCTAATTTCGTGATCGACATCTAACTTAGGTCTTTGTGTTTATTTCACTGCCATTTATTGGAAAAGTATTAAGATTTGACTCAAATCTTGTTCCTATCGGTCGGGTCGGAAAATTTAACCCACCCCGCATATCTATGAAGTTTTACAAAGCAAAAACTATCACTGCTTAATCTAATCATCACATAATCGCTTATTTTTTCTTTCCGGAACTAATACCCTAAATACCTTGATACGAAACTTCGACAAATATTTCCGCGTCGGTTGCTTATCTATTTTATATACTTATCTATTTCATTTGCGTATCAATTTTAAAATCAGTTTAGCGTAAAAAGTAAAGAAATAAACATTTCTAGTACAATTAGTAATTGCCGATTAAGTATTCTAATTGTGATTGACCCCACATGGAAAATCGAGAAACGATAGTACTTTGACACGGCCTGTATCGCTGTTGCCGATATCGAGTACATAAGAAGGCTGCAGAAGTATTGAGTTTAGCGGATTGATGCGAAGTCCGCTGCGTCGGAAACCTTACGCCCGGAAAATCCGCGGACTCGAAAGCGAAATACCACAAAACGAGTGGATTAATCCAATTCCATTCTCGGATTCGTATGTGCGAGTAAAGCAATAATAAAACATACTAACTATATACTATTGGTAAACCTATTGCGGCTCGACGAATGGATGACTCACTCGAATGCTCAAGAAATTTTCCTATGTACTATTGAGGATCATAAAGTGGATCGGCAAAGCAAATTAGAGAAGAAAAACCGATCCCTCGTAAAACTTGTATGAGATGACCAAGTAAAATTGGTCTTAAAAGCGAATAATTATTTAATATACATGTATTTTGGAGTAGAAAAAAGTTATGCACCAATGTGTTCATTTCAATATAATCATTTAGAAAAGTGGATATATCTTCTTTCGGCCCTAGTTTCTCAGACAACATATTCTTACCCCGAAATAAAAATGGTATAAAAATGGTAAATGGATAATAAAAATGGTATATAATAAATGATATTCAGAATTTCGATTTTTCTGCTGTCGATGGATACAGGAGAAAAAACGGTGAGTTCAACATCGACACTTAGGGACGAAACAAGAATTGTCCGAGCAAGAAAGGCTTTCTCTACCAGATGAAAACTACGTATTTTATTTAAAAAATAAAAACCAACAAACTTTCATATCCGTATTCCCCATACCCAAAAACATAAACAATAATAAAGATATTGAACCCGTCTCTAAATTTATACCGAAAATGTACACGGAAATTGTAGTTACTACTACTTTTTTTTCTTTTGCGTTTCTCTCGTAACTATGTTAATGAAGCGGTATAACACTTTTTCATTTGTTTAACCATTTTTTAATGACGAAATAATAAAGTTGTTTTGGTTTGGTCCAATGTTGAACTTTTTTCTCCAGGTTGGCGTTTTGATAATTTTCAAAACATCATAAAAGTATCCGCTTATACAAGTGGATATTATTAACGTACATTCTTTCATTTTCATTAGGAATGACCCGAGCTTCCAGAACCACCTACACCGATTGCCCATGCAGCAACGGCGGCACTTTGTTTTAATAATAATAATTATTTCATTGTAAATCAATATTTTCCAGTAAATAAAAAAATGACATTTTTAGCGTACCCCTTTTTAGACCCCTGAAACCATTTTTGGCATCATGAAGATGCTTTTTATTACAACTTTCCGGGACAATGTTTTAAAACGAATTTTCATGCTATATCATTATAATTAATATTAGGGTGGCCCAAATGTGAGCTCTATTCTTTTCCTTTTTCTCACCATCCAATCATATTCTTTAAAGAAAACAAAAATTGTCGGAAAATCTGCGGGCAGTCAAAAAATATTCAGAGTTCGCTCAAGCCTCCCGGAAATTCGAATTTTCATTAATAAATTGATTCTTTTTTTCGTTCACTTCTCAGGCATGAATGTTACGCTTTATAATTTTTTAATTAACCTCGCCAAATTTCTAGCCGGTCAATGAATATTTAGTGGTCGCCCAAGACCTTTGAAATTTCCAATTTTCGTCTTTTTTTTATCCATCTCACTCATAAATTTGACGCTTTGTAGAATTTTCAAAACAATGAATCGTTTTTCTTTAGAAACATATTTTTCAAAGTTAACTCACACTACTTACCCAAGAATTATATTCTTTGTTCTCATAAAATAATTATTCAAAGCTCTTGTCCGAAAACAAAATTATAGGTCCCCTGTTTTATCGGGTTAGAAGTGGGAGGTACATTAAAAAAAATGTTTCTAAAGAAAAAAAATATTAATTGTTTTGAAAACTTCGCGACAATTTTGAAGCTCTTGAGCGACCACTAAACATTCATTGGCCCGCTAGAGCTTTGGCAGGCTCAATTTAAAAATTATAAAGCGTAAAATTTATAGGCGAGAAGTGAACGAACAGAAAAAAATCGATTTTTTAATGAAAATTGAATTTTTGTGAGGCTTGAGCGACCTCTAAATATTTTTTGACCGCTGGCAGATTTCGCGACAATATTTTTTTCTTTAAAGAAGATAATTTGGTGGTGAGAAAAAGGGGGAAAAAAGAGCTCAAATTTGAACCACCCTAATAAATATGTTACAACAGGTTTCTGGCAAACAGCTATGATTATTGCGAATCGATTTATTCTTAAAATTGAATTACGGATAGTAATCATTTTTTTCCAACTTACCTAGTTATTCAAATTTTCTTGTACATCGAAGAAAAAGGAAAAGAAGCATTTTTTATGATGATATATTTGAATAACAAAAGTCTGAGCGTGAAAACACCCGTGTGTGGCACTATATATCATATTGAGTTTCACGATACACTTTCATCCCGCCAACCGCGAGATTTATATGCCTTCGCGTATATGGAGAAACATGTGTTACGTGTTATGGTTTGACTGGTTGACGCAGCAGCAGTTTCCATCGAAAAAGGTGTACCGTGTACCGCCAAAGAAAGCACACTTGTTACCGTTACGCATCGGATTGCATGTATGGAAATGTACGAGGATCCAAAACTAAAGAAAGAGAGCGAGCTAGAGAGAGAGGGAGAGAGAGAGAGAGGCAAATTTTAAAGGGTATCAAGGCATAGCTTTCCCTCCACTCATACAAAGTGGAAGCCGTGCATATTTTATCACGTCTAAGCGATGTACAAATTATCGTCGAACATTTAAAAAAAAAAGTGCCCTTTCGGTGGAGATAGAAACGTGTTTGGCATTTTTATAATTTGGACGCAAATCATTCGTCAAAAAATAGAATATATTTAGGGTCGTTGTTACGAGTCAAACGACAGTTTCCCCTCAATCATTTGATCAGAGTTAACAATGACATTTCTATTGATAGAATTTATATTGCCTTTTTGTTCCAGCGAAAAAAGTCTCAAAATGCGGAAAATAAGCCGTTAGACTATTGTTAAAATGTCGAATACTCGTTCGTCGCTTGAGGCAACTCATATTGAAAATGAAGGTCCAATATATGCTGCAATATCCGGGATTTATAAAAATTATTTTTAAAGCAGCATATATACATACAGAACTATAGACACGTATACGTTTCGATTAATCAGAGAGTGGACATTACGCGAGGAGAGAAACAAGGAGAGATCCCGAACGAAGCGGAGAATGAGGGTGAGGAAAAGTCGTTGCATACGTGCGTATGTGTGTGTAGGCGCATGTACGGAGAAGCAAAGCCTCCAATTACGTGTGGACGCAAGCCTAATACCAATCGAATACAATTGATCGCGGAAAATCGATATTTCCAGTAGGTTAGGGTGCGTCAGCCGTAATGACAAGATGGAAGAGAGAACGAGAAAAACAGAAAGAGAGAGGGCCAAAGAATATAGAAAGACACGCACACCGATGAAAATTATTCATGCAATGAATGCTCAGTTCAATATAATATTCTATGTACGTGAGCGTCTGTGTTTACGGTGCCAGGAAAGAACCCGCAATAATTACTCATCAAATTAATCTCCTGTGAGTCAGGATTGATTGATTTCACCATGAGGGAGAGAGATTGTACGATGCGGGTCCACTACGGCCATTTTTCTTCATCATTCTTACTTGAGAACTCACGAAATACCACGATTCCTCGTACAGACAAGAAGCGTAAGACGAATCTTTTTAACTCGGAAAGCAAACAAAAAATCAATTCTCTCAAACTCACAAAAGTATTTGACGTACAGCAGTTTTTTTTTCAATCTTTTCGTACGCTCTTCCCCAAAACACCTTTGGCGCAGTCAGATATTTATTATTCCTTCATTTTCATTTGGAAGTAACGATTAATTTAGATTGCCCAATACAAACGCAGAGCTGCGATGGAAGTACAGACGAAAAAATGACCAATTTTTGTCTCGTATTTTCGGCATCCTTATTATCCATTTTATTTTCTACTCGATCTTTTCAAACTTTCAACACTGGCTCTTCTTTTAACGAACAAGATACGGCGGTCACCGAAAATCGAAAGGAAATGAACATCAACTAAATATCACACACTGTATACGTTCTGCAGTTAGAAGTACTGGACTGAAAAAATCGAAATACGGGAGTCGATGTTTGGGTTCGTGTTTTGACATATGACAGATGTACTAAACGGTTATTTGAGATTAAATTTGCAAAATAATGTTGTTATTAATTACGCAGTACCGTATATATAATAGTTTCAAAATACCCAAGAATGGAAGACAATATCCTGTTTCAAATGAACGACGATCGTTCCTACATGTCCTAGTGACAATAGTGCGTCATCATAATGTTAAAGTTGCATCGTTGAAATGGAACGAAAAACATTATTTTTAGTTGTTGATTTTTTTTGCTGTAAAATCACTCAAACCCTTTTACGTATTCTTAGTAGAGATTTACAACCTCAATTTGCAACAAGGCTAAGGATAAGCATAAAAATGAACGAAGAAAATCGTTGCGCTTCAACGATGCAAATGTCAACGTTACCCGTCTTCCTTTTCTTCAAGCATTCCCAACCTTATTAGAGATTGTGTCCATCATGGAGAGCATCAAGTATTCCATATTCCTGATATATGTATACATTTCAATTTATTAATAAAACGTATTATTTATTTGAAAAGTTCAAATATTTGAATTTTGAATACAAGGTACAAACATAGAGGTTGTGTGTGAAGCACAATATCCAATAAAAGGTCGTCTCGTCCCTGTTTGAAAACGTTCACTCTTTTGACGAAATTTTCAATAACATTTTGGCATAATTGCGGACTAATTTCATTAATGGTGCACCCAATTGCACCCTTGAGCTCCGGAATGGTCTGTGGATCATTGGCATACACTTTTCCTTTCAGAAAACCCAAAAGGAAGAAGTCCAATCGTGTAATCCTGGTGGCTAATTCACATCGCCGCGGCGCGTGATAACACGACCATGAAACTTCGTATGTAATAACTAAGCAGTAACAATGCAGCAAATAACCATTTCCCCTTGAACAGCATATAGTGTATCTCGTTTCGAGCCAAACGCTCCCTTAAAAATGTTGTGCGACAAAAACTTGCCGACATACGTTCGAGTCTACGTTTATAAAAATAAAATTAGTGCTCCTTTCTAAATAAGCAATATTGTATGACAATTTTTGTTTATTTTATAATAATTCGCGTAGGCGAATGAGTAGATCTAAAAAAATCGTACTGTTGTTTCATAACCGACATACTGAAATAAATTCGAAATGAATCATGGATGAATTTTGAATGATTTTTGTCGAGTCGCTGACGGCTGAACTTCTGAGGAATCTGAATTCTATTTTTACGATACTGTAAAAAGTCTTTGGTGTACGATCATTAAATGTTTAGTACGCATTGTGATAGTATTCTGGTAAAAAATGCGAGTTGAGTGACGAAAAAACGCAACCGAGGGTTGCGTTGAACCCGAACTTCCTTTTTCGGACATCATCATCTTCTGTCATTGGTTATACTGGTCAAATGTATTTGTGTACGGCCTTGGTGCTTGGCCGACTCGAAAATCAGCCTTTTAATTGAATTAATATATTCCAGATGATGATTTTTTTAATGTGTTCGTTCGCCAAAGTGAACAATTGGATAATACGATAAAATTATTAAATAATATTGTATATTGTAAATAAAATGATTGGTGTACATCGTATTATACCGAAAAAATGCATTTGCCCGAACGTGGATACGGGAGGGCGGTCTCAACCCGAAGTCCTATGGACAAGCTTTAATTAACCAATTACCACGGCAGTATCGCTGGTTGCGACCGCGTCACGATGCCCAACCAATTGACCCTAAGTCCGTCTCGTTGATTGGCCTGAATTACGGTTTCGATTATCTCTCTCTCTCCTCCCCCCTCCTCTCTCTCTCCCTCCCTCTCTCTCTCTCTCTCTCTCTCTCTCTCTCTCTCTCTCTCTCTCTCTCTCTCTCTCTCTCTCTCTCTCTCTCTACAGGGGCTCTCACAATTTAAGGAAAACCGCTTAATCACGCAATGTGATTCGTAGCTACAGGCTAAAAAAAGTTCAGCTCTGTTTGCCAAACTCGGATCATTGTGGCAATATGTAAGTCGGTATTCTGATCACCGTGCGGCTCAATTCCACTTACGCTTCTCACGAATATTCGATATTAAGTCTTCTGGGAAGAGAGGAAATAGTGATAGCAAAAGGAAAAATCCCAACTAATAGAAAGATTATCGGTGAGCGGCTAGAGCAACATTAGCAACAGTGTTGCTCTAGCCACGACATTGGCAACAATGAACCGAATAATAATGCAAACGATCACTATTATGCCAATAGTAATAATCACAATAATAAATAATATGAATGTACAAATCCGAGAATTGTAATCGAAGATTGTGGAACGTATATATGCGCACGCGCACGCGCGCGCATATGTGTTTCAGTGTAACAGGAGTGCAATCCAGCTACCATAAACAAATCCGCGATCAGAATTAGCTTACTGGGTAATCGGATCCCTGCTGCCGTCTTGAATCACATTGAGGGCGCTTATCTCGAATGTAATATTAGAAAAATAAAACAGATCATACGTACGGTGTACTTCAAAAATGGCTTTTCAATTATTATAGGAACGTGATGATCATTGAATAACTCATACAAAAACGGTCTCGTATTTTCATATAAGAGTTTTATTCGGAAATTTTGATAATTGTTTATTTGAATGATTTTGTCGTACATGATTGCATGCAAAAAAGTAAAAGACTATTTTTTGCATTTTTCGAATTACTTAATCAGTGAGCATTAACAGATGGTTGAATTTTTTCATTATTTGTCAACCTCTTCCGATGCCTTCAAATCGCACAAACTCGGAAATTACGATCACACAAAAATATTTACACCGTTTTTATTTCAGGTTCTAACGTGCTATCAAAATGAATTCGATCCGAAATTGTACAGAAAAGAAAATACATTTTCTTACATCTCTTTTTTTTAAATACGTTGTTCCATTTTTGAAAAATGAACTATTTTTTAAACACAAACAGCTGCTTAGCGTATAAAAATTATTTACGTCCACTGGAAATCGATAACGTAATATTCTTTATATTTATTTGTTATATTTTATAATAAAGTTTGTTGAAATATTAATATTAATAATTAGTTTTATTATCTGATCTCACATTCGCGATTTACTTTGGAGTGTGCATTCAAATTAGATAACCTTGTCTGGATAAACTAGACGAAAATCTATGGTAGTCACAACGAACGTTGTCTGCAGAGGAAGTTTTATATCCAGATAATATCGGAAGAACGGTCGGAAGCCGACTACAGGCTCAGCAATATGACTACAACAAAACCGTCCACGGTAAAAGATAGTATCGTCAAATTAACTATAGTTAATCGAATGGAAAATCATAGTTTTGACTGGACTACGATCCTATTTGTTTTTAATGTACTTTTTGTCAAATCTATGTCAAGCGTTTCATGATATAGGCTAATTAAATTGATACACATATTATTGGAATACGTTGTAGTTTTAATGCATAAAAAATAGCTTAATTTGCATACAGTTGCAATACTTTTTATTCAAACACATTGTTATTTCGAACATACAAAAAAATGTATTCCAATCAATAGAATATTTTTCAGGCGACAAATTTATGGTAAGTATGTTCCCTATACACTAAGTCCAACAATTGAAGGATGACTAGTTTTCGCCAAAATTCCGACCTTTTGTGAACCGCTATATGACAAAAAATTGCGTAAATCTCCGTCTCATAAAACAGTCATTGACATTTTTTTCGCATTTTGTTATAAACTTGGCTGAACGACGAAGAGCAGCAATTGAAAAAAAAATGGGCAAGGTTATGGTTGTGCACAGGAAACATGATTTCGGCATTTGAAAGAGCATACATTCCGCTGTCAATTAATCTTTTTCGAGTTCTGGACGATTTTTCTTGCCGCGTTATGGACTACCAAAATAAAAAGTGCATATTTCGACTTTGGAAGGTCATGACTTGGGCACAGGTCTAAATAGCTAAATCGCTTTTTCGCATCCGAAAACGGTTAACCGCCCATTTTGTGAGAACCATTCATTCGTTTTGCAGTTCGTAAACGTGAATTCGGATATTTAACCAACTCGACTAATTCTCCAAAATCGAGATCTAGCTATATCAAACTCGGGTCCGAAAATGTTACTTCCCTCCATTTTGTTACATCCTCGTGCTCGTTTGCGGCTCACAGCGATATATTGTATTATTTAACGCCCTTAATCATTGCTTCCACAGTCACGATAGAGCCGAATAGCTTTTTTCAACGCGAAAGCCATCAATCACTCTATTTTATTACAATATTTAGAGTTGATATCAGTACAAATGTATTCAATTATCCTCAAACCATCGTGATCAGCTTTCGTGCAGTCGTGACCTAGCTCAGTCGCCTTTCTGTATCCGAAAAAATGTTGAGCTTTAACTCCGTATAATCAAATTTCTTACGCTGATCTTTAACCCTTTCTAACTCAACAACGTAAACATTAAAAATAGTTGACTTTATGGTAGGTTCTAATAAATAAATCGAATACACGTATTATTTAGGTTTTGAAATATTTAATCAGGACGCTAGTTAAAAAGTAGTAAAGTGAGTGTGACAGACATGTTGCATTGTGTCGTAACATTTCTTTACGATGTGTGGAATGCTTTGAGACAGTTGTTTTGCATGTTGTAGCACAAAGTCTTCGTTGTTGATATCGATTTCATTGTCGTTTTGACATTTCTTTTTATTTTCATGAACTTTACAAACACTGGAATCTTGCAATCTCGTGTTAAGTGAACTTCGAGCAAATTTCGATACAACTAACGCCATCTAGTTTGCATGAGTTGCACTAAAAAAAAACCCATAGCACAGTTTGTAGCCATCGTGTGACATTGATTTAAAAAAGGATTAACTGTCAAAATGGGATTTTGTGAGAACTTAGATGGTTTGTTACAGAACTGTTAGACGGTCATATAAAGGGTTAAATAATCTGGTTCCTTAATCTTTTTCATCAATTTTCGATATGTCGAGATCGAGCTGTCTCGCACCCAAAAACGATACTTTCTCCATTTCTTCGAAGAGATACCGCGAGTTTTCTTCTTATCGAAATTAATTTATTCATATTACCACCCCAATCAATTTGAAAAAAATCGAAATATAGCAGAAAGGTTTTCTTGCATCCAAAAACCCGTGACTCACCCCATGCAAGTAAAATCCGTTGACTCTCATTTAGTTCGACGAAATCGATTAAATTATATACAGGGTATCCCTCTTATCTCTGCCACCCGATATACAGTAACTCGGTAATTATCGACGGCACAAAAAAATGTTCAAGACAAAAGTTGTACGTTGTGAAGGGGGCCATCAAATGCGATCAATTTTTTTTATGTCGGTCGAGGCGCTGACGCACAGTGAAGGTTACCTCCACTTTTTTAAATGGAATGGTACATTTTGTTTCAACCATCTTATGGAGCCCCTCTAACTGCATAAAAAACATTAGGGGGTCAAGGTCGTTCAAGGTCATTCAAGGTCACCTATTAAAAGGAAATGCAAATTTAAATAGTTCGGATCACTCCCAAATATTTGGTAGTGATCCGAGATGTTTAGATTTGTATAATCGATACTGACCTTGAACGACTTTGACCCCCTAATGTTTTTTATGCGGATTGAGGGTCTTCCTTCGCGAATGCGGTGGAGTCGTCGGTAGCCGAGGATTGCCGACAAAGCTCGAGCGCAAAAGAGAGTGAGCCCGCCGCATACTCACACCCGCAAGTGGCGCGCGTATCGAGGCAAAACGACATCGTCAAGAACGTAGCAAGGCGTGTGCGGGTGCGAGTAAGAATCATTATCCGAATCGTTGGAACCGACGTAAGTGAGAACAAAAATGGACCGTGGATCGCAGCTACAATGAGCCGCGCATCCTATACGATTAAACGAGCAGTAGTTGTGTGTTTTCATGTGTATTTATTGTACATATTTAGATGGCTCTTAAGAACGAAGAGCGAGAAAGAATTTTACGATATTAGAGCTATATACCGTTTGCAGATGCGAAAAAGTGATTTAGCTACATTCTGATTTTCGAAAAATCCATTAAAAGGGTTAAAGAACAAAATTCATGTCTGCGAAATAAACAAGTGTATAAGAATTTTGACGGAATGGGCGATGTGTTAAATATCCAAATTAATGCTGACGAAGTAAACACGTGCTTTGCGATTTTTACGATCTAGCAAACCTACTGTTTCCGGTGTCTCCCTCTCTGATTTCGATTCATTTATGATGTTATTCTTCGTCGAAAAATAAACTACCGGCATTTTTTGGCTGGTGGTCCAAATAGCTGTTAGCCCCGATTTGGCTGATTTTTTTAGAGACTTTCTTTATAATATTTATAAGCCACCCTCTTAATGGATTTTTGACGCATCGTCATAGTTTGTGAATTATGGAAATGTGAAAGTTGATAAATTTACGCGCGTACATGACTATATCTACTATAGTGCGCTACTGTTATCCTTACTTTAGTGACACGATCGGGTACACATCCGGGGTGCCTCGCGCATACACCAGTATTACACGCACCCCACGTTTGTACACGCACATCCGAGGTGATCCGCCCTCACACCGGTATTCCACCCACCTCACGGCTACACACGCACATTTGAGGTGACTCGCGCCAACACCAGTATTACACGCACCCCACGGTTCTATTAGATAGACAAACTCACCATACATACCCGTCTGTGCAACATTTGAGCTCAATGAGCCGTTGAGGCATTTCGGAATTTTATTCCCTACTTGTGTTTGTTTGGGGTTGTTTGAGCTTTGTCAATTAAAGAAATTCGATATGTCGAAATCTATTGCGATCCGCCAAAACTCCATTTAGGGGCTTTATGTTTTCGAAAAGAACAAATCCATTTATTATCCCAAAAATCCACTTGGGGTATCTTATGTTTTCGAAAAGGTCTGTACGAAATTTCAGCGAAATCGGGGGGATAAATCACTATTATATGGTACAAATGGTATAAATCACTGTTATATGGTGCATATGGTATAAATTACAATTATATGGTAAAAACTATTGCGAAGCGCCAAAAATCCATTTAAACAATGACTTACGTTATAAAAAAAAATCTGTGCAAAATTTAACCAAAATCGCGGGTAACAGCTATTCGGAAATACAGCCGGAATTACTTTTGTCTCTTGTACCATATCTGTGCTAAAGATGCCAAAAGTACTCGGCAGCGTAGTGGCAGCGTGCGTAGGATAGTCAGGAGGTAGGCAGTTAGGTTCTAGGTTCGCTTTCGATTAGGCGAAATATTATCTTCAAAATAAATAATTACAGGAGATCAAGGAATAGCGGCTTATAAAAAAAATCATCGAGGTAGATCTCTCAGTTGCGTATTTTATTTTATTTTGGATTTATGAAATGTTCTATGCACTTAGTAGACGGGCATTGATGCCTTGTACGAACACTTGAATAACACACCGAATACGCATATAGCAGGTCGTATCTTATTTATAATATGGTACAAGTTACTATATATACGTCGTCGCAAATCACAGGCAACATTTTTAATCAGTATATATATATTTCAGTCCACTATTAGAATCGCGGGGATGTACATTTTTCCGGTATCAGGGAATATCCATTTTATGAAAACCTACTATATTATATAGCATTGAAAAATAAACGTATGTTTATTTTTTTTTAGATTGGTGGTTACGATTAACATATGTGCATAATTCATGCAACTGCTAAAATATCAATAAGCAGTACAATACGTTTGGCAGTAGCTATCGCTATAGAGCATTATCGTCCTCTCAGGAAAATATAATATATAGTTAAAATACGGTTAAGAACACCATACTCTCAGTGTATAAGTTTTTGTCAGTTTACCTTGTCAGAATTTAAATAAGTCAATTTTCCCTGAGTCGCTATAGGCATTCTTCTCTAATTGGTTTTTATTAAATATCTCGACTAGAAATGTGCGAAATCCGTCAAATCACGCTGAAGATGTTTAACTTCAAAGATGAATTTCACCACCGTTTTTTTGCCGATTAAAAAAGATACGGATAATTTAGATTTCGATGATAAAAATAACATTTCCCCAATCCCACATGAAAATAAAATATATAAAAAATATATCGAAAAATATATAAAACACGTATTAAATATAATTTGTTCGAAAAGTTGGATATGCCAATTATATTTTTGGGTAAGAGTAAAACCTATGCGATATATAAATATAAATCCATTTAAGATACATCTTAAATATATCAAACATACAAACTGAATGTATGTTTTATATATTTTGAAGATGGTTGGTTAAGCAACTTGAGTAACAGATGACGTTGCGAATGAAAAACATCTCCAAGTCGGTATCTCGCGATGACCTAGCCGCACTAGCCGGAATAAATGATCGGACAAAAAAATTGAAGGTTATGTAATTCTATTCGATTATCGCTCTCTATGCGAACGCAATTAAGTAATTGATCCGATAATTTTAGTTACTCTTGTTAATCCAAGCATTTCTCAATAAACTTATATTATGTATTGTACGATATGCAGGCGATACGAAAGTTCAACAATTTAACAAGTAGAAGTAGCTCAGTGGACAACGTCCCAGCTCATCACTCAGAGGTGCCGGATTAGAAACCACCTTACGGCGTGTAAGCGCCTGATATAATTTAAATTTGAACCATTAATATATTTGAAGCGCAAACACCATAATCGTAATTAATGACAACGAAAAATATCGTAAAAGGGTGCAATGATGTAAATAACGTCATAACAACATTTTTAAGAATATTTCAACTATAGTTTAAATATATTTCAAGCTTATCTTAAATATACGTTGAATATATTTCAATAATATTTGAAATGTAGTATGAACATATTTAAAGTACACTTTAAACGGAGTATGAACATATATCATGTACATTTTAGATGTACTTTAAATACATTTAAAGTATATTTCAATTATAATTCGAATACACTTAAAATACATTTGTAGTATATTTTGAGGGTAATTTGAGTACATTGTCAGTATATTTTCAATATAGTTTGAATATACGTAACCACCTATCCAACATATATTTTTTATATACATTCTGAAGATCTATTTTGGCCGAAAAGTTTGATATCGCGAATATATTGTTAATGCATTTCCCGTATATATTGCATATATCTAATCTTTATCTAACATGGATAAAATATATTTGATATATATTTTACATCCATTTTTGATATATCGAAAAATATATTTTTACATATATTTTATTTCCGTGTGGGATTGATCGAAATGGGGAGGGAACACTACAAACGCATTCCTTGTGAGACAGAATATCTTACGAAAGTTTTTGTCAATCTCTCATTTTCATTATTATCCAAAATATTTATTAAAGGCTTCAACGGTCAAATTCGTTTCTACGGACCGAAAATTGATCTAAGGATTTAGAAAAAAGGGAAATGTCTGTATTGCTTTCGGATGAGAGAAAGACAATGCACTTGACCTTGTCTTTAGGAAACCAATTAAACGCGCGTTAACTGAGCAGATTGTTTTCGACTAAATAAAATGAAGCTAGCGGATTTTCACGATACGGGATAGTATTGCGTTTTCGAGTGCGAGAAAGCGATTCAGCAAGTTTGCGCCCTTTTGAAAAACTTCACTTAAAAAATGATAGCACCAGCGTTATATATACAAACTAACAATTTATCAATATTAGAATCTATTCGTTTCCGATTAATCGAAATCGGAAATAGATGGCGATATTTTTCGCGCGGGTTGGACGATTTTTTCAACTCCCACCGTCCTCACCTAGTGCAACAAGGGTGGGATGTCGAGAATAATAATTTAAAAAAACGTTAAAAGTCTACCCCCATGGAAATTTATGTATGTAAAATATATGCCGAAAATATATGCTACATATATATATATATATATATATATATATATATATATATATATATATATATCGGTCGCATATACAGTGACGAAAAATAGAATAATACGTATATATTCAGTATATATGCACCAAATACATGACGCATGTATGACCCATATATTTTCGATATATTTTTCTGACCAAAACATATATGCTACGTATAAACACTATATATGATGCATGTATGAGGCATATACGACGCACATATTTTCGATATATTTTCAATCTATTTTTTTGTCAGAAAAATGTATCAAAAATAAACACACACACACACAAAAATATAAACACTATTACAGTTAAACTTAATAAAACTTAAAACTTAAACTTAAAAAAACTTAACTTACAGTTAAAGTACGCTATTACATAAAAACACTATATACAGGTATGCTACGCATATCTGTATATATGTGGTATGTACTCAGTGTGTATGCAACATATATGCTAAATATATGTGGTATATATGCAGGGTAAATGCTACATATATCATTGATATATGATACATTGATATACAGTAATACCACGCATATACATCTCATATATAAAAATGTTACGAAAATTAGAATTTGGCACATATATGCAACATATATTTTCAATATATGGCATACATTTCACATATATTACAATTATTAATAACTGTTACAATTAATTAATAAGTTGACTGTTTTGGAGCCCCGTTATGGAGAGTTTGAGATTTCTTCACCAAGGGTGATGCGATATTTCTTCAACTTTCACCCTCCCAAGGGTAGATTCTTTTAGGCGAAACCCCTTAACACGTGAACAACGTACAGATCTGTAAAATAAAATCTAATAACAGAGCAAAAAAAAACAAACGGAAACGAGAACAACTTCGCATAGTTTTCAGTAGATATAGGCAGCAGTTCTTTGGTTTTTGGGTCACGGGAAATTATGTCCCAAAGATTCCCCGGGGCCTTGAATCATTCTCGTGATTCATGATGATACATTATATATGTGTGTTCTGCGCCGTTGGCACAGAGTCGAGTTTTCAGCGCGTGTGTATACACGAGGCCTACACAATCGATCGATGCAACAAGCGCGAAAAAAGGGTTGGTCTGTACGATAAAAAACATGTAGCGTTGGGAGTGCGAAATTAAAAAGCAGACTACATGAAGAGCGTATGTCGAATCGCCATAGAGGAGTGCGCCACTCAGCTGATATATACGCATATATTGCACATCCATACGTACGCGTATGTAGATGCGTGAATGTGTCGGTCTAAGTGTGCATTATATAGGAAGTAACCACGAAGTACATAGTACGAAGATTGTGGAGTGCGTGTTGACAGTGTGTGTGCGGTGCGCTTCAATAACCGGAAGTAGAGGGTCGTATGAACGGTTTTATATGTTATTTTTTATTTATTCGACAACTAGCTTTGTTTCGTTTGGAGCTGCAACACGTGAGAGCTCCATCGCGACTAGCACTCGCCGATAGCCATATATGATGCGTAATCATGCACGTGAAACAAAATCACTCAACCAAGTGTATAGTTTTGCGCACTCTCAAATCCAATCAGTTTTTCAATATTTTCTACAGTCATTGTTGGTACTGATTTCAAAGTCGACCATTAGAATTGGATATTGCGCAATTTTGAGGGAAAATATATATAAAAAGCACCAAGTAAATGGATGCAGAAGAATTTCATTGAATTGGAATTACAAGACCTGTACCGTTTTAGAAGCAAAGGTTTAATTTCGAAAGAAAAAAAAGGATTACTCGGCTTTATTTCGACCAGCAAAGTTCTCACCCTACGAGCTCTACAAACTGTTGCTGACTTCGTCTTCATTCCGATAAAATAACTTTCATCACTATTTCCTCTTTCTGACGAAATCATTGCTTATTAGAACTCAGTCAACGCTCCCCATTCCCAAGCGTCACATTTCTTTGCAAAATAAAAAATGTATTGTGTAGCTCAAAGATGGAAATAAAAAAGAAACCGAAAACCATCTGAGGGTCGAAATTGATCGTCAAGAGTTAAAATGTCTGGCATATTTCGAAAAATTGTGCACTCAGACTTTCGGCTCACACATGCAATGAGAGGTGAGAGAGCTTTTTTCGGTCTATCGGTATAGTAGCTTGATGCGACGATCGATTATTCAAGCAAGTTAGACGGAGTGCAAAACGTTCAGTGGAAAAAGATGATCCCGGGGATAAAGGGAGAAAATTGTTAGCTAACAGAGAGAGACAGAGAGAGACTGTGAGAGAGAGAGAGAGAGAGAGAGAGAGAGAGAGAGAGAGAGAGAGAGAGAGAAGCGAAAGGAAGGTTGGGGCAGGCATGAATGAGAAGAAAAACCTCGCCAAAGGAACGACGCAGGGTCAATGTACCGTGTAGAGTATAATGCGACGTTGAGGGGCCTAAGTGTATTTTATAGTGGTTTTATAAGGGTGTGTACGTGTGACGGAAAAAGGGTGAAGCTTACAGTTTTGAAGGTATCTGAACCATAAACTTTATTCTTGACATGTTTTACACTCGATAAAAGGCACTAAATGTCGCGATACCGATTCTTCCGTCTTGATCACTATCACGACGTCCTTCTATCATTCACCCTTCTATCATGCACAAGTATCCACGACTCATCACCCGTAAAAATAATTCGCGGTTGCACAATATAATAGAGAAAGCTATTATTACTTAATTCTATTTTCGTTGTCGTCTAAAATCGGTAGAATTAGATGAGACTTTGAATCTCTATCCGTAGTTCTTTATTCAAATTTATTCCATGTATATAATTACAACGAAGTAGATATTTTAAAAGAGGCCGGATCGCGGTCGTTATAAATTTATAAGCATAATAGCATTTCTGGGTCATCAAAAAATGTTTCCTTCTCTGAAAAAAAAAGAAAGATCTAAAAGAATCCTTTTCGTTTTGTTTGGTGTACCTCTTCCTTAACCCGTGTACCTTCCTTTGATGTTATGTAAAATGTGAACCGTGAACGCCTCAACAAAATAAGTTTACCTGAAATAAAACATGTTTTTTGACTAGTTCAATTTTTACAAAAGTCTCTCCGTATACTTCGATTTCACCATCCTCCTGCCAAAATGTGCTGTGCCATATATGCCTCAGATCAAAAGCAAAATAACTTTTTACGTACAGGTCAAATTCATCATGTTTTTTTTATTACAATTTTCATGAATGGTATCATTGGGATAATTGTTCATGTTCATGATTGAATAAATTGAATATTGTTTTTAAAAGCTTCCCATTATAGAAAATCTTGCTTCCTAAATTCGGAAAGAATGTGCCGTAGATACCCGCCGGATTCTTGAAGATTTGTAAAAAAAAATTAATCGTAAATTAAATTGCCGGAGAATATCTAGTTGCGAGGTTTCATAGATTTCACATTTCCTTGGAAATAAATGTACGGCCTGACGTTCCATTTGTTTTTCTTTTTGGATACTTCGTTTCTCTTTGTCAATCTTTTTCTCGCTCCTTTTACGACGCCTCGGATCACTCGAATCACAGCGACCGTCTATATTTATCGGTATTTACCCTTACCTACACAAGAGAAAGAGAGGAAACTTCGGGCGAGGAGTGTGTATATAGCGTTTTTCAGACTCCAACAGAAATTTAAAGTTTCAATAAAGTTTTATTTCGTTCGCACTTTCTCTTTTTCCCTTTCCGTTCCTCCTCCTACTGGTTGCGTCGCAAAAGTTCTGTAAATAGCGATCGATAGATCTGGCAAATCATATCGTAGGGAGCGTCCACCTCATCGATTTCTGCCAAAGCGTTTTCGATTTGAAGACAATTCCGTATCGATGTAAAGAGGTGAAAGAGGTAATAACTCAATTATTGGAACGAAAACTCGTCGCATGTATATATATATCGAGTTTATTGAACGTTCATTTACAATTACTTTCTGTTCTCGCCGCCCACCATTTCTTGATAGTATATGCCCTTCCCTTCTCTCCCTCCTATTAATTATCGACCCCGAAGAAGTTGCCGCCTTTTGAACGTGCATCTCCCGTCTCTTCATTAATGGAAATATCTATCGATATTGGTCGCTCATGTCCAAAAATGGCGGAAAATAAATAATGATCTACCCCAAATTTATTATTTTAACGTGAAAGTTATATAATCGACACTAATAGACAAAAAGGGTCACCGCGACGCGCGGCTATAAGTTGTCGGAAAAATACCTAACGTTCAATACGTATAAGAGTCGAACTGATTCTAGATATCGAAAATATAATATTTGACTGTTTTATTCGTTTCCTTTGAACTGTTGCTAGCAGTCGAAAAAAATTGAGGACGATCGTGCATCTTACGGATGAATGTTAAGAGATACTGATTTTTTAGGCAGTTTCGTCCGACTATGGCTGAACCTACAAGATTTTTGTTTGCGAGATAAAAATGTATAAGAGAATGTACTTATATAATATATCTTAGTCATTGGCGCAGTGTCTTATAGAAAATTGCAAATGTATGACGTTTCCTTTCAAACCCTGAAACAGTGTGTAGGTGTTCAGTTTTTTTTTTTTGGAATACGATTTATGGCCTGTGCACACGGCGTATTTTCTACGCGCAGACGACGCCATACACATGCGATCGGCTATACGCAATCTGCTTTTTGGATTAAAAAAAACGCGCTGTAAACGCGCGTTGTCTGCGCGTAGAAAATATGCCGTTTGCACACGCCCTTATAAGAACGTAAGAAAACTTCCGAATTAACCTTTCATTGAACGTATAAGAAAATCAAGTTCCCTCAACACTCATCGGTGAAACTCTGTTCCACCGTCCTCAAGCTTGCAAATGGTAGAATTTCGTGAGGTCTTAATTTTCCGACCAATTATGGAAAAATCTTGCATTAAAAACTCTTCAACGATACTAAAATTTAGGAGTCATTATTTCACCTTCCGACGCGTGACTGGAATAGATATCGCCACATCTTGCTTTGTTCGTGAAATCGTTCCTACAAATATGAAGGCGCTTCAGTACTCTCCTTTTTTCCAATGAGGAAGAGTATAGATGTTGCCTTCATTAAAATGTAGTGAAAAAAAATCCATTTAACCACAGCAGAAAATGTAAACCATCAGCGGAACGTCATTTATTAATTTCGTTGGGGTAGTAATACGTTTTACTTCGGTCGTGTGTTGTAGGGAAAAAAGGGTGGAGTAAATTTTAGGTTGATTTGGAAGTAGGGAGCGCGGACTTATATATTTAGAAAAAATGCTGGCTGAATTCAACGTTTTCCAACCTTGTTCGCACATAGGGCGAGAACACCGGTACCCAGCCCCGAATCAGTGGTCGACGACTTCATATTAAATTATATCTATGTATATTTTGAGGCAATGTTAAAGTATAGGACCGGCTGAGTACTGGTTAGGGGCTGGGTACTGGTGCTCTTACCCTATGCAGACTTTTTTTAAATAATGTAATCAGGCCCATTTTATAACAGTTCAAGCTCACCGAGAAACAAAGGAATATACAGATTATAATACTTGGTTACCTACTCTTAAAAATATACATTTATCTAAGGGAACGAAAATTAGTCATATTATCTTTATTATTATTGTTTTTTCTTCGGCGAAGTGCAGCTTTTGTGAAACAAAAACTAGAGCCGTTTTTTTGTTCTGCCACTTGCCGGCGCAACGCATTCTCAGATGCGCCAGCTCTGCGAACGGAAGAAAGAATAAAAGGAAAGAAAAAGGAAGAGGGAAAGGCCTCTACACAACGAAACACCGCTGCGTCACCGTCCTATTCGCTGAACCCGCAACATACGTGTACGAAATGAAGGAGAAAACCAGAGGATTCGTCGGAAGAACGGGACAAGAGAGAGTGAGAAGCTGAACCAGGTACCTTTAACGAAACAGCGTTGAATTCCAGGAGTTCCAAAGTTACTCGCAATGCCGAAACTAATGCGCTTCAAGGGCACATTATTGCCATTTTTACCATTCACTCTTTCGCGACTAATTTATTATTATACTCTTCTTTGTGTTTACTTTGGCCAACTTGTCAGTCGGATTTATATCTCACGCACTGTTCCGTGATACGTTTGTTTCCGGTAGGGTTTTTGCCACTTGTCCCTACTGCGGAAAATACCCAACCTTAGTTACACATTCCACGCGTGGGAAAATTATAATTTACTTCTTTTGCATCTTTGTAACACGGTTACGGCTGTCAAGGTTATTTTTTGAGCAGCCGAAACCTGAAACTTGCGCAAAAAAACCTTCCGTGTGATGGTCTTTATTTTGTCACAGTATTTTTTGATGACGGTTCGATGGTTTCTGAAGTTTTTCTTACCGAAAAACATATCGGAATCCATAATATCGAATTGACTATCGCTTCCGTAATTTGAAACTATATTCCACGATCTTTTAACCGAACTCCGAAGGACGAAGACGCTGAATATTTTTAAAGTACGGGGTACGTTGAAACGGCAAGTAGAAAAGATATTCGCCAACTATAATTGCCAGGTTTTTTCGTATTCTTTATCCACAAAATCGTAAAAAGTTTACTGACCTGAGATAGATCGGAGGCCTCACGTATCTTCGTGTCGACAGTGATGGAATCGACATCGGTGGACACCTGGAGAATGACGAGCAGAATGCCACCGATCACAGACGACGGCACCATTTTGCAATTTATTTTTTTCCAAATCTGCCGATTTTTTCTTCTCCAATGCACTTCGTCTTTTAAAACACCGAGCACAGAAAACACAGAACTCTCACAGAAACGAAGAACCAAAAAATACCTTTTCCCGAAACTATCGTTTGGCGATATACACTCGGCCCGATACCGACCGTTTTGAAAAAAAAATGGCAATCTTACTTGCCGACTTTTTTACCGTTAATCTCGTTGTAGTCAATTTGAAAAGTTTCGAACACACAAGTCGTAACGTTTTTTTTTTCTTGCGGCGAATGATACTCAGGAAAACGTGCTTAATCTATCCTTCTTCGACTGCCCTGTTCTCGCTACGGAAGCGACGATCCAAGTAGCGCAGAGTCAGACGAGAGACTGAGTGCCAGTACGTTCGGTCTAACGCTGCCCGCTCGGCGCCTCCCCCACTCCGCTCATTCTGTCGCCACCACTCCGACTTCTCTTCTCTTTTGCGGGCGACCGAGACCGAAACTCCAGTGTAGCGACATTGCGCCTTATAAACATTCGGGAGTTTACTTTTGCGAAACGAATAGTTCGCTTATGAGAATTGTTCGTCCACGGCCCAACAATTTTTCGACATTACTCTGGGACAATACTTTGTTGATTTTCATTTCTTGTCGTAGCGTACGAAAATGTGGCCCTGCTTTCGAACCTTCTTCTGCTCGACCGCTTCTTTCTCTCTTATATAGAACAGTTACAGACACTGCCCCTCTGGAAGGTTACGTGACACGCCGATTGCAATTCACAACCTGGAGTAGACATCTTGCGCTTTGGCGACATTTTTTACATGAAAAAGGTCTGTAAGTTAAGTTTCGTAGCCGGGTTAAAATTTATTATGCAACGAAATTATACCGAATTCTGAGGCGCGATAACTCGGTGAATAATAATCCGCTCGCAAAGAATCGGGTAAATTCAGAAAAATTACATCTGCCTCATTGCTAACGCCGTTCTTGACGCGTGTGACACAATCTTTTGTTGTCATGGACTCGCAAGAGAGAAATGGAAATATAGGGGCACGAATACGTTGCGGGCAGTCTATCCTGCGTTCGCGTGAAGTTTGGAGGACGATCGAAGAGTCGTTGGGAAGCGCTTGAGATGGCCTTCCTGAGTCTAGTGATATCGGCTTCAATAATTAAAAATCAAAATTTCACATGAACGTCGTTAATATGGAACGAAAATATGAGCAGAATTGAAGAAAACAGCAATCAGCAAAAAAGGGGCGGAGGAACCCAAAAGCCTGCAAAGCCTAGCACCGAGCGATCGAGAGAGCTAGGGGCGCCGAAAAAAAATTAACCACGGAGACGAATTCCACTGTCGGCGCGCGCAGTGAGCCGTACCCTCTACCAGCGGGAGTATTTCGATTTATGTGAGTGTAGTTAAGTGACTTACATGTACTTGTATTGATAAACCAATATTGTGTAGAATGTAAGCCTAGCATAGTGACTTGAATGTTCTTAGTATAAATAAAGTGCACAATTTGTATCGAAACAAAAGGCTTGAATTTGTTCGACTAAGATCCCAAAAAAGCGGAGGAAATCAATGATCGTGAGGTTTTTAGGAAAAAATAAGGCTCAGACACAAACTGAGCCCACCCCGATTGTGAAGCTTTTTTCACTAACAAAAATCGCACAGCGCGTGCATAAATATAACACGAAGTGAACAAACTTCCGGAAAGCATAAATCTTGGATACCACTAAAATGTGCAAAGCTTTTTTTCATTTCACAAATGAAAACAGGGATACGATATCCGGCGATGCGGCTCTTTTAATTTTTTTCGATACAACGAAACTTCGCACAAAGGTCTAGCTCAATCCAAGGCTTATACTTTTCGAAAGTTTGTCCATTTCGCGAAACAAGCACGCACTCTTACCTTTTTTTGGAAAATCGTGACTTAATGGCCCGTCCACAATGCACAAAGGGCGTGAGTGAATTGGTTTCGTCGTTGTTTATACGGATTGTGTCGATTTGTTCACGTGAAGGCTGTTATGGGGTCTATCCGTTGGGGGTGAAGTACGCGGGGAGCACCCTATGCTTATGCATGGAGCCGATTGGCCGTTACCACAGTGCCGGATTTATATTTTTCTTAAGTGTCGGCTACTTGACTTTGTGTCGCCCGTCCTATCTTAAGACGTTACCCCCACTTGTAGCGCAAAAAAGGCCTTTTTCATGAATTTTTTTAAAGAAAACTACAAAACTTTTTTAATCGATCAATATACCATCTTAAAGAACACATCTTGAAGAACTTTCAGTATTTTTTTATTGAAAAATATTACATTGTTTAGTGGCAAATGGCCGTCAATGAAATAATGTTTTTATATACACGGTTTGCGGTGACCAACATTGCGGCGAAGTGGATCATCTGACAAAAAAAAACCGGATGGATTTAGTCAAATATAAGTATAAACTAGTCTTTAATCGAAGGATTTTAAAAAATATTCATTTTTCACAAAATGGCGGACAGTCAAAGTTAATGGTTCGATTTTAACGAAAAAAACGGCCGTTTTTTGGCTATAAAACGGCCATTTTTTTCGAAAAAAAATCGAACGATTAAAGACTACATTTTTATGTATTAAATAAGCCTGCAAAATTTCAAGAAAATCGGTTAATTAGTGTTCGAGTAATCTTGGTCACCGACTTCAGAAATGCCATTTTGAGAAAAACGCGTTAAAAGTTTCTCTTTCAACGCTCTTTCAACGCGGATTCTTCTCTTTCAACGCTCATATCTCAGTCAATTTTGTTGGGATCGACTTGAAATTTCCAGGACATATTCTCAGATACTTATACTTCAAAAAAATGCAATAAAAAAGAATCGATTTTTTCAAAATCGCAAGTGGGGGTAATCCCTTAAAACAAATTTAGTAGATTTAGACATTTTTACATTTTCTCTAAAAAGTCGCGGCTACGAAAATTCTTTTCTTACTATAGCTAGTCACATTTTTCAAAGTTTCATTATTAATATTTTCTTTAAAAATTCGGTGCCCGAGTCAAAATGTTTAGCCACCTCTGAACCCTCACAGGACCCATTTCTTTTGTAATACATAAGCCGCCAGCCTCCGTTGAACCTGCCAAACCCCATTTGTTGAGTTCGGTGCCATGAAGAAACTGTTACATCCTAGCGAATGTGCCTTTTCTCGGTTATTCCCAATATCCTCATTTGTCGCCATAAACGTATTAAATGTATAAATCTAAGAACAAGACGCGTAACAGCATTAAACGGAACTTGCGTACGTTCCGCGAGCATATTCAAATCACAGCGATATATACACGATAGCCGCACCGCCACAGTCATCGACTTTTCCTATCCCATTGGCTGTCAACAAGAACACGATCTCAGGCGCATGTTCCAAGAAGAGCTGTCGAACGAAAAATCAACCATCAGCTCGATCAACAGACTCCAAAAATCCTACGCCGGCCCATCCGCATGGTGACCAAGAGAAGCCTCGACTCTAGATTATTTAAACATAACATAGACTAGACGGCTCCGACGAACTTATAACTCCGACTAAATAATAAGACATCCGGTCTCGCAGCGTAGTCCGCTATACAAACTTCTCGATATGAGAAGTCACCATCGTCATAAATCGACATAACACAAACCATGCGAATGCTTAATCTTGTTCTGACAGAAATCGAAGTGTAGCACAAATATCATAGTTTTCGAATATTATACATTTTCGGGTTTTGACCGAAGTATCGTATAATCTTTTAGTCGACTCTCGCGGCCTCGAGTCCATAAAGTATTTCAAGTGCGGTTTACTACGCGTAAAAACATAAATACGCTCAGCGCCCGGAAGTCTGGTGCTGGTAACCGCTTTTCGAACGCTAAGTGTGGCGTCCGTCAACGAGGCCCTTATCTGCGAGCGTCAACCGAAATCCCGGCGAGCGAGCGTACCTACACACTGATACACTCACAAACACAGCGACCAATATAAGCGACAAATTTTATTTTATGTTAATCCGATTGTTCCCCCGGCTTCATAGTCATTTTCATTGTCAATTTTTCTTTATAAGCAACTTATTTCATCCGATCACTTATTTGTAATAAACCTTTAGTTAAGTTTGTACAAATTCGTTGGATTATTTCTAAATACCGATCACTGCATGACTTCCTAATTTCTAACTCATTCCAAGCACTACCCCTTTTTACCCTCATCCCGTGCTATTGCGCTTGTCGTAGGCAAAAAAGGAGGGAATCAAAAAATATATGCCTACGTCCCTTCCGGCCGTGACAAAACCTTTTCTTGGTCCAGTGTAGCCTCTGTTAGACCTCCCAAACCTTCTTTCGACCCCCAGTTTCAGTGAAACATGCAGAACACACGCCTCCTTAACCTGCTTTTGATCTCAAACCGTTGCCTCGACCCCACCTAACCTGCTTTCGGCCCGATTGTGGCCTGATCGGTAACCTGTTCGATGACGAAAACAATACGTTTTCCCTGATTATCGACCGAAGAACGGTACAGGTAAATATGCATTATCTGATGATGAATAAATACTACACAATTAATAAAAATATATCGTCACTTTATGACATTATTAGTGCAATATTAATATGCGAAAACAATCAAATTTTCTCAATATTAAATTATTTAAATTGTAGTTTGCGCCTCTTCCGATAGATCACGTTGTAGTTCCCCCTATCATGCCCGAATTACCACACGCTTCATAGTCATCCATGGATTTTTTATTGTCGTGGATGGCATGGTTACGATGTTTCATTCTTCTTTCGTGTGTCGAAAGAACCACACGTATCGGAAAAGTTTTCGCTGCAATCTAGAAAATGAGTGTTAGCAGCGAATCCTCCGGAATAAAGAATACGCAAGATTTACTGGAGAAGAGGATTAGAAAATTGGAAAATCAACTCGCAAGCAAGAGACATCGTCAGAAACACAAACGTAAGTAAAAAAAAAAAAACTACGTCACATACGTATCAGGGAGGAAGACTCGTGCTGAAGAATGGATATTCTTCGCTACAAGCAATTCCTACGGGCTCTAACCTACAGGAAAAAGAGTTATTACTCAATATATTCACGGAGCTGAAGATCTTCGTTTGCTTTAAGGGCTCTTACCCTTAAAGCAACTACGTCCAACGTATTACCGAATCAACCAAAGATCTCCGTCCGCTTTAATAGGCTCTTACCTATAAAGCGAGTACGTCCAACGTACTGACGAATCAACCGAGACCTCCGTGCGCTTTAATAGGCCCTAACCTATAAAGCAAGTACGTCGAATGTACCGATGCAAAAACCAACGATCTCTGTCCGCTTCAATAGGCCCCAACCTATAAAGCGAGTACGTCCAACGTACTAGGAAAACAACGAAATATTTCCGTCCACATTAATAGACGTTAACCTGAAAAGAAAATACGTAAAGTGTACTTACCAAGCTACCTCATTTACAAGGTTTATCCTCATCATTAGGGCGGCGTTGTGAATCCGCGTCATCGGAAAATGGACGAAGTTACGGGAAGAGACGTCAGAACTTCGCGAGAGGATCAGAGGTTCGATCTGACAGATACGATACGGAGGCGGAACTCTCTGAGAAAGCCATAGAATGCGGCTACTCACCAAACGCAACGGAGATTGCCAACCCCGTTACAGCAAACGAAGAAACGCTCGACTATACGAACCACGAGGTACGTCTTGCTACCCAGGCCTCTTACCTGGAAAAATCTCATGACACGACCGCCCCTACGGTAGGCAACAATGCAACTCAATCGGAAAATGAACCGCCCATCGAACCACACATTCTCGAGGTAATGGGAAGAAGAATTCTAGAAGAGCGAGTTCTAGACCAAACCATCTCCAACGAAATTGTGGTAAGATGGGAGGAAATCCCGAAGAAAGGACTTCCTTCGGAGGAAAGAGAAGAAATAATCAACAAATACTCACCTCCCAAGAACGCGATATGCATTGACCCACCTCTGATTAATCCTGAGGTAAAAATCATATTGTCCGAAACAATACTGAAGAGAGACGAAAGAATAATTGCAAAGCAGAGGAAAACAACAGCGTGTCTCGCAGCAATCGGAAAAACCGTCCAAGAACTCCTGAATAATAAACACGAAAAACTCATTCTACTAGAACGACTGAGTGATATAGGGAGACTGCTCACGGACCTCCAGCACGAGGACTCGACAACTAGAAGGAGTCTTATTGTAGCGAATTTGAACACAACAGCTAAAGATGTCCTGGTCTCATCGCCAACAGATCAATTTTTATTTGGGAAAAATCTGGAAGAAAAAATGAAGGCAGCAAAAGCACTGGAAAATACCTCCCGAGAAATAAAAATAACACGAAACACCCTAACACCAAAAACCTCAAAAAACGCGAAGTTCCCGCCCCGTCGCCCTGCCGGAAGATACTTCCAGAGATCAACGGAATTAGGCGGGAAAAAATACCCACAAGTAGCGAAAAGCCAGAACAGTTCGTCGAGACAGAGGGACAGCCATCGTCGGGACAAACACAACCTGAAAACAGACAATCGCCAATATCGGAGCCGCTAGTGATACCGGCAAGTACAATAGGAGGCAGACTACGTTTTTTCAAGCACGCTTGGGAAACAATAACTTGTGATAGGCGAATACTATCATGGATAGGAAAATATAAAATTCCCTTTTGGAAAACACCCTACCAAACAGTCGTCCCAAAAGATCGAGCATTTTCAACGAAAGAAAGCTCAACGATTAAAGACTTAATACACACACTGATTGAAAAAGGAGCCATTGAAACCTGCGAACCCGACTCCGAACAATTTTTATCGGATATCTTCGCAGTCCCAAAGTCGAGTGGTGGTCACCGACTGATCCTTAACCTGAAGAAGTTAAATGAATTTATACCTTAAAAAATAGAAGACCAAAGGACAGCCATAAACTTAATAAGAGAGGGATGCTTCCTAGCAACAATCGACCTAAAAGACGCTTACTACGCTATCTCTATATAAAAAACGGATAGAAAATACCTAAGGTTCAAATTTAATGATGAATTATTCGAATTTACCTGCTTACCCTTCGGCATAGCTACAGCGCCTTACGTCTTCACAAAAATTATGAAGCCAATAGTCGCAAACTTACGAAGTATAGGGCTCATGTCGGTCGTCTACTTGGATGACATACTGATCATAGGCAGGTCCTTTGCAGAATGTCAGGAGAATGTTCGAATCTCGAGTCTTCTGATCCAAAAGTTAGGATTCATCATTAATTACCAAAAATGTCAGTTGATACCCTCACAGAGGTGCAAATATTTGGGATTTTGGTTCCATTCCGAAAAAATGCTTATAGAATTGCGAGATGATTAACAAGATAAAGTAAAACAACTGACCCAAAAGTTGCACAAAATTTACAGTTGTCAAATTAGAGAACTTGCCAGGTTTATCGGGACGGTAGTAGCATGCTGTCCAGCGGTCCCCTACGGATTCGCTCATACAAAAATATTTGAACGAGCTCGTTACTTAGCATTACGAGAAAACAATAATTGTTTTGATAGTAATATGATCGTAACTCTAGAACTTAAAAAATACTTTTATTGGTGGAAAAAAATAAAAGAAAAAGCCCAAAATTCGATAAGATCATCAAAATTTAGACTAGAAATTCGGAGCGATGCATCAAGGTCCGGATGGGGAGCAATATGTGAAAATCAAAGATCTCACGGGTTTTGGAATACACGAGAACGAGAATCACATATTCATTTTCGAGAATTAACAGCAGCATTTTTTGCCCTCAAATGCTTTGCAACTCAGTTACAAAAATGCGACATCCTGTTGAGAATGGATAACACAACCGCGATTGCTTACATTAATCGAATGGGTGGAACGCGTGTCAAAAATCTGAGCAGTTTAGCGAGAATGATATGGGATTGGTGCGAAGATAGAAATCTAAACATAGTCGCATCATTCGTCGGTACAAAAGAAAACGTAGAAGCGGACTTCGAATCGAGGCGACTTGAAAAACAAACTGAGCATGCTTTAGCAGACTGGGCATTCAGTAAAATTACTAACGCAATGGGAATCCCCGATGTAGACCTATTTGCATCGCGCACCAACACCAAGTGCAACACCTATGTATCCTGGTATTGTGATCCAGGATATATGGCGGTAGACGCATTCACGTTATCGTGGACAAAATTCACGCTCGGATATGCGTTCCCGCCACACTCAATAATCGAAAAAGTCTTGAGAAAAATCGAGGACGATCAAGCAACGGTTGTTGTAGTCGCTCCAAGATGGCCGACACAACCGTGGTACCCACTATTTCGAGCCCTAATGAGTAAAGGACCGATGACCTTTAAACCAAATAAAAACATATTATTATCTTCTGACAGACAACCTCATCCGCTTTGGAAAGACCTTACCCTGGAGGTAGGAAAATTATCCGGAAAGCCTTTCAACTAAGAAACATTCCAGAAGATTCACTAGATCTTATAACAGCATCACTCCGTTCGTCGTCAGTTAAACAATACGACAATGCCTTAAAAAGATAGTGGACGTTTTGTGAAAAACGAACGATCGACCCATACAAACCATCGATGCAAGAAATTATATCAGTCCTTACGCAAGAATTCAATAAAGGAGCATCGCATGGAACGCTTAATTCACTACGCTCAGCAATCTCCTTAATAGTAGGTCCACACGTGGGCCAAGATCACAATATAAAACGAATTTTCATAGGAATTTCGGAACTTCGCCCTTCAAGACCAAAATATAATCAGACGTGGGACCCAAAAATAATACTGGACCACCTAAATTCACTGGGAAAAAACGAACACTTGAACCTCGATCACCTGACTGGAAAACTCGCCACGCTCCTCGCTCTTATCACCAGCCAAAGAATGCAAACATTGTCGTTGATAAAAATACATTCCATCAAGAAAGGTCTGGACGGAATACAAATAAAAATACCCCATACTATAAAAACATCGGGACATAACAGAAAACAACCATTATTAGTAATACCCAAATATCTGAAGAAAGAAAACATTTGTGTTGTGGCGGCCCTCGAAAATTACATAAAAAGAACTGATAAATTGCGGGGACAAGTGGAATCCCTATTTATCAATTTGAAGAAACCGTATCACCCAGCCTCTTCCCAAACACTAGCAAAATGGGTAAAGAAAATACTGACGGATAGTGGTGTAAACACCGACATTTTTTCGGCGCACAGTACACGCCATGCTTCAACTTCCGCCGCAAAACGGAAAGGAATTGGAATCGAGATCATAAGGCGTACAGCCGGCTGGACGGAGAGTTCAAAAACCTTCGCGCAATTTTATGATCTTCCCATCGTTTCAGATAACACGGCATTCGCCAAAGCTATATTGGATTCTGGATAATGTTTTAATTCTAAAACTAAACAGTTTTTATTAAGTTAAAAAAAATTGCCATATTCTGTTAGGAAATAAACACAATTACATATTGAGTCAACTGGAAGTATAACTCAATGACCATGGTTGCCGTACACACCTTTAAACATCTACAACGTGATCTATCGGAAGAGGCGCAAAATACAATTGTACGATTAAACGAACTTCCGATAGATCACAACCCACCCAAGTAATTGAAAAGTACAAATACAACCCATATCGTCGGGACAATAATGTCCCATAGCAACGGCAACACTTTAAAAGAATGAAACATCGTAACCATGCCATCCACGACAACAAAAAATCCATGGATGACTATGAAGCGTGTGGTAATTCGGGCATGATAGGGGGAACTACAACGTGATCTATCGGAAGAGGTGCTCTATACAATTACGATCGAACTTCACTTACAGGTAAGTTCGTTTAATCGTACAATTAAATAGAGTTTTCGTAGAGTCAACCATTTTCCTATTCAATTGAAGTAATGGTTTATCTTTATTGTAACACTCATATCACAGGGGCATGGGGCTAGAGAAGGTGGAGAGAGAGGAATTATAAATAAATATATAATATATATATATATATATATATATATATATATATATATATATATATATATATATATATATATATATATATATATTGTAACGGGTCGAAGTTCGTTACATTTAAATTTATCGGTTCGGGACTCGAACAGGGAAGAAATTAATTGAGACTCAGGTGTTTTGGTATTTTGCAACAAACGAAATTTATTCAATAGTTTTGGCTCGATATAAAAATAATAAAATAATGAAAAAACCGCTTTGTAAGTTCTCGTTGTTATACAATAAAAGAACGCTTTCTATAAGTATGGTATGCCGTTTCGTATTTCTCGCAACGCCCTACTCGGTCGGTAACGTTGTTGCCTCGCCTGGTAAGTGTGCTTCGCTTATCATCGATTGATATAAGTTCCCCCTCTTTCTTGCTTCTCTCTATGCTTTGAACGTATTTAGTTGTTCGGTGCTCTCGCTCGCGGCGCTGTCCCTCTCTCTTTCTCTACGGCGCGTTTAGTTGTGACGCGCTCCCGCTCGCGGCGCTGTCCCTCTCCCTATACGTGAGACACTTAGGGTGTATCGCGTTACGACGCGCTCCCGCTCGTGGCGCGGTGGGTCGCGATGCTTGGTCAGCGTGCCCTATCGCCCTATGACGCTAATACTGCCCCTTCCCGACTCGCCGTATCGTCGCTATCGGTGCGTTCTCCCGATCAATCTACTGGATCGCGATCGATTATCACGCGTCGATAATCGCTCGCTTATCTATCGCGACGGGAGATATCGCCACGTACCGGTCTACGGTGTCGAGACTCTCCGAGTTTCGGCACCCCTTTTTTTTTGTTTACAGGATTTCGATAACTATCTCCTCGTCCTTTCTATGCTCCTGATACCAATTTCGATTTTCCTCGTGATGATGGTGTCCTTGTGTGTGTGTGTGTGTCAGTGTGCCTGAATCTATTCGCTTACTTAGTTACCTCCTCAACTCTTATTGTCGCCTAATGCGATTTTTGTGTTCGATTTTCAATAACTGCCATTCTTTTGTTTATAATCTTAATTTATTCTTATGCCTATGTTTTATTCTTACTCTCAAGCATTTTTTTCTTTGATATTTTGTTTTTCGTTAATCTTTCAACCCTTCTCAATTTCTTTCCCCTTGACCCTCTATCCACCACGCTTTCCTTCCCTTGCGGTCAGTATTCACGACGGCTGAGTACGGCCAAGGTTTTTAGGTAATTGAGAGTACTTTATGACTCTAGCAACTCCACCTTTTAGCTGTGTTGCTTTTAAGTTAATCTTTCAACCCTTCTCAATTCCTTTCCCCTTGACCCTCTATCCACCACGCTTTCCTTCCCTTGCGGTCAGTATTCACGACGGCTGAGTACGGCCAAGGTTTTTAGGTAATTGAGAGTACTTTATGACTCTAGCAACTCCACCTTTTAACTGTTCTTTCGATTTTCCTCTTTCCACACTTTCCTTCCCCGAGGGTCAGTTTTCATGTGCTTGGTACCGATCGACTTCCCAGTCAGAAAAGGAGAAGGAGTCCCTTTCCCCAAAATTTCCCGTCCTTTTATACGCATATTTTGCCGCTTTTTCGTATCCCTTTCTCTTCTACCTCCCTTAATTTGATTAGTTGGTTCATCCGGTATTTACCGGTTTCTCTTCTTTTCCATCTTAATTCGATTAGTGGGTTTTCCCCGGGTTTTGCCGGTCTCTCTATCGGTATCAGCTATTGGACCTTGTTTTTACGTCGATCTGTCTCTCGCTTACCCCTTCTCTCTCCCGAAATCGGTTGACCTTTTTGCCTTTATGCCCGGGTTAGTGAGACGGACCTATCCGTCTCAATATATGTATATATATATATATATATATATATATAGGTTATGTTTGAAAAATCTATAGCATGTTATTCGATAAAACTGTCTAATTATCACAATGATATTAACTAATTGATATAGTTTATGTGATACAACAAATAGTTATAGGTATTCATTTGGTCTCTTATGCCATATCAGCGACAAAAATGTTATAAGCACTCGGTAGCATAGGGGCAGCGTGCGTCGCTGTGAGTAGGTAGGTACTAGGTTCGATTCGCATATAGAGCAAGTATTTGCTTCGAAAAAAGCATTTCTAAAGGCCAGGGAATGACGAATTACGATGAAAACCCGTTGTGGTAAAGCTCTCAATTAAGTGATTCATTTTATTTCCGATATATGAAATATTTTATGCATATAGTACACTTAGCTTTACAGTGTACATTGTAAGCAAATAAAGATTCATTTGGATCTCATCTTCATCAACATATGAGGCGATCCATGTCACTTTAGCCAGTAAAAAAATATTCACAATTAATTTTGAAAAATCGAGTCACTTTATTGAAAAATATTCGTCGAGTGGCAAAATATAAAAAAAAATTCTGACTTTTTTTCTCGTTGATTACCATTTTTTAACATTTGTCCATTCAAATGGCTGTATCTTTGGCAGAATTTGACGTATTTACATTCGTAAAAAACAAAAATGTGCGTCTTTTTATTAATTACTTTACGGTGTTCAGGAATCCCATAATATAAAAAATACCAAAAATCCGTTTTTCGTATTCACAATTCGGGGAAATTAAAAAAATAAAATGACGAGTGTCTTCCCTTGAGAGAAGAAATCATTTTGCATATTTTGCCCTAAAACGGACGTTCGACTTGCTCTATAAAATCTAAATTAATTTCTTTCTGGAAGGCCATAAGAAGATGCACATTTTCGTTTACAAATACGTTTACAAATTTCGTTTACAAATACGTCAAATCCTGCCAAAGATACAGCCATTTGAATGGAAAAATGTTAAAAAATGGTAATCAACGAGAAAAAACGTCGGATTTTTTTTTTTTTTGCGACACTCGGTGAATATTTTTCAATGAAGTAACTCGATTTTTCAAAATTATTTGTGGATTTTTTTTCTGGCTAAAGCGACTTGGATCGCCTCATATATCATATATCTTTGAAACAAATATGATGGTAGTAGGCTTCGAGACAAGGAAGAAACGTATTTTATTTAAATAGATCCAATTCAAATTATTTTTTTTGTCTAGCAGTGTACAGTAAGTTGAAGGGGGGGGGGGGGGGGGGTGCAGAGGTTCTGCGGGAGCGCTCGAAGTAGACCCACCTTAGGTTCCGTAGGTTCAGTTGTGGTCCCGATTGGCCTCCTTTCAGTGAAAATGTCCAGTTTCTGCCATGCCGAAGGTTCATCAGAGGCCCTAACGCATAGTATTTCCAAACACTGTACCCTCTTTTAGATACCCGATAGTCAGCTATCGCCGATTTCTGCCCGGGAAAGGAAGCCTTCATTTTTTGGGTTGAACGCGGGTCGAAAATGTTGACTCCGGTGATCCCCGGTTTTTATTGTCGTTATAGAATCATTAGACCTTTTTATTACATGCGTAACCAGTTTATATAAGGCGTTTAGAGTTATTTAGTGTGTAAATTATTAGATAGAAATGTGGCCAGTGTGTCATTTCCATAAAGCGCTGTATAAATCAGACGATTTTTAGGGTCGTAATAGTTCGTTAAAAGTTCGATAACTTGGCTTGAAATTTTACCAATATACTGGGATGTATTTTCACTTGATTATAGACGAACATCAGTTAATTGTTAAATATTCGGGTTCGTGAAAGGAATACCTTAAACGTCCGTTTCCGAACTATTTTTGCACATCTGTTTGTAAAAATATACAGTTTTGAACATTTGGTGATTACATAAAATGTTTTCATTACTTTGTATAGTTATTTTCTATAATTTTTTCTCGCTCATTAAACGCGAGACGAATTGACAACGTCGTAAATCGTGGTATATGATAATGCGCAGGTTGGCAGAAGTGTCGCGAAGTTAGAGGCATACGTGCCCCGTGCGTAACCTCAATATCGGCCCAAGGAGCTGTCAACAATAAATATCGGTTCGAGTCAAACGAAATTCGCTGAAAAGAAAAGGCGTATACTAAAACTGTCTACAATCTGAAAGGGATCAAAAATTTTTATAATTTTCCGGCATTCTAAAAAAAAATTATCTATGGAAAAAAATCCGCTTTATTTGGTTTCTGCCTAGAAATTTATAGAAAAATATAATTCCTAAACACAGTTATCAAATCTATATTATGTAATTATTACTAATTGAGGGAATAATAACAAATATTATTCGTTGTTAATTATTCTGACGGAGTGGTTTGCATTTTCTTAGTAGATGTTAATAATGTATTGAAAAATGATCGGGAGTTTGCCATGACCTTAGTGTAATTAGCCCACGAAATGCGTCGGGTTTCCGATTTTTCCCCCTTAAAAAACGGTACTGGAGCGTATTCAAACTGCACAGGATGATCAGCAATGCGGTTATAAATGTCTAGAAAAAATTTCGGCTGGCTGGTAAGGTGTTGACCTAACCCCATAACAACCTTGAAGGGTAACACCACCATGTTAAGCATGGAGACTAGAAGGAAGGAGTTCAAACTTGGCATATTATGTCTAGATATAGCATATGGTATCTAATGGAAAAGTCACAACTTACCTATCTAACTCATGTTTAAGCGTCTGAGTTATGATAATATCCAAGATGAAGTGATACGATTATTGGTACAAACGTAAGGTAGTTGGCCCCGTAATCGTCACCTTAAGCAGACGGATTGACTTTGCAAGTTTATATATCTTAACTTAGAAAACGGGTAGAAGTTATTTTGAGTCATTCTTCAGGTTGTTATAGGCTCTAGCCATCGGGGATGAAGTACGAGGGGATCGCCCTATGCTTATGCATGGAGCCGATTGACTATTACCAACTGTTAGCTACCAAATAATCGTCATATTTAACGTACGTTTTCGAACTATTTTTCTACATCTATTTGTACAAATATGCATTTTTGATCGTTCCGCGATTACATTAAATGTTTTCATTACATTGAATAATTATTTTTTATAACTTTCTCTCGCTTAATTAACGCGAGACGAATTGGCAACGTCGTAAATAGTGGTATATGATAACGGTTTTAAAAACTTTAAAAAAATTAAAAATAAACACCCTGTAATAAATAAATTCTCTCAAAAACAATAAGGCTTGTTTTGACTTATAAAAAAATCCGATTTAACTTATAATTGTTTTTTATTTAAATTCAATCAATGGTTTTAATATATTGTTTAAATTAATCAAAACTGTTAAAACTTAGAACCAATATTTTTCCAAATATTTTATTTTCAGTGCAAAAAAATCATATTTCTATCATGACATAAAATTGATATCACCATTGTATAACAGCACACCGTATTTACCATACAAGTACACTGCGAATGCTGTGTACTTGTATGGGCCAATAAGGCCCTGTAATAATGTACTTGGGCTTTATAAGGCCTACAAACTACTGTCCATACATCAATTCAGTACGAGTTGTGTGCGGCCGTGTTGATGAATACGCGTTGTTATGGAATCGGCTTCGATTCGGTCAATGAAGGCCAATCGATTTATAACTCCAATCGATTCGGCCAGTCGATTTATATCTCATTTATAACGCAAAGCACAATTATATAAAATCTTGTAAACTCTATTTATAGAATTTGTATTTCATCATTTATAGAATAAATAAAATTCTGAATCCGAATCAAGGATTGAACCGTAAAACAGAAAAACTTTCTTCCATCACGACTTTGGAAACCTTCATTGGCCGAATCGAAGCCGATTCTATAACAACACCTATCCATACATCAACTGCTATTACTATCTAGCAGTTGATGTATGGATCGTCACTACTACGCGACGATCTATATACTACAGGGTGCGGCAACATAACTTCCTTTAAAATGCGCGCCATTCAGTCGGTTGATGTCGTAACGGAGCGCTAGTGGTCTCGTTCGAAAGGGGGGACTCTAAAGTTTTATCCCGACACAGTTCAATTGCCATCATGCGTTGGAACAGTGAGGCGCGTGCTGTTGCCGTTGAGGCCTACTTTTCGAGTGGATGTTCTGTGATCGCAACCCACCGTGCCTTTCGGGATCGCTTTAATTTAGTCCCGTTGGCCCCTGTTCCGGACCGGAAATCAATTGTTACGTGGGTCACTACGTTCAGCCAAACTGCAAGTGCGACAAAACGAAAACACTTCAAGAGCATTGATGGCTGTTTTGAGGGAACACTTCCCAGAGTGCCTCATCTTAATTAGGGGCGATTTGGAGTGGCCGGCCCGCTCTCCCGATTTGGCCCCTTGTGATTTTTTTTCTATAGGGTTTTTTGAAATCCCGTGTTTATGTGAACCGTCCAAGGGCCCTACAAGAGCTGAAGACCAACATCCGGGAAGAAATTGCCAACATAATACCTGCTATGCTGGCAAGAGTCATGACAAACGACAGAAATCGGTTTACTCAGTGTACGGAGAATGGGGGATGTCACCTATCTGATTTGATCTTCAAAACTGTGTAAAACAAAACTTTAGGCATGCGCCTATATTATAAAAAACAAATAAAAATGTTCTGATTCATACAACGGGTTTTATTAAGTTTTGAAAAAAGGAAGTTATGCTGCCGCACCCTGTATATGGAATGACTACTACTGCTCAACTCGTATTCCTAAGATCGATAGATGGGGCTATTTTTTTATATTTTTTTTTTGGTAGGTGAGTAGTGGATAGGACAAGATCTTTGGCCGAGCTTTTTTTCTTAACCATGCACGCCAAGTCGTCGCACATCATTTCCGGTGTACTTGTATGATACGTACGTTGTACTGTTATATAATGGTGGTATCAATTTTATGTTATAATAATAATATCATTTTTTGCAATAATATAAAATATTTGAAAAAATATTATTCCTAAGGTTTAACAGTTTTGTGTACAACATTTCTAGTAAATTGGTTTGGCTAGTTTAAGAAATGTTATCTCAGTCTTTTTGTACATTTGACTATTTTAAACAATATATTAAAACCATTGCTTGAATTTAAGTGAAACATATTTATAAGGTAAATCAGAATGTTTTTACCCGTCAAAACAAGCATTAATGTTTTTAGCGTTTTTTTTCTTACTTGGCGTTCATTTCTTACGTTTTAAAACTTTTCAAACGGAATTTGATATCTTTTTGGAAGGGAAAAAATCCTCAATTCCTTTAGCTTCAGTCCAAAGAGAAGTGAATTTTGAATTCACTGTTGATTGTTTTCAATCACTGGAAGTGAACAATTCAATTGGAGAACAATTGAATTAACCAATTACTGTTCAATGCAATGTTGATTGTTTTTAGTTACTGTATGACAAATACATATTTTGGCTTTTCGACTAAACAGTATCGACATTTTACATCTTTACAGACTGCAAAGCCAAAAACATAGATTTCTTCGCAGCTATCGAAGACTTTGAAAAATTTAAATTCCTTGGTAACAGAAGCAAATTCTTAAATTTTTCTCACATCAACTGTCTCAAATTGCCATTAACTGGCAATTAAAAATATACATCTACGGAAATAGAATATTTTTGTTACCTTTGTTCGACATGAAAAAAATGCATAGACTCGCTTCTCTACATCTAGAAGGTTGCGGTTTTCAATGTCTACGAGCGCTGCAATAAAGTCCATGATTGTGGCTTCGGGGTCTCTAAAGTTATAAAATGTTGATTGTTTTTAGTTAATGTAAGACAAATACATATCTTTGGCTTTCCAGTGCCTCGTAATATGATCATTCATGGTTTGTCTTACATTAACTAAAATCAATCAACTTTATATATTTAGAGACTGCAAAGCGAAAAACATAGATTTTTTCACAGCGGTAAGACATTGAAAAATGTATATTTCTCGGTATACAGGAACCAATTTAAAAACTTTTCTCACATCAACTGAAGTCAATGAAAAATGTATATCCGCAGACATATACATGTTGAAATGGCTTTGGTTGATGTGATAAAAATTCACAGACTGGCTCCTCGACATTGAAAGTTGAGGTTTTCCGTGTCTCCGATCGCTGCAAAGATATTCATAATTTCGTCGCAGTCTCTAAAGATATAAAATGTTCATTGCTTTAGTTACTATAAGACAAACAATACAATGCTTATATAATTTGGGTTTGTTTGGGTTAGCCAAAAATATGTATTTGTCTTACATCAACTAAAAAAAATAAGATTTTATACCTTCCGAGTCTGTAAAGCCAAAACCATGGATTCCTATTTACTGCCTTGATACCTATAGATATATGTTTTTCGTTGTGTTTCAACAATGAAAAGTTTATTTTTATTAATCAAACTTTTTATTACCTGAAAAATAGTTTCAGCTTCTGAAACAGTGCCTGAAAGAGACTTCTCAGACCTGAAAATATAAATTTTTGTCTTACCTATGTTCAATGCAAGACTATTCCATGTTTTTGCCATTTTATTCTTTCCAGTGTAAAGTATGAGCTCAATGTGCCGCTTGCCGAGCTATTCAGAATTGCGAAGAATTGTTTGAGGTTTGAATGTGAGACTCGGACAACCTTTGTCAAATTTATTTTTGGCCCTAAAAGGGGCCGTTTGTTCTTCGTATTCGATTAAGGGTCGAACCTTCAAAAATATGATGCATATTTGTTTATAGCTGAAAAACAGTTTTAATGTAGTTTTCGAGCCATTTTTTAGGGGAGTCTCTGAGCGCTAAAAAGCGTCTTCGGCGATGCTGCGCCGGTAGACGAAGTACCAGCTACACAAAATACCGTTCAAAATTTTTATCAGGAAGTGGAAACCGTAAATCACCGACTCAAGAAGCTCCCACGCTTCTGAATATTCACTCGTGCATTTGTTTCCTAGCGGGTACCGAAAACTTCAAACACGTTTTTCTCAAAACCATGTTTTTTTATTCGGCACCCAGCAGAACTCGAACAATTTTTGTCCAATCGACTTGAAATTTTAACCGTCGCTTCTTAGATTGCTATAACAGTCCAGTAAGAGCGCTTCTTTCGATTAATCGAAAATTGTAAAAAATCTATCACTTTTTTAATGAAAATTATGGTCGAAAAAACCAACTTTTTTTCAAACTCGTCTCTATTTTTTTTTTTCATTTTTTTTCAGTATCCCCTCGTGCTGGACTGCTAAAACTAATATAATTAACGAAAATATTCCACTCTTAGTTCCAGGATAAAACTTACGACAGTTCTATTGCGTGCCGCGGAGAGGTTGGCTGAAAACCAGTAGTGCTATAGCGACTCGTGTGCCACCATTTTGTGTTCTTATAACAAATAATTGTTTTAACATATTTCAATATATACCTAATAAAGCCTAAAAGTTCTGTCGACCATGTATTTTATTCCTTTTTATGAAAAAAAATCCAAAGAAGAGGATCGAAAATGGGCACTTAGAGTGGTGTAACCGCCTTAACAACTTATGCAATAGTGCAACCCTTCAAACCTTGGTTTGATTGCTTTATTAGCGCGACCATCCAAATATAAAGCCTTAACAAACACTATTCCAAAAAATTAAAGTAACCAAAAATTTCTTCAATTTTTTTGTATTTTGTGAAGCGCTGTATCTATGTGGAAAATGGTTGTTTCGAGATTACAAAAAAAGCGTTTTGAAGCTTCAAGTTTCTAGTTTCGACAACATTTTAGCAAAAAATGTTGTGAGCCACGGTTATGGTGCAAGCATAAGAAATAGCGGGAAACATTTTTTTCCATTTTTTTTTGTTTTTCAAGGGTCCATGGGCTCAGAATTTTTTTTTCAGTTTGATCAATGTATATGTCAGTTAGCTTGTTTATTCAGCTTCAATTTGTTTTTTGTCTCTCTGCGTCATTTTTTTTCTGAAATATCAGAATTAGAATGAAAAAAGATACTTTTGTGTGTTGATCATCGATATCTCAGCAACCAATGATCGCACAGGGAATTGTGGGGGAGCTTTGAAAACTTGAATAAATTTCCTACAACACCCTTTCATTGATTTTTTGAGAAAAACATTTTTTTACCCTTAACATTAATTTGAAAAAAAATACAAAAATGACTTTTCATGGTTTTTCAGTAAATCTATCATTACTTTATAAATATTGATGGAAAGGATAATGTTACCAGTTTTCTTTTTCAGCTTAATGTATCCTCAATAGCCCTGTCAATTTTCAAACTGATCCATCGAACCGTTTTTCCCGACCGATTGATCAAAGTTTTACACAACAATTAAAGGAACAAGTGTACTGTTCCTAAACATTCAAGCAATCATCATCGAAATGAAAAGACCACTTTTTTCTACTTTTTTGACAACTTTGCACGAGTGCTTGTTAAGTTTAAAAGAACAAATATCGAACAATTAAAAAAAAAAAATTAATTTTTGTTCAATTTGTAAAACATTTTAGGAAACAATACTGACTCATTTTTGACACGATTTGGCCTTTGCGCACAATAATTTCACTCATCTTTAATTGCATTAATTAAAAGTTGATTCCCCGCAACCTGTATTCACTCGTCAATCTGAGAACTTGTATGCGATTGATTCTCGATATTTTCTGCAAAGGTTATTGGGATTACGAAAAACAGTTTTATTCAAAACTGATATTTTTTTAAAAGAAAAAAGCAATTAAGATTTTTTTTAAACTAATATTTTTATTTGGTACAGTTTTTCTAAGTTTTGGTAAAAAAAATTAATCAAAAGTTTTTGCAAGCTTTAACATCTTTTCAATTTTTGATCACGCTAGTTTTGAAAAAAAAACTGTTTTTTGTAACCCTAATAACCTTCGCAGAAGATATCGAGAATTAATCGCGTTAATGTTCTCAGATCGACTAGTGAATACAGCTTGGTGGTATTAACTCTCAATTATTGAAATTTAAGATGAGTGAAATTATGGCGCGCAAAGGCCGAATTGTGTCCAAAATGAGTCAGTATTGGTTCCTGAAATGTTTTACACACAAAAAAAAATTGAATCTTTTTTTTAAACTTTTTCGATTTTTTTGTCTCTTAAATTTAACAAGCGCTGGTGCAAAGTTGTCCAAAAAGTCGAAGAAAATTGGTCTTTTCATTTTGATGATGATTACACGATGTTTAGGAACAGTACACTTGTTCCTCTAATTGTTGTGTAAAACGTTGATCAATCGGTCCGGAAACACGGTTCGATGGATCCATTTAAAAACTTACAGGGTTATTGAGGGTACATTAAACTGAAAAAAACCTGGTAACATTAGTATTTTCATCAATACAGTCAAACCTCGATATAACGAATCTCTAGGGAAGTTTGTTATATCGAGTTTTCGTTATATCCAGATCATGTTCTTTATAATGTTCTTTAAAAAAAAATATATTAGTACACTAAATATAGGAATATTTTTTAAAGAAAGAAATGCTTAAATTAGAGCAATTTTTACAAGCAATTAGCAATTAGAGTACAATGTATATTATTATGTTGTTGTATCAAGGTTTCGGGTGTATATCGGAAGGGAATGGACAAATCATCGTTATATCGAAGATTTTGTTATATCGAGGTTCGACTGTATTTGTACAGTAGTGAAAAACCATAAAAAGTCATTTTTTGTACTTTTTTTTCCAGTTAATGTTGAGGGTAAAAAAAGGTTTTCTCAAAAAAATCAACGAAAGGGTATTGTAGGAAATTTATTCCAGTTTTCAAATCTGCCCTTTAATTCCCTGTGCAATCATTGGTTGCTGATATATCGATGATCCAAGACAAAAGGAACTTTTTTCATTCTACGTCGGATATCTTAGCAGATAATTGACGTAGAGAGACAAAAAAATCCCAAATTAAAGCTGAATCAACAAGCTAACTGACCTATACATTAATTTAACTGATAAAAAAATCCAAGCCCGTGGACCCTTGGAAAAAAAATTGGAAAATGTTTTCTCTTGCCATTTTTTATGATTGCGCGAAAACCGCAGCTTACAAAAAATGTTTGCCAACAGATCTCGAAACTAGAAACTTGAAGCTTCAAAATCCTTTTCTTCATCTCGATACGACCATGTTTCACATACATACAGCACTACAAAAATCATTTTTTTTTAATTGAAGAAATGCTCTGTTCCTTTAGTTTTTTGGAGTAATGTATTATGCAAAGAAACAAACTTTTTTCTTTTTATTAAAACATTTCACAAACTTTTTAAGACATAAATGCCCCTTCCATATAACTTTATTAATAAAAAATAAAAACTAATTATGGGTATTACGTCAGAAAAATCATTTTTATGCCTTTTCAATAATTATAAAGAACTATTTTATCATAAAATCATTTTTTATATTTTTCTATCGAGTGGTGTTCACCTGTGTTTCAGACATACCCAGTCGACAACGAGTACAACATATCGACATGGTTACGACTCACAAATCGACAACGTTTATTCATATGTATATCTGTTTACCGTCGTGAATCTGTGTATTACTGGCCCCTGGATTCTTCAAACAATGCTGATTACGGAACCAATCTTTTTTTTCTGATTGTCTATAAACTAATGTTCATTTCAGAAAAATGTTTTGCCAATCTCTCTCGTTATCGACAGCCTCGGTGTTTAATGCTGAGTGTTTACATTGCTGAACCGGCAATCGACATATATGAAAACTCGTTGAAATTAGCATGAAACTATAATTTTCTATGCTGAACGCAAAATAAAAATTCTTATTTGCGACTTAAAGATAAACTTACCTCACGCAAGCCCCCAGGCATTCTCAAATCACCCAAGATGTATTACGGTTCACTTTAAGGGGCCAGTCCACTTTGGAGCCACGAAAAAGGCTATTTTCGCGATTTTTTTTGAGGATTTTACCAAAGATATGAATATAAAAGTTGTTGGGCTTGATAAATAAAGCCTAGAAATACATAAAAAAAGTTCTATTCATTTTTAAGTACAAAAACTTTAGTTTAACGTAACGCTGCAAAAAATAGGGGGGTAGCTCCATCACAACTCGGCAACGGCTTGTCTGAAACAAAAAAATCAAAGTCCTCTAGATTCAGTATAACACCAGCTACAAAATGACCCTGGGATATAAAATTTCATCAAAAAATAAAAAAATGGCAGATGAAAAATGAAAACAGTATTCAAAAACGCGTTTTTCGCAGTTTTTCGAACAATTAAAAAAGGAAAAATCAAAATTTCAAAACGACCGAGGGTCACCTTGTTGCGAATCATGTTTACAATATGTGGTTCAAATTTCAAGAGAATCGGTTTATTAGTTTTAGAGATACGATGGAGCTAGATTTTGAAAACCTTGTTTCGAGAAAAACGCGTTTGAAGTTTATACTATGAAAAACTCTTACCTAAACTCAATCGGCAATTCCTGCACCGTTCAAAATCCCGTCTGATTGCTCATCATCGTCGACTTCTTTAAGTCTTGCTTGCTTTCGATTTTTTGAAATTTTCAAAGTGGACTGGCCTCTTAACCTCCAAATGACTATATATTTTATTTTATTATTCTTGAATACGTATACTTAAGAGTGTGATAATATAATAAAACATAGTAAATAATTCCTCGGCACCAATGTATCACAGATCTGCATGAACGACTGATTCTCATAATAAAATACTCATTTAACAGGTAAACATGACGATCACTAGGACCCTGACGATTACTGGGCCGACCACCTTAGTATCGATTAAGCAGTATCGTTTTTTCAGTGATTAGGGAGCGTCCATTAATTACGTGAGGCGTTTAGGGGGGCGGGGAGGGGGTCGAGCGAAATCTCACCCAATCTCACGTGAGGGAGAGGGGGGCTTCGGCAAATATCATGTAATTTTAGTAATTTTAGTAATCACATAATTTTCATCACGTAGGGAGAGTCTCCCTACTGCTTTACATGGTGGAGTAAATGGTACTACAACCGCAGTTACTTCTACTACAATATATTTTCCGTGAACGTATGCATTTTGAAAAATCTCGCGTGAGATTAGGGGTGGGGGGAAGGGGTCGAGCAAAATCTTACGACATCTCACCAGGGGGAGGAGGGGGGGGGGGGTCGAAAAATCGCCAAAATAACGTCACGTAATTAATGGATGCCCCCTTACACGTAGATGCCCGGTTTTTGAAATTATTAAAACCTTTCTCTTCTCGCATATAATTCTTACGCGGAGGAAATAGGTGTACCTACGAATTATAAAATTTAAGACTGTGAATATGACTAAATTTCTGAATGATAAATTTTATAAATAAGTATATACAATATATTTAAAATGTTATGTTCTTCACATGTATCCAACAATTTGCATATAGGATGCAAATTACTGTATAAAAAAAATATCGAATTCTCATGTGGAAGTTACGAACACAACTAATGAAGCTGCCCAATGCAGTTTGTTCTCATACTCGGTCCGAGTAGTCCAGACTCACTCGATCACTTGTACCTCATCGACCGATGTACAGTCGAACCTCGATATAATGAACCTCAAGGGGAATTTGTTATATCGAGTTTTCGTTATATTGAGATTCTGTTATATCGAAGTCATGTTCCTTAAAAAGTTCTTTGAAACATATATATTAGTACTATGAATATGGGAATATTTTTTAAAGTAAGAAATATTTAAATTAGAGCCATTATCACAAGCAATTAGACATTAGAGCATAATGTATATGATTATGTTGTTGTATCGAGGTTTCGGGTGTCTAGCGGAAGGGAATGGACAAATCTTCGTTATATCGAGGATTTTGTTACATCGAGGTTCGTTGTATCGAGGCTCGACTGCATTACGGTATCGATCGATTCGAAAGATAGACGCGCCACCCATATTTTTCACATTTTCGGGTACACTATCTCCATTGTCTCCCCATTGTACCTTAGTGCCATAGGCACTCCTGGGCTTATCTTCGATGGTGTTTTCAGTGCCGGATTTATACTTTTCTTAATTATAGGCCCCTTGACTTTGTGCCGCCCCTCCGATCGTAATCACTTGTATTTACCTAGGTCTTTTTAGGTGCCTCTAAAATCCGCCGCCACCTAAAATCTGCCACCTCTAGGCAGCTGCTTATATGGCCTATTGGCAAATCCAGGACTGGGTGTTGGGCTAAAACTAATATGGGGTATTTGGAGTTGTTTTGACAAAAATAGACAACCTTCATTGAAATTTTACGATTTATTCCCCCAAATATTTACAACGAATACAAACATTTGTCTTTTTAATTTGTTCAATACAAGATGGTCCGAATGCATATCTTTGCTGAAGCCTTCGGTGATGGCATTTTTCCAATTATTCTGATTAAACCTGGAGCAACATATCAAAGCGTTTATTAAGGTGCGTATGTGTATGTGTGTGTGTATATTATACATACATATATATATATATATATATATATATATATATATATATATATATATATATATATATACACACACACATATTATACGACAAGCAGTGAAGCCAGATCGCGCGCAAAAGTTACCCCCTCACTAGTCCCTTGCGCGGCAATCACACAATCATCGTAGCGCGTGTCCGTGAACGAGCGACGCTCGAACGTCTTCGGAAAGAGCCGAGCGCCATCGAAGTTTCCCGACCGCGCCTTCGGCAGCTACACCAATTCATGGACGCTGAGCACGTTCATGTGCGGCCAAGCCGAAACGAAGGTTTCGAGGGAAAAAGCAATCTGAGCACGACTCGCGCGTGACGTCACCCGACGGCACGAGCGAGGCTTTTAGATGATTTCAATGCTTATTCAACTCTTGATTCTCTGCGTTATTAATGTATACAAAAAAATGTATCGTACACTCTGATCGCTTATTTTTTTAGTTTATACGTTAATTAAAATATAATAATAAATCTAAATTACAACTTATTTATCTTCTAAAATATTGTTTACGCTTTACTCATACCCGTCCTTATGCCAAATAAATTATAATTCATAAAAGTAAGCGGAAATATATTTATATTCGTATTATTGTATTAATTCTCATAGCTCTCATATGAAACTCTCACATGAAAAAACACAAAAAAAACTTCAAAACCTTAGATTTCAACGAACCAAGAACATACATATTCACATTTTCAATCATGACGAATTTTTAAGAACAATATCATCACAAACACATCTGAACCAAAACAATATACATCACCTAAATTATCAAAACATAAATCAAATAACACAAAATCACAACATCTTATACTCAACTCTTACGAATAGACAACAGGACACAAATAATAATCTTTCCACTCATCCTCAGAATAATATAAATTCGACAATCACATTAAATAAAACGAAAGAATGGCTTATAAATCTCTCCAACATTAATATTCCGCTACACATTTCCACATTCTTGTCTCTAGGTGAAAAGTTTTGTTTTCCTTACCTCAAACTCTCAAACATAAAAAGTCATATCCACAAATCAATCTCCGAACTTGAGTCCAAATTAGATGTTTTAGTCGACAAACCTCGACAAATCGAAATTAGAACCAGATTCACAAAAATCTTAAACAAAATAAATATTCCAACATCATTTTTGAACACTACTCAAATTATAAAACACACGTCCTCATTCTTAAAAAACAACCCTCAACTTTTAGTTACACGAGCTGACAAAGGAAATTCCACAGTCATTCTTAACAAATCAGATTACATTACAAAAACTCATAATTTACTCGCAGATTCCTCAACTTACAAATTAACAAATAGAAATCCCATCAACACTCTACAAAAAGGCATTAACAATATTCTCTCCAGATGGAAAGCGCTAAAAATCATTGACGAAACAAAATACAAATACTTAAAAGCTGAAAATTGCAACCTATCTTGTCTCTATTGTCTGCCAAAAACTCATAAAAATAATTATCCACTTCGTCCAATAGTATCATCAATAAATAGTCTAACGAAGTTCGGCGTAGGGATCTTGGAGAGACCACCGTCCGGGAGCGCGTTCAGCGCTCTCGCAGTAGCCACCGGTGTGCAGGGCTAACCACCCAGCATGTAGAGAACACGCACGAACATACAAGCACAAACATCTACACAAACACGTCCGAGGGATATACCGGTGATGCGAATGATCAGGTGACCCTATAAACGGGCTATCCTGAGAGAGCGAATGCTCCGGGTCCCCTATAAACGGGGTCCACCGAAAAGCGAATGTCCGGGGTCCCTATAAACGGGCTCGCCCGAAAAGCGAATGTGAGTGAGTGTGCGGATGAATGTCGGAGGGCTCAAGTCCTGAGCACCTCCTGTATGGCTATCGAATGAATGCGAGTAAATGAGCCGGTACACGTCACAAAGGCGGACACTCACTAGCACGCACATTTAACGCCGGGGGACGGCACTCGGACCCCCGCCGTCCTCCGCGGCAGGCCGCCCCAGTGCGGACGGTCGGAGGGTACGGCGAGTATAAACCAGGCACGATGCTCCTGGGCCGCTGGATAGTACAGGGGCCCGGGTCCTCTAAGCCGGATGGACCTGGCTGCCCCATCAGCCAGTGTATAATCCCCATACTGTTGTAGTGCCGGGTGGCGCACGGAACGGGCCCTGCAGCAGTAGCGGGGGGGCCTCGATGAGGCCACTACTGCCCCCTCCGGGGCGGCCTGCGGCGGGGATATGTCGGCGAGGGTGGTCTGCGGTGTCTTTATCCCAAAACACTCTCACGTACACAAACAAAAGGGAGAAAGGGAGGAACTAAAAACATGAGTACACAACAAAAAGGAAAACGTTTAAACGCATCAAAACAAATGGGGCCCCCAACCCCGACAAGGACAAGTGACACTACGGACGGACGAACGGGACAGAAGACTGCACCGGCTTCGTCCGTAGCGGAGACGGCCGAGGCCAGGATCCGGCCTCAGCTACAACTGATCCGGGAATGCCTGGTCAAAATGGAGGAAAAGACACGCGTGCAGAGGAACATCAGCACCGTGATCACAACCAACATGGCCCGGATTAGGGAAGCTGAGGACGAGGCATGGCACGAGTGCGACAGGATGCATGTGCTCGGGACTGCCAGCGGAGAGGGTGACGTCGACAAACAACAGACGCCACAGACGAGACGCAAACGCGAGACCACGGGCTCAAGCCCGGATCTCACGCCGGCCAAAAGACCGACGGAGGGAACGGAGCTTACCCCGTGGAAAACGGTGCTCGCAAAGAAGAAGAGGAAGACGACACACGCACAGGACGGACAGAAGACGAAAACGGCTACAGAAGCGACAGTGACGCCGGCCACGAACAAGGGGGGCGACGCTCGCCCAGCCCGGAGACCCGGGGCTGGAGTGGTCCTCATTAAGCCCACCAGTGGCAAGACATACGCGGACACACTGCGACCGAAAAGGTGCAGGTCAACGGCTACCGAAGGACGAAGGACGGAAGTGTCCTGTTCCGTGTCAAAAGCGGGGCGGGAGACCGACAAAACTTCCAGGACAAGCTTCGGCAAGCCCTGGCAGGAGACGCACAAATACGGGACATGACTTCCAGCGTACAACTGGACATACTGGACCTGGACTGTGTGACGGACAAAGAGGAAGTAGCGGAGGCACTTCGACGAGAGACCAACGATACGAGGGACCCGAAGGTTCATATCTTCGGCCCAAACAGACATGGACAGTGTATGGCTGTCTGTGACCTTGAGGAGGGCGCCGCAAACGCCCTTCTCAAGAAAGGTCGTCTGAAAATCGGATGGATGAACTGCCGTGTCAGGCCTAGGACGACTGTGCCAAGGTGCTATAGGTGCCTTGGGTACGGGCACACTAGGACGAACTGCAACGGCAAGGACAGAGCACAGTGCTGCTACAAATGTGGCAGGACGAACCACGTCGGCAAGGACTGCAAAGACACACCGACGTGCTTCCTGTGCGACGAGGCGAGGCACGAGAGTACCGCGCACCTCCCGGGTTCCGGGGCGTGTGCGGTCTTTAGGGCTGCGCTGGAGGAGTGCAGGAAGAAGACGAAGACGTGACGATCCTACAAGGAAACATGCACAGATGCGAGGAAGCACACCTCCTGCTTCCCCAAATCGCGACTGAACACAACGCTGACGTACTGATACTGAGCGAACAATACAGGGATATGACGACCCCGACGTGGTTCCCGAACGGTGCGGGTACCTCAGCCATTTGGGTCAGGGGTACCAGAACGCGTGTGCTCGACAGCGGAGCGGGGGACGATTACGTCTGGGTGAGGGTGGGCGGCCTGATTTACGTCAGCGTTTACCTGACCCCAAACTGCTCCGCCAGAGAGTTCGAGGACAAGACGGGCAGACTGGAGGACGCATTGAGGGAGCTGCCGGGTGACTTAATAGTCGCGGGTGACCTCAATGCGAGAGCGATCGAGTGGGGAATGACCAGGACGGACAGACGTGGACACCTGCTGCTGGAAATGGCAGCAAGACTCAACCTGACTGTAGCGAACACGGGACACGTACCGGAGTACATCAGACCGGGGGTGGGCTCCTCGATACCGGACGTGACGCTGATCTCGGACAGTATCGTGCCGCTGATGAAGCGATGGGCGGTGATCGACGACTATACAGCCGGCGATCATCAATACATCGTCTTTGACGTGGCGGGACCCACAACGACGCAACGCAACAGGTCGGCGCAGACACCGCGGTGGAAACTGGACATCGACAGGTTCTCGAGGGCGCTGCTGGAAGCAGTCGCACCCTCGGAGATTGTCCCGGACGAAATGACGGGACGTACAAGGACCGAACGACTTGTGGACGAGACCTTAAAACTGACGAAACGGCTCTGCAAAGCGTCAATGCCGCGCAAGAGCATCCGACACGACAGACGAGCGACGTACTGGTGGACAGAAGATATCGCCGAACTGCGAAGGCTCTTCATTCGGGCGAAGAGGCGAATGTACCGGGCTCGGGAAAGGGACCGGCCGAACGCGGCTGCTCTTACGACGGAGTACAAAACGGCACGGAAAACGCTGACAAACGCGATAAAAGACAGTAAGAAGCGCTGCTGGAGACAGCTATGCGAGGAAGTGGACCAGGACCCCTGGGGTCTGGGTTACAAGATTGTGACGCAGAAGCTAGGGGCCCGAAGTCCGCCGGAACTCCAAGACGCGACGACCATGGGACAGATAGTTAATGGGCTCTTCCCAACTCACCCGACGAGGGAGGAGCCCTGTGACACGGACGACAGACGTGACGCCCCGGTCTTCACTGAGGAAGAGCTTACTAAAGCTACGACCACTCTGAAGGCGGAGAAAGCACCTGGACCGGATGGCATACCCGGGGAGGCCCTCCGGCTGATGGCACGCCTGAGGCCTGGGATACTCCTCGGCATGTACAACGAATGTCTTAGGACAGGGACATTCAGCGCGCGCTGGAAGACGGCTAGACTGGTCCTCCATAGTAAAGGAAAAGGAGAGCCGCATATGCCGTCTTCCTATAGACCTCTGAGTCTACTGGACACGACGGGTAAAGTTTTCGAACTTCTACTGAGACCGCGACTGACAGACGCGATAAGAGCGGCCGGGGGCTTGTCCGAGAACCAGCACGGCTTTCGCAAGGGACGATCGACTATAGGGGCAATCCGCAAGGTCATCGAGACCGTCAGGAGGACGGACGAGGCCTGTCACCCCGGCAACGCCCCTAGTGATACTGGTGACTCTAGACGTGAGAAATGCCTTCAACTCGGCTAGGTGGGGGGATATCTTGGGGGCGCTGGAAGGCACTCTCCGGATTCCTCCTTATCTACTACGGGTACTGAAGGACTATCTCAACGACAGACGCATCACGTACGAGACGACAGATGGACAGGTGACCAGAAGTATCACCGCGGGTGTCGCGCAAGGATCAATTCTCGGACCGGACCTATGGAACGTGACGTATGACAGCCTGCTGAGGCTGGAGATGCCGCGCAACGCATCGCTCTTCGCTTACGCTGACGACGTGGCGGCGGTGATCGTGGAGCGCAGTGCGGACCTGGCCCAGCTGACACTGAACCAGGTCATGAGACGCGTTGACAGGTGGATGACGGAGCACTGGACAAGACGGAGCTTCTCATGCTTACGCGACGACGAATACCGACAATCATTCCGATGACAGTCGGAACGGAATGTATGGGTACCAGAGGAGAAGCTAAGTACCTTGGGGTGACTCTGGACACGAAGCTGACCTTCTGGCCTCATATAAAACGAATGGCCGAGAAAGCGGCGGCGAAGGTGACTTCGCTCAGCCGCCTGATGGCTACGCACGGACCGAGACCGTCTATACGGAGACTACTGATGACGGCGGCCCACTCGATCCTCCTGTATGGCGCAAAGGTCTGGGCGGACGCGCTGGCCATTAAAAAATACAGGAAGACGATGACGTACGTACAAAGACAGGGGCACTAAGGATAGCGTGTGCCTACAGGACCGTCTCGGCAGAGGCGATCCTGGTGGTGGCGGGCGTGATTCCTATAGACCTATTAGCCACAGAACGAAAACGAATATACAAACGCGACGAAACGACTGAAAGGGCTGACGTGGCAGGGCATGAAAGAGAAAAGACCCTGACGGACTGGCACGCACGCTGGATGACCGAGACAACCGGACGATGGACAAGACGGCTAATAACGGACCTAAGACCGTGGACCGAACGGGGTTGGGGGGAGGTAAATTTTTACCTGACCCAGCTCCTCACGGGACACGGATATTTCCGAAATTATCTGTACAACATGAAACGAGTACGTACGCCGGACTGTAAGTACTGCGGACACACACGAGACGATGCGGAACACACGTTCTTTGCGTGTGACAGATGGACGACCCGAAGACAACAATTGGAACGGAGGACTGGACACATCACGCCCGATAACATAATCGAGCTGATGCTACGAGACGAAGACCACTGGACAGACATCGCCACCTTCGTCGAGGCAGTGCTGAGGCGTAAGAAAGATGATGGATACCTGGAGGATGAATGAGGGAGACATGACATGTAAACGGTAGAGACGTAGCGACGGGTAAACGAAACGAGACGGACGATGGACAGGACCCGCGGGGGTGAGTTTACACTAACGTGTTGCCACCCCGCGGGGCGGACAGTGGAGGGGGATGTTTTAGTCGGTATATCACCATTCCGACGGCACCGGCATGTGTGGGAGTCCGACACACGAGACAGCCCACGGGGCCGACTTACGGTGCGTAATTTGCATTTTTACCCCCTCCTAAAAAAAAACAAAAACACATAAACTAGCTGAATTTATACAATCTAAACTTTCTAAATTAATCAATACGACTAATTCACACGTCAAAGATAGTTTCCAACTAAAACATTCACTTTCTGACATCTTAATTCCACTCAACTACAAATTGGTCTCGTTTGATGTTGTTTCTCTCTATACCAACATCCCATTACAACTTGTTATTCAAAGCCTTCAAAAAAGATCAAATCTATTTTCTAAAACATTTCCTTTCAACGAAATAATTAAAGTCATAGAATACATCATGTTCTCAACTTTCTTTACATTTCAAAATAAAATTTACCAACAAATATCAGGGTTACCAATGGGCTCATCTCTGGCTCCAATACTATCTAACATCGTCATGATTGATCTTGAAACAAATTGTCTGGAAAAATTAAAATTTTCGTTACCACTATATAAAAGATATGTTGATATTATTATTGCTCTACCAACAGACAAAATTGAATCCACCAAAAAGATTTTTAACTCATCTAACTCAACATTACAATTTACATCAGAAAATGAAGTAGATAAAGAATCCCGTTTCTTGATATACTTTTAATCCATAAACAAAATTCAATTATCACAAATTGGTATAGGAAACCAACATGGTCAGGCAGATTCATAAATTTCTTTTCACACCACCCACTTTCCCAAAAAAGCCATAGTTTACATGCTAGTTGATAGAGCAATAAAATTATCTCATTCTTCATGTCACAAAGAAAACCTCAAACTTATTAATAACACGATGACACAAAATTGCTATCCGATCTCTTTCACAGAAAAATAATAAAACATCGGCTTTCCGCAATCAACAATCAAAAAAAGAATGACAACAATTTTGATTCTTCCAGACTAATGAATGTTCCTTACACAAAAAAACACCCATCATCAACCAATTCGTCTTTTCCACCAATAAAACATAACATTAGTCACAAACAATAAACACAACATTTTATTGATTACTGGCTCCACCAAAGACAAAATAAATAACAACCAAAAATCAAACATAGTTTACAAAATCGATTGTAAGGATTGCAATGCCACATAAATCGGCCAAACCAAAAAATACCTTGAAACCAGAATAAAAGAACATAAAAATAGCCTAAAACATACTACCACAATACACGCAGCCTTAGCAGAACATGCAATAGAATAAAAACATGACTTTCAGTTCGACAATGTAAAAATTTTAAACAATGAAAATTGGCTCAAAAAAGAGTAATCCTAGAAATTATCCAAATTAAGGCACGCTCTAACGCCATAAATTTTAGAACTGACATACAAAAACTAAGCTCGATCTATAACTCTATTATACAACTATTAAAATATTTTACAATACATTACTTGACATAACAATTTTAAAATTATTGACACTATAATTTAATTTTAAATACTCTTAACATGATGCACTAATTTTATTTCTCTCGACACGTCACTGCCTGAAGGATCGTTCTCCCCCGATTCGCAAAATAAAGACTCTAATAAGCTTCACGAAATTAAGACACCACTCAGTTTCTCTCGAACTCTCCGTGATCACACAACTCAATACGTAACTGAGAAATGTAAATTTCGAATTTTTGTTTATTTTGGAAGAAAATAAAAAAAATCTTAAACCCAATAGGTAATCATCACAGTCATTTGATACTTTATTAAAATTTCGTTTAAATCAATCACGTACATTGAATTTTCACAATCAAAACACAAAACTTTCTTATAATTATTAATCCCTCACAGATGATAAAAATCGCTAAAAAACGATAAATTCTTCCATCTATTGAGTATACTCCAGCAAAACAGTATTTACTTCCATAAATACTCTTTTGAAATAACCTTCCAAATATAAGCAAAAGCTAGAAACATCAACAACATCGAGGTTAGTCGTTTCTCATATTTCATTTCTTTATAACACCAATGAATAAGAAGAATTAACGCAATACAAGAACTTATGCATATCAAATCAATATGGTTATAACCAAAACAGAATTAACATAACAGTTTTACAAAACGACACAACAATTTTATAACACAATCATAACATAAAACATTCGTGTATTTAATTCCTTCAAACTTGATTTGTAAAATTGGTGTATCAAAATTTATAGAGAAAAATATAATTTCTGAAGAGAACCCGACTCAAAGGGTTGAAACGTAAGAAAGCATCATTTATTTCCATCGCTGACCTTGGAAAACCTCTATTGGCCGGACTGAAGCCGGATCTTCAACTAGCAACTTGTCATCAACACGGCCGCACACATCTTTGACTCATTAATTCTCATACTTTCATCAAGCGATAAAGCATTATCCCCAAAAACAAGCCAATCATCCATCCGGCTTCGAATCGTTAGATGAGATGGTCTCGTTGGTAGCGTTCCTGGCTTCGGTCCGCAGGGGCGCGGGATCTTTCCCCGCGCTCAGTGCTTTTTTTTAAAATTATTATTACTATTAATTCTTATTTGATTATTTTAATTAGTTATTATTATTATTTTAATTAGTTATCTTTTAGTGTCGAAAAATTTATCGCGCACTCCGATCGCTTATTTTATTAGTTTGTACGTTACTTTAAATGCAATAATAAATCTAAATTAAAACTTATTTATCTTCTAAAAAATTGTTTACGCTTTACTCACACCCGTCCCTATGTCAAATAAATTGTAATTCATAAAAGTAAGCGGAAATATATTTATATTCGTGTTATTATATTCATTCTCAAACTTTCATCAAGCGATAAAGCATTATCCCCAAAAACAAGTCAATCATTTATCCGGCCGCGAATCGTAACTGCCAGAAAGTGGCATTTTTATATGTTTTTACATTTACAGGTAATTTTCATTGTAATGGGGTGAATTTTTTATTTGTGAACACCCACCATTGACAGAACAAAAAAAATTTAATCGTAAAACATCATGAGCAGTTTTCCTATTTTCAGAATAATGTTCTTTCAATGAGCGTGTTTCACGAATAAACAATTCGCCCCATACAAAAAGAAATTTATAATTTAAAAAAAAAACAGGAAAGTACTGAGCGCGGGGAACGATCCCGCGCCCTACGCTAGGAACGCTACCAACGGGACCATCTTATCGCTTGTGTTAAAAATGCACTTTCTGGCACTTACGATTCGCGGCCGGATAGATGATTGACTTGTTTTTGGGGATGATGCTTTATCGCTTCATGAAAGTATGAGAATGAATATAATAATACGAACATAAATATATTTCCAAAGATAAACCTAACAAACGAAGCTATTCAGACAAGCACGGTCTCACGCTAGGTCAGAGTGTCCGAGCCTCGTTCAATCACTTTCACCCTGTCAACTGATATACACCGATTACAAAAATTCAGGGAACAGTAAAGTTTCCAAATTTTTTAGTATGGAAAAATGGTCGTATGGAAAAAAATGGGGTTTCAAAGCTTGAAATCTCTAGTTTACGAATTTCATCGGTAAATTTTTTTTAAGCAACACCTTCAGCGTGAATCTAAGAAATACCGCGAGGCAAAAATTTTCGATTTTTTTTTCCAAATCGTCCACGGGCTCAAAAATATTTTTTGAGCTTGATCAATACTGGGGTCATTTAGCCTGATTCTTCAGCTTCAAAGGATAAAAATTCAAAATTTTGAAAAAAAAAATTCTCCAAAATTTTGAATTTTTTTCTCTTTCCAAGATTTAAAGGAAAGTTATGACGAAACTGTGAGAAAAAATAACGGAAAACGTGTTTCTTTTTTCATTTTAATCATCATTAATTGACATTTAAAGAACAATAAAAGTGTTTCTTCAATTTTTTATAAAACTTCGACACTTCGGTACGAAATAACGGTTCAGCCGATCAATTTTAAATTGTGGGGGGTCTTTGGGCATGTATTGAAATTTAAAAAAAAACCTAGAAACACGAGTCATTTTTGCATTATTTGCAAAGTTGACGTGGATTTTTCAAAACGGAAAAAACGTAATTTTCTCGGACTTTTTCAAATCAATATTAAGGTTAAAAAAATTCTTTTAAGTACTGAAAGGTGTTTTTAGAGAATTTTTTCCAGTTTACGAAACCCATCTTTAGCTCGCTGTACGATCATTTGTTCATGAGATATTGATGATTTACGAAAAAAGCTCCTTTGATCTTTAAACGCCGATATCTCAGCGACAAATAGTCGTATAGAGGTCCAAAAAATACCGCTTTGAAGCTGAAGAATCAGGCTTAATGAACCCAGAATTGATCAAGCACAAGAAACATTTTTGTTGAGCCGGTGGACGATTTTGAAAAAAAAATCGAAAATGTTTGCCTTGCGCTATTTCTTAGATTCACGTCGAGCGTGTTGCTTAAAAAAATGTTTAGCGGTGAGATTCGTAAACTAGAGATTTCAAGCTTTTTTTACGATACGATGACTCCATTTTTTTAACGATACGACCATTTTTCACGAAGTTACAGCTATTCAAAAATCAATGAAAATAATTTGAAATTTTACCGTTCCCTTAATTTTTGTAATGAGTGTATTGCTATATTAACGGATGCACCTGACTCACCACGCACATTGTTCGCATTTTCGAATACACTTGTTCTCTATTGGAGTTCAGAATTCGATATCTATTCCGCATTATATGCTTGCTCAGAGAGATCATTTGGCCTGCGGGAGAAGCCGCGACTTCAGCCCTACCCGTCAGTCACGGATCATACTATCCAGTGCATAGGTAGTACACTCGGTGGCCGTCGTATGGCGCTGGATTTTAATCTTTGTTCACAATTGTTTTTCACTTTTTACGGGAATATAGATGTATGTAACGCGAGAGGCGTTAAGGCCATGTATAATACGCTCGGGCCGCTTCGACATTTTGAACCCTAATTTCGACCAAACGATGCAATCAATTGAGATGAAATTTCCTGTGTACATGCGATATTGTAGCAGAGAGAGCCTGACGATCGAAATTTTTGCAAATTTCGAAAATGAACTTTACAAATCGCAGTTACTATAGGATGAATTGTGAATTACTAACCGATGCACCGAGTTCACGAACATCTCGAGACTGTTAGTGCATCAGTTTTCCCACTGGCAGCGATCCCGCATGGTGAACATGCACAAATATGTACGCTTCACACACGGACTTGCAGCAATCGTTGCCATGGCCTTTCTGTTCTTTGCTGTAGTGTGAGTGGCAGACGGTTGCTGCGACATCTGGCGGTAGTTTGCAGTGGCTCGAAGTGAAAAACTACGAATTCTGCAATACCGTCGTGACCGCGTCGAAATTTCTCAGCGTGTGTATGGCCTCAGGGGTTAAAGTATGTCGATATTCTATCGCGCACTTTGTGAACCGCAGTCTATTCCCAAGGACTTGGGATTTTCCGGTGAAAGCTAATAAAAATTATTCGATTGAGAGAAAAAATGCATTGCTAGATGAGCTTAAATAGACGTTAATTTAAGAACAAAAGCATGTTAAAATAGAGCCACAACAGTAATACAAATATTGTTTTAAAATATTTAAATAGATGATATTTGATCATTTCCATTGCAGGTTTGCGGAACATCGATATCAGTTATTAATAAAATCTTGATGGAAGAAAAGAAAAGTATTTATACCAATTTGTTGCAAAATACATATCAATTGTACGTTTTCGATATAACCTCAAATAATTACATAGACGTTTATGCTTCGGCATATATATTACTAATCAAAATTCGACTTCGAGCTTCCGATAAATTCCGCTACTTCGTTTTCGAAAAACGATATATCAGTGCCCGCAGCTTAGCACAATTTCTTCTGAACAGTAAAAAAAAACACGCTTCATTGCTTAGTTTACATTTTTTTCTAGACAACGACGTGCAATAAAATTTAGTATCCTTTCAAATTAAACGCAGTTCATTATCCTTTAAACTTGATCCGTAAAACGCTCGACCCTCTTTACTCGGATAAAAGAAGTCCAGCAATTTGTACTCCCGCGCTCTCAGCCTCACGCATAATCGAGAAGAGAATGGTGCAGAATCCATAATCCTCTTATCAACCCCCAATTCAAATCACCGTTGATGTGTAAAGAATCGTCCACGTATGTATCTTGTTCCCGATGCTGTATACACGTGTATACAGGTACGTCGAAAACTTTAGACTGACCTGTCTACCGCGGTCTCACGACAAAAGCAGAACTCTCCGCGTGCACGCGTTAGAAACACACACGTAGGACAAAGGGAGGACTGATGGTGAGTCAGGTTAGAGGAGCAGTATCGTTGCCAGCAGCCAAAGTCTCATGGGAATTACGCGAAACGACGTTAGTTTCTCGGGTTGTTGAATTCTCTGCGACCCTCGGCCCCTGCCTCTCCTCACATTTCGCACGTCCCTTTTGTCATGTTCCACGTGTGTATATATATATATAATCACGTGTACACACGTATGTAGCCGCGATGAACTCTGCGATACTTGTTCCCAAACTAAACAACCTGCCACCGGAAATATTTTCCCGCTATTGGCGATAGAGAAGGCTTCGCTCGGTCGACCTTCACGCCCCAGAAACTCACTTCCGATTGCATGGTTGTGTTCATAGATGAAAAGTGAGTGAGAGGGAGAAAGAGAAAGGTGAAAATCGTAACAAAGTTTCCAGACCCTCATTTGTCGCGTGACCGATCTTATTTGGCAAACGGAGTGCTTCATATTAATTCGTATATGTATGTAGTACCTAGAAGACCGAGGAATACTCGTTGAGGTCATAAGAAATTTTATTTTTTGTTATATCACGCCCAAGGTTTGTTATACTAATGTACGACAAAATCAGCAACAAAAATCATATAAGTCTAACGAGGGCACAGTCCGGGAGGTGCATCGAGTTAAGGGTACCGACTCACCGTGCTTATAGTGTGAGCAGGTACTAATCAAACCCTATAAGCATTAGGTGCCAACACGGCCCCGTTTCCGAGAAATCGCGGGTTAAAGTTCACCAGACTCTTTTATGATTCGTAAGGCGCAAGCAGTGAAGCAACAGAGCGAGTAGCCGAGCGGTCAGCGAACGAGACTCTCGGCCGGGCAGCACGAGTTCAAATCTCGTCAATTTTTTTTTTTTCATTTTCCTTGTAATTTTTTCATTATTATCGAATACGTGAGCTACCAGTTGAGGATTGATTTTGATTTTTTTCTGAATGGAGTGACGTGCAGGAAGTGTTTCAATGAAGTACCAGGAAATATAGAAAGTAGATAGAATAATCTGCTTTATTATTTGAAAATTCGGATATCTGATGAATATTCCGTGAAAGTAGTTTGGGTAAACCTTATGTTCACATTCCATGGAAGTTTCTCGGCAGGGTCATAACAATTTTATACCCGTCGGTCCCATGGGGCATTGATTCGGCGAAATTCGTGGACGGCCCGTGACCGTTGGTATTCTACTATTCATTGTCACCCCCCCCCCCTGCCGTTCCACGAATGCAGTACCCTGGTTTGTGTGTGAGTGTTGAGTGTTCGATCGGCCAAAAAGAACGCACCTCGTTCGTTGAGCGCGTCCTTTCGGGGTGTGCAGACGTTTTGAAATAGAGGAGAGGGCAAGCAGTTCGCAAGAGACTAGTGAATCCAATAACGGTGATATTGAAGATTTGGTGAAAGACCACAGAAGTAATCGGTTATGGCTTCCAGCCAACGAGGAAGAAAAACAAGAATTGGATGACGGAATATATTAACTACGAAAGCTATTGATTAAACACAAATTCATAGTTGAATCGGAAAGCTCCAAGATCAGTGAACGGTCTGCATTAATCGGCAGAGAGTTGTTCAAGCGCTTTCTGGATATGTACGGAAGTATGGTGTTTACTGAACAGGAAGAGTTATTCTCCAACGCAGAAGAAGAAAGCGCTGGTCTTGGAACAGGCAGTGAAGAAACCGTTGCAAAGAAAAAAGAAAGATGGAACAAGACATTACTTCTTCGAAATCCAACGAAGAATATGAGGTAGACGCGCGCAACGAAATTCCATTTGCTGTAAAAATCAAGGCCGTGGAACTTGCTTACTTACATCCACAGTGGCTCTTAGCAACTTTGCAAAAACACTCAACAAGTCTATTGAAAAGCAAAACACAGTTGTCAAAGTGGAGAACTCAAATTGAACAAGGTGGTACACGGAATGACAAATTAGAAGTAATCAATTCTTATGTTTATGGTCGGTTTATCGAGGCGAGGTATCAGATAGTAGACCTAGTAAGAACTCGAATGCTCCAACAGTGGGCACTGGCTGCTGCCTTTCAATTTTTTTATGCAAACTTTGAATGCAGAGATTCAGATTCTTGGATAAATCGTTTTGAATCTAATTGTAAGCATCATATATCGTAACGACACGTCACAAAGTACGTCAGTCAAAAGGACACAAGAACATTAGACGAATTGATGGAAAACGCTTCAAAATATCAATAACAGACAAGTAAGATGGTGCAGCAATTCGACCCTGATTGCGTTATAAATAAAGATCAAACGGGATGTGGTCATATGATAAGCAGCAGGCGCACTTTGTCACATAAAGGTAAAAAGGTGATCGAAATTGCCGCGGGACAAATGAACAAACTGATGCACTCTTATACCGCACAATATGCTATCACGTTATGTGGCAAGTTGCCCAAAGTATTCGTTTGTCTCGAAGAAGTCACCGGCAAATTCAGCCCCCGAGTGCAAAAAGAAGTGGACGAATATATGTCGCAGTACCCAAATGTTCACATCACGTCGACGAAATCTGGAAAACTACAAATAAACACATACGAAGAGTTTTTGGATCAAGCAATACAGCCGTATGTAGAAACCAATCCATTCCTGTACATTCTTGGCTCGTGGGATGGTCAAACCTCCACCGATTTACACCAAAAAAAAATGTTGACGAGATTTGAACCCGAGCCGCCCGGACGAGAGTCCCGTTCGCTGGCCGCTCTGTTGCTTCACCGATTGCGCATTACGAATCATAGAGAGTCTGGTAAACTTCAACACGCGATTTCTCGGAAACGGGGCCGTGTTGGCACCTAATGCTTATTGCGGGGTTTGATTAGTACCTGCCCACACTGTAAGCACGCGAAGTCGGTACCCGTAACTCGATGCACCTCCCGGACCGTCCCATTGTAAATCAAATTCATTTAATTATCCGCAGATTATTCGTTTGCAGGAATCGATATGAGTATGTAACGCCCTTAATGAGTTTTTCCATCGTCGAAACCCAGCCAGTGGCTTCTCGTGCATCCGAAAATTATAGGTTTGCCTAATTTTATGAAAATCTCAGGGACCGTTTTTAAGATAAAATTTACAAATATGTTTCTTATTTGCGTTGAATAGTAAACAATCCCTATAAATAGTATGTATGTGTGTCTGCATTACACCACAAATGTTGGCTGAAGTGAGACGATCTTTTCATCAGAGAAGAGATAAGTGCTCACAAATCGAGGGTAATTTTTTCGAACATCTTCTGAAGGATCATCCAAACCAAAGTTGGTAAATCGTTTAAATGTGATTACTCTGATTTGATTCGATTTTTCGAGTATTTTCTCTCCTTGCGTGACTAGAAAAATCTTATATTGTAGGTTACTAAACTCGTTATGACATCAGTAATGTCATGAAAAAAATGCATGGTTCGTTAGAAAAAGTGGGGTTCACCTTGATGCAGAATTGGCCCGCCACCGAAAAAAATTATGATAGTCCCGCAAAACGTCCTTCCCAAACAATACAACTTTCATCTGAAACCTTTTTTGCTATCACCAATAGATTGATGAGTGCTATTGCTCTGTAACACTTCAAATGCTCAGCCCTGTATATCGATAAAATATGGTCTTATGTCTGAAAGTAATTTTGAAAATGAGTAATTCAATTGTCACTTGTTCCCAGATGTTTGGACATCCAAGGTGGAGTGGCCAGCGAATCTGGAATTTCCGAAACGGTCCAACAAAATAACACAAGAAGATGGGCACATGGACATCAAAGTGACGTTTCAACACTTCGGTGCGCTTCTTTGATTCTGTTAAAAGTCATTTGGATGGTAAAGCATTAAAAATGATTACATATGTATTTTTTTTTGTATAAAGCGATGAAAAATCTACCGTGGGTAACTTTGAGGAAAAAAAACGACGAAGTAAACCACGCCTTTGTTTTTTGGTCTCCCAACCCACATTCAAAAGGTGTTATTAAGGTCATTAAGTTGAATGAGACAGGTACAACTTCGAAGTGGGAATAATATTAGGGTTTACTTGTTTTTTCTATTTTTACAAAATAACAAGCTTAACGGGATGAATCATTATCTACTTCAACTCCCTTATCGCCGTTATTTTTTCTAACAATATGTTTACAACGCTGATTCAAAATATTTCCACAAACCCTAAATTTATGTTTTTTTAGTGTTTCGAAACTATCATGTTTGCCATAGAGGGTAAATCACCCCCTCAAGTGTCCTTTTCATGCGCGGTCCAACACTTTGCTCTCCTATATTCCATTGGAATTGCTACTATTTTATCTGAAATATGACCTTTATGTTTGACTATTCTTGCGTCGAACTTTGCACTGGCATTGAGCATCCGGAGTAGTGGGGGGGGGGGGGGGGGGCAGCAGCAGCTACCTCCTGCTCAAATCTATCAGTACTCGAGTTTTCGAGCTTCGTACTTCGAAGCTTCAAGCTATCAGTACTCGAATTTTCATGGCGGAACGTCTACCCCTCTATTTACGGAATAGAGTCGAAGGCGTCTATATAGAAACATCTTTTTAGTACAAGCCTAAACGCAGTGTTCGTGTATGTCGGAACAAAGATGCGCTTTAATGAAGCACTAGATCCGGTACCAGACAACGGGTAATGCATTTTTCATAAGGCATGCGTATTTCATTGTATTCCGGTTTATTTAACTATGCCTTTCAACAAAAATTACATTTCAAGACAGTAAACAGAGGAGAAAGTAATTTACCGTCAGCGTTTATTATAGGTTGGGCCTTGTAGTTCTTAGTTGTTGAAGGGACTGATTTGACAATACATTCAACTTTGTAAGATCATTCTTGTGTTAAAGTTTGCGACGAATGGATTTCCAGTTGGAAACATAACAATACATTTTCTTTTCTACACTTTTCGATTAGTAGTACAACACCACATACAACTTTTTCTCCATTTTTCTGTATAAGGGATTTTCCTCCACAGTTCTTCACGTTACGAATTTATCATTTTTTCTGGATACAACACGATGCTGTTGCTTTAATTTCCTTAGTTAATTGGAAATTGAACGAACTTACCTTAAGTGAAGTTCGATTGAAATTGTGTGAGCTGTCTCGTCCGAATATATCAACACGTAGTCACGCTAGCTGCACTACCAATTGTCACAGTTATGTTTAAAAAAAATCAATAAAATTTGCGTGGCCTCGATCTAGGAGGCTCCTGTTTACCGATCTTCATTATATTTTAAAGCCCTTAAATCGCCGTTTCTTCATAAGGGTGCATGGGTTAAGAATTTACGAAATTTTTTGGAAGGCAAGTGATATATTCGGACGAGACAGCTCACACAATTTCAATCGAACTTCACTTAAGGTAAGTTCGTTCAATTTCCAATTGTATTTCGCTGTCTCGTCCTCTATATCAACACGTAGTTGTTTAAAGCGTGTGGCGATTTAAGATATGACCTCATAAAAGTCCCTTTCCTACGCGGACGTTGGGTAGAACTTTTTCTTTATTGAGAAGGTAACTAAACTTTAAACATTGTTAACAATTACAGATGCAAAATTAGCTGAACGAAGCATAGACCGATTATAGAATCGGTTGAACACCTTTGATTTCTCTGTCCAGCCCGCCGTTCTACGGATTACCTCAATATTTACCCCTTTGCGAGCTGCGAACGATGTAGCTGCATGGCGGGTGCTATGTGCGCTGAAAATTTGGGTATCAATACCCGCTTTTTCGAGTGAATCTTTAATCCACCGACTAATCGTTTGACATGATGCTTGTCGATGAGGTCGTCTAAACGTGATTAACATATTGGACTCGTTTTGTCGCAGCTTTGTGGTTTGTTGTATGTATTGCTGTAGAACCGATGCAGCACAAAGGACTGGTTTTTCCTTGAAAAAGGGGATATTCAAGAGAGGCTGGTCCCTATCGCGTCCGGACGTTTTTATGCGATCCGGTATTTTTATTTGAGCCAGAGTTTCCGTAAACGTAATATTTTCTGTCTTTATTAGGGACAGTGTTTGGACCCGCTGTGCAGTGATCAGGGCAAGTAATGTCACTAATTTCTTTGTGAGGTTTTCCAATGACAATTCTGTGTTGGGATACAGTGTCGCTAGGTAATTTAGGACTGGGTGTGGATCCCAGATGAATGGATATTTTGGTTTTTGCGGTTTTGTTACTGAGATTCCTTTGAAAAACCGTAGAATTCTTGAATCTTTTCCCAGTTCGTTTGATGATAAAAGGGAAATTGCCGATCTATACATGTTCAGTGTGCTATAGGAGTTTACTTCCCTGGTAAGAGAAGCAAATCATTGTAGGGCTCGAGGAACGGAGTACTCAAATGGAGAAACCTCTTTTTCTTGACAAAAAATCCACCAAAGTCGCAGTGCTTTGTTGTATTGTTTGATCCTTCCGTCCGACCGAGATTCCAACATAATGATCGATGCTTCATCCGGGACACCTCTTAGTTCAAACGCTTGCCTGATAAGCGAGCGGCAACCAGGGTAAGCGTCGTGTCCAATGGGTGAGAACCTCTGAAAGGGCAGGTAAGCAAGCTTTCGTGTGGCTCAAGAATGATTTCCTCGGATATTATTAGAGATTTAAACAGGGGAAACCACGGTTGTGTCGGCCAGTAAGGAGCGACCACTACCCCCTCTGCATTGTCCATTTGGATTTTTTGCAACACCCGAAGTACCATTGAAAAAGGTGGGAAGGCGTAAAAATTATATTCCGACCATGAAACAGTGAACGCATCTATTGTGATCGCGTCCGGATCTCTGTGCCATGAGATGAATTTTCGACATTTTGCGTTTACGTACGATGCAAAAAGGTCTATTTGAAATTTTCCGAACCTTGATTGAATTTTATTAAAAGCCCAATCTCCTAGTTCCCATTCTGTTTCTCGTGGCACGATCCTTGACTCTTTATCGGCTTCTATATTTTCTTTAGAGCAGATATATGAGGCGAATATCCATATTTCTCGCTCTTCACACCATTTCCAGATGTTTTTGCACAAATTGCTGAGTTTCGGGTGCTGTACGCTTCCCATCCTGTTTATATATGATATTGCGGTTGTGTTGTCGATTCTGAGCAGAATTTCACACTCTCGCTCTTCACTTGCGAAGCATTTGAGGCCGTAAAAGGCTGCTAGGAGTTCTAAAAAATTTATATGATGTTCTTGCTCGACTAGATTCCACCACCCATGTGCTTTTTTACCCTTGCAGAATGCTCCCCATCCAGACCGAGATGCGTCTGTGAATATTTCGAGCTCGAACTTGTATGATCTGATGGGTTGCTTACTGTCATTATGTTCCTGATCCACCAGTCTAGGTCTGATTTCAAGCTTTCCTTGAGGTTCATTTCTTTGTCAAAATTCTCTGTTTCTTTGAGCGCCTAGAACTTTTCGCGTTCGAATTGTTTAATATATAGCCATCCATAGTAGACAGCTGGAATTGCTGCAACGAGCACGCCGATGAACTGAGCAAACTGTCGAATTGTACATATTTTCTTGTTTTGGAAGGACGACGCTAATTTCAGAATTGATTCTCTCTTCTTTTGAGTCAGTGCAACTGTCATTTTTTGGGTGTCAAAAATAAAACCAAGATATTGGCACTGTTGGCTCGGTGTTAATTGGCATTTGTCACGATTTAGTATAAATCCTAGTGACTCAAATGTATAACTCGTCCATTCGACATTCTTTGAGCATTCAGCTTTAGACCTTGATATTAACAAGATGTCATCTAAATATATTACGGATATAAAACCGTTGGCTCTTAAATGTTGAACTACAGGTTTCAACAATTTTGTGAAGACATATGGTGCCGTACACAATCCGAAAGGCAGACAATTGAATTCAAAAATTGTTCCTTTATAGCTGAAACGCAGATATTTTCTAAAACTTTGCGCGACCGGGATCAAAAAGTATGCGTCCTTCAAATCGAGTGACGCCAGGAACCAATTCTTTGACAATAAGCGAAGGACTGTTCGTGTGTCTTCCATTTTAAAATGGCGAGGTGATATAAACTGATTTAGTTTGCGTAAATTCAGAATAAACCTCTTGCCCCCTGACGATTTATCTACTAAAAAATACGATGATAAAAATTGTCCTTCGCAGGGTTCGCACTGGACAATAGCCTCTTTTTTCCGCAAGTCGTTTATGGCTTTATCGAGGTGGATTTGCTCTTGTAGCGACCATTTAGACTCAATCGGGGGGTTATTTTGACAAACTTTTGATGTAAAGGGGATTTGGTAACCGTTAACGCATTCCAGAGCGAAACGATAGTAGAAGAGCTAGAGCGGTTCTAACCCAGGCATCTCAGGGGGGAGCGGGGCGGCGGGGTCCAGCGCGGGGAAGCCAAGTGCCTGGTGGAGGGGGGGTCCAGCGCGGGGACGTGACGTCAGAGGCATCTCAGGGGGGAGCGGGGCGGCGGGGTCCAGCGCGGGGAAGCCAAGTGCCTGGTGGTGGGGGGGGGGGGGTCCAGCGCGGGGACGTGACGTCAGGGGTCTCTGTGGAGGGGGTAGCCATGTGGTCCGAAGAGTGACTGTCGGGAGGGGAAAACCGTCGTCGACGAGTGTTTTGTGGGGGCGGGGGTCAGGTAGTGGTGAGTGACCGTTGAAAACCCATAAATCTCCTAATTTATTATAGGCGCAAAAAAAGATTAGCATCGATGCAGTGTTTTTCTTTCTACACTATTTAGTCCGTGTGAAAATAAAAAACACACACACACACACACACGATGTGTACATGTAATGGTCATATATGGGTAGGCAAATTTCGTTAATTTGAAGCGATACATGAAGAGGACGGCTTTTTTTCCCTTAACTATCCCTGTGGGGTAGGCATCTGCTGTCCAGAAAAGTGTGCACTCGTGGAGGTGAAAGCTAGCCAGGCTCGCCAATCATTGACTTTCGCGATCTCTACAGAACAGCGTCTAGGTCATGGAGACTGAACTTGTGTATTATACAGAGCATCATAGAGTTTTCAATATATGTTGCCGCATGTTCCAGTATGTATGAAGTCTGTCACGAATCATAGGGCTCTTCGCAGAGCAACATCAAACCTATTCAAGTGATACTTGAAGCTTTACAATACTTACCAAATCAGCCATATTCTTAAGGCATATTTTTCCACGTCGACGTTCGAAGCCACCCTCCGAGCATAGGGAACATTTTGAAAAAATAACATTCCGCTCAAGTAATGTCTTGACTATCCGAAACACATATACGAAAACGAGGTATTTATTACAATTTTTTTGCCTTTTATTTATATTTATTTTATTTTATTTTAATTTTATTTATTTATTTATTTATTTATTCATTTTTTTTGCTCCCGTTGAACCCCGACCGGCTCGTTCTGGGTATGAATTTATTCCTCATGCTTGCTGCGATAAAAGATATCAACGTGATATTAAAAAAATCTGATGGAGGTGATTCTATTACATTTTCCGAGCTAGAAGGGAACGACAAAAATATTTTCTGATGGGAGACCGTTTTTAATCATCGGCAGCGCTCAAAAGTGGTCACACTTTGAATGAAGCAGTGAGTTAACATATCTCTCTGGGAAGACTTTTCAACTCGTTAATATGGAGAACAACAATAAACCATCAGAAGAAATCTTGCACAACCAAGCCACGCTCTTAAGTTCGATCGACGACTTTGCTGTGTGGAGGCAACAGATCGTCGAGTTCATCGAAGTACTGAAGACGCAAAGCCGAATTAAGCGCCAACGATTATCAACTAAACATCAATAGTCATTGATAGGCCAAATACCGCATCTGGAAGGATTGAAGTATTCCATGTACAGGCATTTTATATGCATGGGTGTAGGACACATCGGTGATGGGTTAATGTAGCGAGAACTCGACTTGAACGCGTGATGGCCTATACTTTAACCCCGGCTCGATGAATTTCAACAACGTGGAAGTGGTTGAGCTTTACGAAAAATACGTAATCTTACAATAAATGTGAATAAGTATAAATCAATACGCGTTGAATGTTATATCCCATTGCCGCGGGAAATAATGATTATGAGGGCTGCGATTAATGTGCAATCAAGAGATAATACACGGTTCGCATGGGTGACAGTCACAGCTTTATACCCAGCTGAACGAAACAGTGACCACGGATCTTCTTACATGCATTATTCAACGGTATTGAATCTATCGAATATTGGATTCCCAGTAACTATAGGTCAAATTAAAAATTGAAAAATTGTGCTTCAAAACAATTTATCCATCAATGTGTCTACCACCGAAGAAGACATTGCTCCGATACGCGAGGCTCAACATAAGAAAAAGAAAAGCATATCAATTTGCTATACATACAAGATACCGAAGATAACAATGTATAACATATCACATAGATAAAGAACCTATCAAGCCTCGTGAGCGCAAAACAGAGGCACCCATTAAAAAATATATATATGCCATCGGTGTGTGAAGTTAACACAATTATTATACCGTCATATGTGCTAGACGAATTAAACAACGATCCAGTATTTCGCAGGTGTCTGCATTACTTTAGATCAACGGATAAACTACAATCACATAAGATCGATTATGGAGCAATAAAGCACTGCGCCATCCGACTATCAAATGATACTAATAAGTGGTTCCAAATCATCAACTCCAATCGGAAAGCAATACATCCATTCACTGTAGATGCTTATTTGGAGTGTTTTTTTTACTAATTATAGAGAGAAGATGAGAGTGTGCAAAGACTGATGGCGAGAACGTAGCAGAGGATATGTATCAATATCATGAAGCATTTACTATTGATTACCACATGTGTTTTTCATATGATGAATCTCTATCATAGTATCGATCACATCACAGCGTCGATTTCATATCATAGTTCGTGACAGAACTGGAAAAACTGTGCATAAAATACATTTTCTACGAAAATTAATGCTCGTCATGAGTTAATTCTGATACCTTCACGCTATGGCAATAATTGTGCATTCAGTCATCATCAACCACTAGAGGTAGAAGTTGAATTACGCAAGATACAATGGCATATGCCCCAAATAATTCTAGATGAGATCAATAAATTATCATTACTTCGAACATTGGAAAGTTGGCGATACTTGAATATGAGTTTTCGCTCTTGGGATCTATACGACTGTCCATCGCTCCAAAGCACAACGAAACATCCATGGACCGTAAAAGCTGCCTCCCAAGTAGAGCAACCAAAATAGGTAATTGGTGCGGTGCAGACTGGTAAAAAGATAATGTATGGTAAAGGACATTATATTATTCACCGACTGCAAAATCACAAGTGCTAAACTTTATCTCAATTCCGCATTCTTTTCTCAAGATGATTCGAATTAGGACTTCAAAAAAGTTTCGACATTTTGTTCAATATGTACTCTCGATTTTGTAAATACCATTGTGACTGCAATAGTGATCGTTCTTTACTAACCATCGCCAAGTCTTAATGTAACGGCCCTCCCACGGTTAATGATTGATCACATCAGAACGAGCCTGTAAAGAAGATGCTACCGTAGATGTGTGAATAGAGTTCGAATGCAAAGAAGATTCACCACTGAATACAACTGCATATTGTTTGAATCTTACATGATCGCATTGTTGAATATTGTCCATCGACCGACATTATCCATAAAATTGCATAGATCGGTAAAATCTGCGATATACGAAGCATCATGGTTGATTCGCAATCATCATGGTCGAAAGTGGGCATATGGAAACGTTCCATATAGCATGGCTGAAGGTTCAATAACAGCTGAAGTTGAAGGTTCAACGGACGGCGATATGTGTCCTATCGTATATGTTGAGGGTCATGAAAAACAAGAATGGCTAGCTGATATAATAAATATGAAAAATGAGCTATTTATTGAGTCGTTGAATATAGACTTTGACGATATGGATGTCTCAAGTAAATTAGATGGAAGTTTTACTCTACGATGTGAAAAGCATAAAAACAGGTGTGCCTTACAAAATGTATTTAAAATATTCAATGGGTGGCTGAATCATAAAGATTCATGCAAACAAGAGAAATGTAACATTATGTACTTTTTATTCTCCTCACCCCGTACTTAGTTATGTCCGCAACACCTGATATCGGATTGTGCAACTGAATACAATATTACTTTCGAATGTGAAACTCATTTTTTTGTATGGAATTTGATTGAAAATAATTTAATATAATCGCCCAATGATAATCGAAGACATTTATCAGTATACGTTCGGTAGATCTTCGTGAACCGTTTGTTGGAAGTTTGCGAGGCATTCGAAGATTTTCGATAGTCGTTCGTGAAACGTTTCATAGACTTCCGAAGACATTCATAAGACTTTCGAAGCCATTTAAGTGACGTTAGAAAACATTCACAAGGCGTTTGAAGACACACATGAAGGGTTCAAAGGGTTTCAAGAGACCTTCTACGACGCTCATGAGGCGTTTAAAGATCTTCGTGAGACATTCAAGAGACTTTCAAAAACGTTCACAAGACGTTTGAAGACATTCATGCGAGGTGCGAATACCTTCGGAGACTTTCGAAGACGTTCAAGAGATCTGCGACGATATTTATAATACGTTTAAAGACATCGATGAGGGGTTCGAAGATGTTTAAGAGACTTTAAAAGACATTCACAAGGGGTTTTAAGACGTTCAAGAAACATTCGAATACGTTCAAGAGACTTTCGACGACATTCATAACACGTTCGAAGACATTCATGAGGGATTCGAAGACGCTTAAGAGAGGCTTTCAAAGACATTCACGAGAGGTTTGTTCAAAATACATTCATAATACGTTTAAAGACATTCAAGAGACGTTCGAAAACATTCATAAGACGTTTGAATACACGCATGAGGGGTTCAAAGAGTTTAAAGAGACTTTCTACGACGATCATGAGACGTTTGAAGATGTTCGTGAGACATTCAAGAGACTTTCGAAAACGTTCATAAGAAGTTTGAAAACATTCATGAGAGGTGCGAAGACCTTCAGAGGCTTTCGAAGACATTCAAGAGATCTTTGACAATATTTATAATACGTTTGAAGACATCGATGAGGGGTTCGACGGCGCTTCAGAGACTTTCAAAGACATACACGAGGAGTTTGAAGATGTTCAAGAAACTTTCGAATACGTTCTAGAGACTTTCGACGACATTCATAATACGTTTGAAGACATTCATGGGGGTTCGAGGACGCTTGAGAGACTTTCAAAGACATTCACGAAGGGTTCGAAGACGTTCAAGAGACTTTCGACGACATTCATAAGACGTTTGAAGACTTGCATAAGGCCTTCAAAGAGTTTCAAGATACTTTCTACGACGATCATGAGACGTATGAAGATGTTCGTGAGACATTCAAAAGACTTTCGAAAACGTTCATAAGAAGTTTGAAGACATTCAAAAGAGGTGCGAGGACCTTCAGAGACTTTCGAAGACATTCAAGAGATCTTTAACGATATTCATAATACGTTTGACGATATCGATGAGGGGTTCGACGACATTTTAGAGACTTTCAAAGACATTCACGAGGGGTTTTGAAGACGTTCAAGAAACTTTCGAATACGTTCAAGAGACTTTCGACGACATTCATAATACGTTTGATTACATTCATGAGCGGTTCGAAGACGCTTGAGAGACTTTCAAAGACATTCCCGAGGGGTTCGAAGACGTTCAAGAAACTTTCGACGGCGTACATAATACGTTTAAAGACATTCATGTGGGGTTCCAAGACGCTTGAGAGACTTTCAAAGACATTCACGAGAGGTGCGAAGACATTCAGAGACTTTCGAAGATATTCAAAAGTGCTTTGACAATATTCATAATACGTTTGAAGACATCGATGAGGGGATCGACGATGTTTTAGAGACTTTCAAAGACATTCACGAACGGTTTAAAGACGTTTAAATAACTTTCGAATACGTTCTAGAGACTTTCGACGACATTCATAATACGTTTGAAGACATTCGTGAGGGGTTCGAAGACGCTTGAGAGACTTTCAAAGACATTCACGAGGGGTTCGAAGACGTTCAAGAGACTTTCGACGACATTCATAAGACGTTTGAAGACCTGCATGAGGCCTCCAAAGAGTTTCAAGAGACTTTCTACGACGATCATGAGACGTTTGAAAATGTTTGTGAGACATTCAAAAGACTTTCGAAAACGTTCATAAGAAGTTTGAAGACATTTATGAGAGGTACGAAGACCTTCAGAGACTTTCGAAGACATTCAAGAGATATTTAACGATATACATAATACGTTTGAAGACATCAATGAGGGGTTCGACGACGTTTTAGAGACTTTCAAAGACATTCACGAGGGCTTTGAAGACGTTCAAGAAACTTTCAAATACGTTCAAGAGACCTTCGACGACATTCATAATACGTTTTAAGACATGCATGAGGCCTCCAAAGAGTTTCAAGAGACTTTCGACGACGACCATGAGACGTATGAAGATGTTCGTGAGACACTCAAAAGGCTTTCGAAAACGTTCATAAGAAGTTTGAAGACATTCATGAGAGGTGCGAAGACCTTCAGAGACTTTCGAAGACATTCAAGAGATCTTTGACGATATTCATAATACGTTTGACGATATCGATAGGGGAGTTCGACGACGTTTTAGAGACTTTCAAAGACATTCACGAGGGGTTTGTCTGGGTGCGCGCGCCCAAACAAACTCAAACACGTTCCACCAAAACTGTGAAAATCCCAAACGAACCGAAACAATTCCAGCGAAACTGAAACGCCATGAAAGTCTTCGGTTTATGGATGTCGTCGAAGATCGTATTATGCATGTTGTCGAAGATTTCTGAACGTCTTCGAAAGCCTCTTGAACGGCTTCAAACCTCCCGTGAATGTCTTTGTAAGTCGCTTAAGCGTCTTCGAACCCCACATCAATGTCTTCAAACGTATTATGAATGTCGTCGAAAGTCTCTCGAACGTATTCGAAAGTTTCTTGAACGTCTTCAAACCCCTCGTGAATGTCTTTGAAAGTCTCTAAAACATCGTCGAACCCCTCATCGATGTCGTTAAAAGTATGATGAATATCGTTAAAGATCTCTTGAATGTCTTCGAAAGTCTCTGAAGGTCTTCGCACCTGTTATGAATGTCTTCAAACTTCTTATGAACGTTTTCGAAAGTCTTTTGAATGTCTCACGAACATCTTCATACGTCTCATGATCGTCGTAGAAAGTCTCTCGAAACTCTTTGAAGGCCTCATGCATGTCTTCAAACGTCTTATGTGAGCCGTCAAAAGTCTCTTGAACGTCTTCGAACCCCTCGTGGATGTCTTTGAAAGTCTCTCAAGCGTCTTCGAACCCCACATGAATGTCTTCAAACGTATTATGAATGTCGTCGGAAGTCTCTTGAACCTATTCGAAAGTTTCTTGAACTTCTTTAAACCCCTCGTGAATGTCTTTGAAAGTCTCTAAAACGTCGTCGAACTCCCCTATCGATATCGTCAAACGTATTATGAATATCGTCAAAGATCTCTTGAATGTCTTCGAAAGTCTCTGAAGGTCTTCGCACCTCTCATGAATGTCTTCAAACTTCTTATGAACGTTTTCGAAAGCCTTTTGAGTGTCTCACGAACATCTTCATACGTCTCATGGTCGTCGTCGAAAGTCTCTTGAAACTCTTTGGAGGCCTCATGCATGTCTTAAAACGTATTATGAATGTCGTCGAAGGTCTCTTGAACGTATTTGAAAGTTTCTTGAACGTCTTCAAAGCCCTCGTGAATGTCTTTGAAAGTCTCTAAAACGTCGTCGAACCCCTCATTGATGTCTTCAAACGTATTATGTATATCGTTAAATATCTCTTGAATGTCTTCGAAAGTCTCTGAAGGTCTTCGTACCTCTCATAAATGTCTTCAAACTTCTTATGAACGTTTTCGAAAGTCTTTTGAATGTCTCACAAACATTTTCAAACGTCTCATGATCGTCGTAGAAAGTCTCTTGAAACTCTTTGGAGGCCTCATGCAGGTCTTCAAACGTCTTATGAATGTCGTCGAAAGTCTCTTGAACGTCTTCGAACCCCTCGTGAATGTCTTTGAAAGTCTCTCAAGCGTCTTCGAACCCCTCACGAATGTCTTCAAACGTATTATGAATGTCGTCGAAAGTCTCTAGAACGTATTCGAAAGTTATTTAAACGTCTTTAAACCGTTCGTGAATGTCTTTGAAAGTCTCTAAAACATCGTCGATCCCCTCATCGATGTCTTCAAACGTATTATGAATATTGTCAAAGCACTTTTGAATATCTTCGAAAGTCTCTGAATGTCTTCGCACCTCTCGTGAATGTCTTTGAAAGTCTCTCAAGCGTCTTGGAACCCCACATGAATGTCTTTAAACGTATTATGTACGCCGTCGAAAGTTTCTTGAACGTCTTCGAACCCCTCGGGAATGTCTTTGAAAGTCTCTCAAGCGTCTTCGAACCGCTCATGAATGTAATCAAACGTATTATGAATGTCGTCGAAAGTCTCTTGAACGTATTCGAAAGTTTCTTGAACGTCTTCAAAACCCCTCGTGAATGTCTTTGAAAGTCTCTAAAATGTCGTCGAACCCCTCATCGATATCGTCAAACGTATTATGAATATCGTTAAAGATCTCTTGAATGTCTTCGAAAGTCTCTGAAGGTCCTCGCACCTCTTTTGAATGTCTTCAAACTTCTTATGAACGTTTTCGAAAGTCTTTTGAATGTCTCACGAACATCTTCATACGTCTCATGATCGTCGTAGAAAGTATCTTGAAACTCTTTGAAGGCCTTATGCAAGTCTTCAAACGTCTTATGAATGTCGTCGAAAGTCTCTTGAACGTCTTCGAACCCTTCGTGAATGTCTTTGAAAGTCTCTCAAGCGTCCTCGAACCCCCATGAATGTCTTCAAACGTATTATGAATGTCGTCGAAAGTCTCTAGAACGTATTCGAAAGTTTCTTGAACATCTTCAAACTCCTCGTGTATGTCTTTGAAAGTCTCTGAAGCGCCGTCGAACCCCTCATCGATGTCTTCAAACGTATTATAAATATTGTCAAAGATCTCTTGAATGTCTTCGAAAGCCTCTGAAGGTCTTCGCACCTCTCATGAATGTTTTCAAACTTCTTATGAACGTTTTCGAAAGTCTCTTGAATGTCTCACGAACATCTTCAAACGTCTCATGATCGTCGTAGAAAGTCTCTTTAAACTCTTTGAACCCCTCATGCGTGTATTCAAACGTCTTATGAATGTTTTCGAACGTCTCTTGAATGTCTTTAAACGTATTATGAATGTATTTTGAACAAACCTCTCGTGAATGTCTTTGAAAGCCTCTCTTAAGCGTCTTCGAATCCCTCATGAATGTCTTCGAACGTGTTATGAATGTCGTCGAAAGTCTCTTGAACGTATTCGAATGTTTCTTGAACGTCTTAAAACCCCTTGTGAATGTCTTTTAAAGTCTCTTAAACATCTTCGAACCCCTCATCGATGTCTTTAAACGTATTATAAATATCGTCGCAGATCTCTTGAACGTCTTCGAAAGTCTCCGAAGGTATTCGCACCTCGCATGAATGTCTTCAAACGTCTTGTGAACGTTTTTGAAAGTCTCTTGAATGTCTCACGAAGATCTTTAAACGCCTCATGAGCGTCGTAGAAGGTCTCTTGAAACCCTTTGAACCCTTCATGTGTGTCTTCAAACGCCTTGTGAATGTTTTCTAACGTCACTTAAATGGCTTCGAAAGTCTTATGAATGTCTTCGGAAGTCTATGAAACGTTTCACGAACGACTATCGAAAATCTTCGAATGCCTCGCAAACTTCCAACAAACGGTTCACGAAGATCTACCGAACGTATACTGATAAATGTCTTCGATTATCATTGGGCGATTATATTAAATTATTTTCAATCAAATTCCATACAAAAAAATGAGTTTCACATTCGAAAGTAATATTGTATTCAGTTGCACAATCCGATATCAGGTGTTGCGGACATAACTAAGTACGGGGTGAGGAGAATAAAAAGTACATAATGTTACATTTCTCTTGTTTGCATGAATCTTTATGATTCAGCCACCCATTGAATATTTTAAATACATTTTGTAAGGCACACCTGTTTTTATGCTTTTCACATCGTAGAGTAAAACTTCCATCTAATTTACTTGAGACATCCATATCGTCAAAGTCTATATTCAACGACTCAATAAATAGCTCATTTTTCATATTTATTATATCAGCTAGCCATTCTTGTTTTTCATGACCCTCAACATATACGATAGGACACATATCGCCGTCCGTTGAACCTTCAACTTCAGCTGTTATTGAACCTTCAGCCATGCTATATGGAACGTTTCCATATGCCCACTTTCGACCATGATGATTGCGAATCAACCATGATGCTTCGTATATCGCAGATTTTACCGATCTATGCAATTTTATGGATAATGTCGGTCGATGGACAATATTCAACAATGCGATCATGTAAGATTCAAACAATATGCAGTTGTATTCAGTGGTGAATCTTCTTTGCATTCGAACTCTATTCACACATCTACGGTAGCATCTTCTTTACAGGCTCGTTCTGATGTGATCAATCATTAACCGTGGGAGGGCCGTTACATTAAGACTTGGCGATGGTTAGTAAAGAACGATCACTATTGCAGTCACAATGGTATTTACAAAATCGAGAGTACATATTGAACAAAATGTCGAAACTTTTTTGAAGTCCTAATTCGAATCATCTTGAGAAAAGAATGCGGAATTGAGATAAAGTTTAGCACTTGTGATTTTGCAGTCGGTGAATAATATAATGTCCTTTACCATACATTATCTTTTTACCAGTCTGCACCGCACCAATTACCTATTTTGGTTGCTCTACTTGGGAGGCAGCTTTTACGGTCCATGGATGTTTCGTTGTGCTTTGGAGCGATGGACAGTCGTATAGATCCCAAGAGCGAAAACTCATATTCAAGTATCGCCAACTTTCCAATGTTCGAAGTAATGATAATTTATTGATCTCATCTAGAATTATTTGGGGCATATGCCATTGTATCTTGCGTAATTCAACTTCTACCTCTAGTGGTTGATGATGACTGAATGCACAATTATTGCCATAGCGTGAAGGTATCAGAATTAACTCATGACGAGCATTAATTTTCGTAGAAAATGTATTTTATGCACAGTTTTTCCAGTTCTGTCACGAACTATGATATGAAATCGACGCTGTGATGTGATCGATACTATGATAGAGATTCATCATATGAAAAACACATGTGGTAATCAATAGTAAATGCTTCATGATATTGATACATATCCTCTGCTACGTTCTCGCCATCAGTCTTTGCACACTCTCATCTTCTCTCTATAATTAGTAAAAAAAACACTCCAAATAAGCATCTACAGTGAATGGATGTATTGCTTTCCGATTGGAGTTGATGATTTGGAACCACTTATTAGTATCATTTGATAGTCGGATGGCGCAGTGCTTTATTGCTCCATAATCGATCTTATGTGATTGTAGTTTATCCGTTGATCTAAAGTAATGCAGACACCTGCGAAATACTGGATCGTTGTTTAATTCGTCTAGCACATATGACGGTATAATAATTGTGTTAACTTCACACACCGATGGCATATATATATTTTTTAATGGGTGCCTCTGTTTTGCGCTCACGAGGCTTGATAGGTTCTTTATCTATGTGATATGTTATACATTGTTATCTTCGGTATCTTGTATGTATAGCAAATTGATATGCTTTTCTTTTTCTTATGTTGAGCCTCGCGTATCGGAGCAATGTCTTCTTCGGTGGTAGACACATTGATGGATAAATTGTTTTGAAGCACAATTTTTCAATTTTTAATTTGACCTATAGTTACTGGGAATCCAATATTCGATAGATTCAATACCGTTGAATAATGCATGTAAGAAGATCCGTGGTCACTGTTTCGTTCAGCTGGGTATAAAGCTGTGACTGTCACCCATGCGAACCGTGTATTATCTCTTGATTGCACATTAATCGCAGCCCTCATAATCATTATTTCCCGCGGCAATGGGATATAACATTCAACGCGTATTGATTTATACTTATTCACATTTATTGTAAGATTACGTATTTTTCGTAAAGCTCAACCACTTCCACGTTGTTGAAATTCATCGAGCCGGGGTTAAAGTATAGGCCATCACGCGTTCAAGTCGAGTTCTCGCTACATTAACCCATCACCGATGTGTCCTACACCCATGCATATAAAATGCCTGTACATGGAATACTTCAATCCTTCCAGATGCGGTATTTGGCCTATCAATGACTATTGATGTTTAGTTGATAATCGTTGGCGCTTAATTCGGCTTTGCGTCTTCAGTACTTCGATGAACTCGACGATCTGTTGCCTCCATACAGCAAAGTCGTCGATCGAACTTAAGAGCGTGGCTTGGTTGTGCAAGATTTCTTCTGATGGTTTATTGTTGTTCTCCATATTAACGAGTTGAAAAGTCTTCCCAGAGAGATATGTTAACTCACTGCTTCATTCAAAGTGTGACCACTTTTGAGCGCTGCCGATGATTAAAAACGGTCTCCCATCAGAAAATATTTTTGTCGTTCCCTTCTAGCTCGGAAAATGTAATAGAATCACCTCCATCAGATTTTTTTAATATCACGTTGATATCTTTTATCGCAGAAAGCATGAGGAATAAATTCATACCCAGAACGAGCCGGTCGGGGTTCAACGGGAGCAAAAAAAATGAATAAATAAATAAATAAATAAATAAAATAAAAATAAAATAAAATAAATATAAATAAAAGGCAAAAAAATTGTAATAAATACCTCGTTTTCGTATATGTGTTTCGGATAGTCAAGACATTACTTGAGCGGAATGTTATTTTTTCAAAATGTTCCCTATGCTCGGAGGGTGGCTTCGAACGTCGACGTGGAAAAATATGCCTTAAGAATATGGCTGATTTGGTAAGTATTGTAAAGCTTCAAGTATCACTTGAATAGGTTTGATGTTGCTCTGCGAAGAGCCCTATGATTCGTGACAGACTTCATACATACTGGAACATGCGGCAACATATATTGAAAACTCTATGATGCTCTGTATAATACACAAGTTCAGTCTCCATGACCTAGACGCTGTTCTGTAGAGATCGCGAAAGTCAATGATTGGCGAGCCTGGCTAGCTTTCACCTCCACGAGTGCACACTTTTCTGGACAGCAGATGCCTACCCCACAGGGATAGTTAAGGGAAAAAAAGCCGTCCTCTTCATGTATCGCTTCAAATTAACGAAATTTGCCTACCCATATATGACCATTACATGTACACATCGTGTGTGTGTGTGTGTGTGTTTTTTATTTTCACACGGACTAAATAGTGTAGAAAGAAAAACACTGCATCGATGCTAATCTTTTTTTGCGCCTATAATAAATTAGGAGATTTATGGGTTTTCAACGGTCACTCACCACTACCTGACCCCCGCCCCCACAAAACACTCGTCGACGACGGTTTTCCCCTCCCGACAGTCACTCTTCGGACCACATGGCTACCCCCTCCACAGAGACCCCTGACGTCACGTCCCCGCGCTGGACCCCCCCCCCCCCCACCACCAGGCACTTGGCTTCCCCGCGCTGGACCCCGCCGCCCCGCTCCCCCCTGAGATGCCTCTGACGTCACGTCCCCGCGCTGGACCCCCCCTCCACCAGGCACTTGGCTTCCCCGCGCTGGACCCCGCCGCCCCGCTCCCCCCTGAGATGCCTGGGTTAGAACCGCTCTAGCTCTTCTACTAACGATCAGATGTAAATTTCGCCCACACTCGCGTAAAATGTCGAAGACGTCCCGCGATTTGGCTCACCTCTATTTCCGGGACCCGTTCTTCTGTTGAGTTGGGTGAACCGGGGCTTTGGCCTCTCCGGTCGGGAATTCTGTTGGTTCCTCCGGGAGAGGCTCCTCAAGTTTAAATTGTGGGACGACCCGCTGTACCGATACCTTCCACCCTGAGGAGGCTTGGTCATTTGTGGGTGGACTTTTTTGGTCTCGAGCGCTGGCTTTCCGATCTTCGCCAAATCCTGGCCGGATTTTTCAACTGCTTTGGCCGCTCTGAGTTTTTCTGCAAGCGCTTCGCCAAACAGTAAGGACTCCACTGCACCGTCGTCCGCAATCGCCTTTATAACGGGGTTAAGACCGGGGACAATAAACGTTCTCCTGGTTAACGAGATCTCGTGGTGTAGATCGGTTAGAATTTTCCCCGCATCACTCATATACGTGATGAGTTTCGCCTTATCTTAGGAGTCGGTAATTTTATCCTCTTTTAACGTAACAGTTAGGCAGGATGCAATAGCTGTTATCCCAGCACTCAATTGGGTCTGAGCGATTGCTTGGTACGTGTCCTTCCGAATGGCTGTAACGCTCATTGCTGACTTGACCTCTGGATTAAGTCCCGGTGCTTTTAAACCTGCACAGTTCTCAGGTGATGGATACTTTTTTATAAGTTCCTGTTTTGTATCTTTTGATAAACCCGATTTTGTAATTTTGGACCACATATCGGCAACCGCTGAATTGATAATTGGGCCAATTTTGTCAGTTATCATTGGATCTCCACCAAGAAGTGCGAGAACTGTTTCGTCGGGGAAGTCGGCGGTACCTGCCTCGGTTGTTTCATCGTTGACTACCAGTGCCTTTATAATGTCAGCACTTTGGTCCGTCTCTGTTTTCTCCTGGTCACTCTTTGATATGTGTAGATGGGCTGAGTTTCTCCCTATGAGACATAAGATAAATTTTAACATACCCATATCGAAGACGTGACGTTCTTACTTACGTGACTTACTTTTTTTCTTATAATTATCCTCGGATTCCATAATAAAGGAAAAATCTGAGAAAGATCAACGTGTGACGTTGGACGCACAGAAAAGCGTAATGAAGATCGGTAAACAGGCGCCTCCTAGATCGAGGCCACGCAGATTTTATTGATTTTTTTTTAAACATAACTGTGACAATTGGTAGTGCAGCTAGCGTGACTACGTGTTGATATAGAGGACGAGACAGCGAAATACAATTACGATAAGCTTCAAATCATACGGACTCCACGCTGTTTAAACTTGTAACGGCTTTTTCCGAATATGTATGTCATGTGTAATACATAGCAGTTTATAGCATTCATAGTAGCTTTCATTTCTTCAATGTGTATTTAAGGGGGGATTGTCTTTTTTTTCGCAAAATTTACCGCTTTTTGGGAACTTTTTTGTGAAGAAAGTATACAACGGAAAACTTGTGAAACTTGGCATATAGTTTTATTAATCTGTTTACTACATACAAAAAATTTTTTAAACAATTTCATCAAAAAATCCGCCTCCCACCCCCCTCGACGCGCGATGGTCCTTTTTTGATGGTGTGCACGATTTCTCAAAAACTATTCAACCGATTGCCTTCAAATTTGGACAGAATGCTCAGCTGACATCCTTTTATCGTTTGATGAAGCACAAAAGCAATACGTTCAATAGTTTTTTATTTATAACAAAAAATCGTTCAATTTTTTTCGAAAAATCGATACTTCAAGTTCAAAACGTCACCAAATCGTCCATTTTTTTCCCCTTCATCGAACGATAGCTATATGTGTCTAAAGTAAAATGCTTTTTGGGTTTTTGTTGCAGGATGAACGTGAAGGCTGTAATCGTGCACACCATCAAAAAAGGACCATCGCGCGTCGAGGGGGGTGGGAGGCGGATTTTTTTATGAAATTGTTTAAAAAATTTTTTGTATGTAGTAAACAGATCAATAAAACTATATGCCAAGTTTCACAAGTTTTCCGTTGTATACTTTCTTGACAAAAAAATTCCCAAAAAGCGGTAAATTTTGCGAAAAAAAAGACAAACCCCCCTTAAAAAATTGAGCTAGCTTTGTTTTATAAGTACCACCTTCGTTTAACTGACATCCTCAGCGGCTCAACTGTCGTTTAGACTAAAGTAGTTGGTCCAGTAACCGTCACCCTAAGCAGATAGCTCGACTTTGGAAATTCATATAGTTCAACTTGCAAAGTGAGAAGAAGTTATTTTAATTAATTCTCAATCAGTTTGTTTTTCATTGCGAAGAAGAACGTCTTCGTGAAATTCCCTTGTCTGGTACAGTTTTCGAGACAATATTTTATAAAGGTTATAAGACGCTATTGTACGGGTCATCGTCATGATAGTTGGTCTAGTAATCGCCATGGGAACATCCCGATCGTCACATGCGTTCAAACTGATTTGAGGTCTCATATACCTTTGAAAAAAAAGTATCTTTTCTTTAAATTGACTTAAATTATGTATAAACATCCCGAAAATGATATGCAAAAGTTATTTTAGGCCGATACCTTTTTTAAGACATGTAGAAAAATAGTTTAAAAACTATAAACGCGTTTTTCGTGAACCAATGTTTTCAAAAGCGGGCGGACTCGTAGGTTCTACATTTTTCGACTCATTGAGTGAAATTTCAACTGTAGCTTCTAAGATGGCTTTCCTAGCAATGTACACATGATTTTTACAATCAATTAACAGTTACGGTTTTTGGAAACAAATAAAGACCGTGTTGTAGTCGAAAATGCGACTTTTCAAAATGGTGTTAAATTTGCGAAAATAAATATTTTGTAATAATCGTGTGTATTTCGGTAGCAAAACTCCTGTAGATGACGGGGAAAGAAATATTTTGAGTGCGTGTCCAACGGGTCCGCTCGTGTAGGGCCTGAAAAAGGGGTTTTCTTTGTATCGACTACTGGGCCGCCATTTTGTATTTTTTGGGAAAATAAAAATTTGGTTTGAGTACCTAGGGATATGTAAAATAAACCCTTTAAACCGCGATACGATTGCTTTATTAGTGTTGAAAAAACCCAAAAAGCCTTGTTTTTCGACCGTCCAAAGGTATGTAAGACCTTAACATATCATGCAAAGGTTCGTAGGCCGTTGTTGACTCGATTATATCTGCATATAGGACTGCAGCATAATTTGAAGGCACTTAGTTACACACTTTCCGGTTTCTATTAAAACATTTAATAAAGAGTTTGAAACATACATTTTTCTTACATCCAACTTTAGTAATTGAAAAAATTAAACTAATTATGGCTATTACGTCAGATTCATCATTTTTATTCGTTTTCAATCATTATAAACAACTATTTTATCATAAAATATTTTTCAATATTTTTTCAATCTAGTGGTGTTCACCTGTGTCTGAGACGTACGTAGTTATCAACATGCTCACGACCCAGTAATCGAGAACGTTTAGTTACACTGAGGAAGAAAAATTGAATAAAAAAATACATTGGTTGACCCAAATAAATGTCTGAACACGGAGTGCCATCGATATATGACATTGTTACAATACTATAAAATATTGGGAAATGTGATTGATTTTAATAACATATTATTTTATTTGAAAATCTTTTCTGATCTCTCAATATCTTCATTATCCTTAAAATAAACTGATTAATTATTGAAATCATTCTATATACAATCTGTAGATGTATGGATGAAATAATTAAGCAAATGCTACATTTTTTCATGTCGCACAAAAATATAACCAATGGAACAAATTATTTCTTTACTATATCGAAACGAATATGCCATTAGACGTAACCTTTTCGTGCTCCGTACAATATCAAAAGTAGTCGCATGCGACGGAGACAACTGTATATCATGATTGAAAAATTAAAATATGGATTCGAAATAATGGTATTTTTGTATAATAATAAATGTTCATTGCATTCAAAAGAATATATTTGTGAATTCAAGAAGTCGTGTATTTCATATGATTATTCGTGCACTTGCAAACATTTCTTGATTGTCGGTTTAAATAAATGTACACTCAGGGGAATTGCTGAAAACAAATGAAAAACTTCGCATGCAATTATTTGCAATAGGATAGGATTGACACAATAAAATGTTTGATCAAATTTGTTTTATTTAAGAACTGCATTTAAAATTTTTTTTGTTTCAAATTCCAAGTAAAAAGTGGGCATTAGAACGATTATACTACACTTTGATCTTAGCCATAGGCTAAGAAGCGATACTGTATAGAGTTGCTCCGACGCTTAAGTATGTAGATTCTTGGGTCGCGCGACGCTTACGAGAAACTAGCGCGCGTGCGGCTTCTAGCGGTTACTACGAGACCTACGGGTTTCCTCGCACTTATAATTTCGGTGGTGCTCGGCCTTGTCCGGCATCATTTGGATCGGTAGATGAATGAGATTTTATGTATGTGGAAGACATTTATAGGAAACCTCTTGATTAACTACTGTGCCCGTACACCTCCGGCAGGTACGTACCTGTGAAGGCCCGTGACGGCCCGGGTACGCGGTGAGTAGCGACACCGCCCTACCGAAGCGCTGGGTGACCAATGTCGAAGTGGGCAAGGACATTTCAATTGGTAGTGGTGCGAGAAATCGTAGTCACGAGGATCCGACCAATGATCAAGAATGGTACCATGGGGGCTAGTTTGCCCGCCGTCCTACGGGGCGGTCACTAGCCGATTGTGGTTGGCTCCGTGGTGGCAGTGGTTAGGCCGCATGCTGGTCAGGGCAGTTACGTACACCCGACGTGTGAGTTGCGTTTTTATTAACTCGGGCGGCAACCTGCAGAGTTGTCAGAGTGTTGGAAAGTCACTCGGCTTGACCAGTAGTTGCGTTGGGATCTGCCTCCCAACGTGAACTGGGAGGTAAGCGCGTCGTGAACGTGCGAGCCGCGGTGGTCGGCGTTCTCCGACCCCGAGGTCGCGGGGCCCGTGTTGTAAGCCGGGAGGCGGAGACAGCACGTAAAACTCAAGGTGATTAATGTGCCCGTACACCTGGGGCAGGTGGGTACATCCGTGAAGGCCCGCGTCGGACCGGGTACTCCGGTGAGTAGCGACACCGCCAAGCCGAAGCGCTAATAGACCAATGTCGACGTGCACACGGACACGTCAATTGGAAGTGGTGCGAGTAATCGTACGCACGAGAATCCGACCAATGATCCTGATTGGTACCATGGGGGCTAGTTTGCCCACCGTCCTACGCGGCGGTTACTAGCCGATTGTGTTTGGCTCCGTGGTGGCAGTGGTTGGGCCGCATGCTGGTCAGGGCAGCTACGTGCACCCGACGAATGAGCTACGTTTTTATTAGCTCGGGCAGCAACCTGCAGAGTTGTTAGAGTGTTGGAAAGTCACTCGGCTTGACCAGTAGTTGCATTAGGATCTGCCTCCTAATGTGAACTGGAAGGCGTAGCGTGTGCGTGCACATACTCGCCGCGGTGGTCGGCGTTCTCCGACCCCGAGGTTGCGGGGCCCGTGTTGTTAGGGCTACAAACTAGGTAGAGCACGTAAAACTAACGGGCACCACTGTGCCCGTACACCTATAATCATAATTTACCTGAAAAAAGGAGAACTTTAATATAACCAAACTTTTACTGGTCACGGAGTCGTTCGAAAATAATTAAGTCTCTCATTGTTCTTTTCAGTCTGTCGATACGATTTTTTTCATCCTCAGTTACGTGTCATCTAAATGATTTTGAAATATGTTGAGGATCGTACATCAATTTGCACGTACAAATCGTATCGCACCAAATGATACGGAAGAGTAAAACAGAATTTTTTCAACCAAAGAAAAAAATATTGAATCGATTGCTGGAATGCATTCAGTTCAGTTATACACTGTCATATTGATAGCATATCCTTTTACCTTAAATATACAATTCAAGTGAACATAGATCTATTTCAGTCAGATATTTAATCAAAACTAGTACATATAATTTTAAATTAACGCGATTGTATTAAAAAATTAAATAATATTTCAACGAAAAATGTACTTGAAAATCAATATCTTGTATGGCGAAGTCAAGAAAATAATACATTTACTCAATAGAAATTTTATCTGAATCAAACAAGCGAAATTCAATTTTTCTTGTGTACTCGAATCAACAATATTCATGTTATGAATTGAAACGGTTTTATTGTTCGTTGCCGAAAATTCATTCAATTTCGAATTTTTATTATAATAATTTAAAAAAAATAATATTGTTGGTTCACACTGAAGATACATTCGTCATGTAATTACAAAATTGTTCATTTTTTTCAGACACTCACATCGATGCTGAGAACTTTCACCATCAACGCGCGCGCAAAAAAAAATACATTGCTTTATTATGTTATATCTCCGCCATTTGTTAATAATTCTGATTTTTTTACATATACTTAACCATGTGCATAAATTATCTGTAAAAAAAATGTTGTTAATATATGCGTCATTTTTTTTAACCGCGTCTAGAAAAGTACCTTCGAAAATCGGCGAAATCGCGTATATAAGGCCTGAATTATTTGAAGACAAACTTACTTGACGCAAGTCCCCAGACATTCTCAAATTACCCGAGATGCGACACGGTTCACTTTAACCTCCTCATGAAGGATTCGGCCGAAATGACAGATAGACGCCGTAGCTGAATATATTTTGTTTCGTTATTCTTGAATACGTATACTTACGAGTGTGACAATGTAATACAACGTAGTGAATACCTTCCGGGAGCTAATATATATACCAGATATACCATAGATTTGCACGAAGGACTGATTCTTATCTTAAAGTACTTATTTAATATGTTAACATGACGATCACTGAGGCCCTGAGGACTACTGGGCCGATTACCTTAAATGGATTTATATTTTTATTTGACAGTTTCAAAACTGTAATTCTTTGCCTTATTAGATCGGAGGCTAACCCTGTATATAGTGTCGTGAGAATGAATAGGTTTTTTTTGCATCAGTGCTTATAACTCTGTGTATGGCGAGTGCGAAAGCTGTACTTTAGGGTGTGCTCTCTGCGTTTTGCAAGAAAGGCGAGCTTTGTGCGGATACTTCTGTGTCACGAACAAATATCTACACTGCCTGAACCAAAGAAACTTTATTCGCACATAAAAATGGGCAAAATCTGACATTTTGCTGTACTCGCAATAGTATCCATGCGAAGTACTACAAGAGATGGAAGCAATGTTTCGTTAGACTTTCACCAAAGTCCATGTGAAAAATTCTGACTAACATTTTATAACTTTCTTTAGAAGGATTCAGTGAGTGATCCGAACATTTCTCTCGTTGCTAAACAAAATGGCTAACTTTGAAATATTAGAGTTTTTGTATCAGCATCACATAATTTTTTTCGTGCGTAAATTTTTTAGTCTTGAACCGAATAAGCTTCATTTGCGGAACTTTTGATTTACTTCTTTAATTTGAAGAAATCTGCAGCTGAGGCGCATCGATTGCTTGGAGAAGCATATGGTGAGGCTGCTTTAAGTGAGAGAAGTTGTGAGTGTGTTTTCAAAAGATTAAGAACGGCGAGTTTGACGTCGAAGACAAAGAACGTAGTGGAAGGCCGGCGGAAGGAAATCAAAAGTTCCCGAAAATTACGCTTATTCGGCTCAAAACTCGACATTTGCGCACGAAAAAAATTGTGTGATGTTGATACAAAATCGCTAATATTTCAAGGGTATGGTCTTGCCAGATGTTCAACCTTACGATATGATGTTTTACATCTGACAATTTCAACCATAACCTCCTGGTGGGGACATCTTTTGTCAAACGGCGGAGATTTATTTGTACAAGTAATGGAAGCAATGTTTCATTCGACTTCCTTCACAGGACTGTCCATGTGAAAAACTCTGACTGACATTTTATAACTTTCTGTAGAGGGACTCAGTGAATCATCAGAAGTGTTGTAGTGGCTTTAGTCGGTTCAATATCTTGGCCGTGGGTCATTACCGTTGTTGTTAGTATGCTCACGATCGTTCTAAGGAACACCGTCACAATTCGCATGTTGATGGTTCTTTCTGTTCTCGTTGTCCCTCGGTTTCGTTTCCTTGATGTCGCGGAGTTTTACGTCCCCGTGGGATTGGCGATTGCCCTTTGCGCTCGCCCGATGATGGGCTGGGCGAGCGCTCTCGTAGTTTAAAGACTCCGTTGAGGACGCTGGCTGCATACGTGGTGAAACATAAGGTGACGGTGGTTGTGTATATTTCCGAAACGGTGATCTATCAGTGGAGGCACGTTTCTGATGACCACAGCACTGGCAGTGTTTGACTGGCGAAAAACTATTGTTCCGTTTGAAGAAACGTCGATTGTGTGTGGTTCGACGGGAACGGTCATCGAGCTTATCACTCACGGAATGATCACTGTCAACGTTGTATATCTTGCTGCTTGATCGGTCTTCATCGGATTCCGACATGTCAGAAGTATCACTCTATGAACTAGAGCCTCAGTGACTCGAAGAATGGTCTCTGCGTTTCGATTCCTTTCGAGATTCAGTCTTTGCCCGGTTGCGTGACCGCGAGACGCTTTCCTTCCTGGCGCCAAGCGCTCGACGTCGATTGCATCACTCCCGTTCTTCGTTGATTGCTAAATCTATGGCATTGTCCAGGGTTCGCGGATTATGATGACAAAGCGAATAGTATATCTTGTCAGGTAGGTCTCGAAGAAAACTATCGAGTGTGAGAGCCAGGTTTCTAATGCTGCCCGTTGACTCAGCAGCTGGACGATCCCCCCTTATTGTAGCCCTAGCTCGTCAAAGAAGGTTCTCTATGAGGGCAACATAGTCCTTGACATTTTCGCCGCTTTTAACGTTGGAACGATTTATTTCGGCTATGTAGGAGCTTGCACTTCGACCTGGCGCAAATTTAGTCTTTAAGTGCCTAATTAGCGCATTAACGGTCATGATGCCCCTTCCTTCGACGGAGGTCCATGCTGCACTTCAAAGCTTTGTCAGAACTCCGTTTAGGTGTTTTGGTTCGTCCTCTGCTTCGAGTTGTTTAAATTCTTCGGCTACTCTTCTTAGAAAGCTATCATGAAATTTGGATTCGCCATTGTATCGCGGTAAGCTACGTGTAGCTTCGCGAATCTCTTCTCCTCGATCGCCGAGCGACGAGCCCTCCAACAGCGACGTAATTCTTCGGTCGTTGGCATATTTTGCGTCGTTGATTTTAACACTGTTCAGATTGCTAATATGTGCAATTTACCGAGTGCGTTATTAGACAAGTGATCCCACTTCTAACACCAGTTGTTACAACCCGGATTGTCGTTCGGTCGTGATATTATTATTTTGTGCGCCAGCTGAGGATTCCGGCATCTAGATGCTTGTATGTTGCTTGATGAACTTGCTTGGCCGACGCTCGGCAAAAATGCTTGGCCCAGGCCTGGAAATGTGACGCCTGGCTGACACTCGGCAGCCAAGTGTTGGCTACGATGGCTGGACCGCGACTGGGCCCATGTCGCAATTGACCATCGACCCATCGCTGGCTGAGTACCGAACTTGCTTGGCCGACGCTCGGGAAAAATGCTTGGCCCAGGCCTGGAAATGTGACGCCTGGCTGACACCCGGCAGCCAAGTGTCGGCTACGATGCCTGGACCGCGACTGGGCCCATGTCGAAATTGACCATCGACCCAGCGCTGGCTGAGTACCGAACTTGCTTGGCCGACGCTTGGCAAAAATGCTTGGCCCAGGCCTGGCTGATACTCGGCAGCCAAGTGTTGGCTACGATGCCTGGATCGCAACTGGGCCCATATCAAAATTGAACATCGACCCAGCGCTGGTTGAGCATTGAGCTTGCTTGGCAAAAATGATTGGCCCAGGCATATAAATGCGACGCCTGGCTGACACTCGGCAGCTTTCATGGCATGCCATGAAAGTGTCTTCGATTATATTAGGGTTCGGCGGAGCACTGGGATAGAGCTGGCATGCTATTTGAGACACGATATATAACCTTCCGGCATTACCGAATAACAGCCCATACATGATCGAATGGTGGCATTCAAAATGGAAGTATCTATGTAAAATTGTTCCGTCGCCATTATATCCAGCTTAGGCTATACATTGGGCCAATCTTAGCACATCACATCACTGTGATATAGGTTTATTATGAGTCTACCCAGATCTGGGCCAGCATTAATCCTCAAAGATTGTAGCGGCGATTTTATTTCTAGGAAACTTGCTTGGCCTTTTTATAAAAAGTAATATCAATTATTTTGTTCGTTTAAATGGAAAAAGTAATAATATAAAAAACCATGGTTTGAAATAAAACAAAAAATATATCAAAGTGAAGAAGAATTGTGTATATAGTGAAGGAGCCTATGTTCCGACGGGTCTTTTTTTTATTACTTGGCGTTTTTCTTGTTTGTTAAAGTTTTTAGGGTTCCACTTTATTCTGAGTGCGGCCGTACAGTTGCCGAAAGGAACGCACGGTTCTCAAGGATCAGTACAACATTGAATAAACTCAAATTTGTATTTTTTTATTCTAATAGGAATGGAATCCGTAGCTGTTCATACAACGCCAACCAACTTTATTATAACTATGAATATTCATTAATCAGTCTTTGTTGTCATAGGTATATTCATTTTTATTATAAATGTGTAGTAACGAGTATGGCATAAAGGAAACTACAGAATATGGTGCACCAAAAAAATTAGTTTTTCTTTAATAACGCATATCAAATTATTGCTTATTCCCGCTTATTTGACCCAAAACTCTACATTTTCCTAAAAAAAAAATTATGTGATGCTGATACAAAATGGCTAATATTTTAAGGTTATAGTCTTGCCAGATGTCCAACCTTACGATATGACGTTTTACATCTGACAATTTCAACCATAACCTCCTGGTGGGGCCATCTTTTGTCAAACGGCGGAGACTTATTTGTTTTCCCAATATTTAATGGTGACACCAATTTCATGTGACAACAGTAAGATGATTTTTCAAAGTAAAAATAATATAATACGCAAAATTTCATCCTTAAGGTTTAAACATTTTTAGTAAACTTGCTTGGCTATTTTATGAAAAGTTGTTTCACTTTTTTGTACATTTAAATTGAAAATTTATATTAAAACCATTGTTTAAATAAAAATAAAAAATATTCTAAGATAAATCAGAATTTTCACCATCGTGAAACAAGCGATGTTTTCGGAAGAATCGTTTTGCTTGGCGTTCTTTTTTTACTCTTTCAAATAATCTTCACCATGAGTTAGCAATAGATGACGCGTTTCAATTTCGGAAGTTCATCCGAACGACCGCAGGTAGATCAGAAAAAATTATAGGATTATTGGGTTCGAATAAAAACCACTCGATTCTTTGGCAATCATTGTCTTGTCCTCTTTTTAAATTTTATTGACGAATAGGAGATTCAAGCTCGCAGCAGTGAGCGGACGAACCTTGCGAAGAAAAAGGAGGGGGGGAGGGATCGTTCAGAGACGCAACGCACAATCGTCACTGTGTACGCCGATCTAAGGGGTCACACCACTGTAGATTTTTTTCTAAACTGATTTTTTTACTTGACTTAAGAGATGCTTTGAACCATCTCGAATAAGGGGAAAAACATTGGTACCTGTAAAAGAAGGTTCGCAGGCCTGTGTGGGACTGCGGTGGCAGTGGCTGGCCCGTGTGCGAGACATCGACCGTTTTTCTCGTAACTCCATTTTTTAAACGTCATGCAGCATAACTCCAACAATTTTCATTCTTTTCACTCCAAATTTTGAGTTCATCTCTAAAATAGGATTGCGAAGAGAAATACGTACTGGATTTTCCACGAGTTAATTATAACATTAGTTATTAACAAATGATCGGCCTTTTTTCCGTCGAAAATGAAGCTTTCGGTTAAGCGCTTGCCAATTATACAAAAATTAATATTTTCACAATCCTCTATGTATTTCTCTAGCTATACTTGTGTAAATTAATAGAAATTTTTAATTTTTTTTCTAATATCAAATTTGCGTCAGCCATACTGCATGCCGCAGAGCGTCTTAAACTCAACATGCCTCGCCAGAATGGTCCCAGCGTCACCATTTGGTATAATTTTGTGATATAAATTTATTTTTGTTCACTTGAAGATATAACTTATATCATCCGTGAATATTTGTATTCTCTCGTTTGTCCTCCTAACAAAAAAAAATCGCGAAATATCACTTAATTTTTTACGTCTACAGTGGTGTAAGTCCTTAAGGTACAACGAGCGCATGCCCTTGATTTCTATCGATTTTGTTCAAATTTTAACCAGACATTGCTCATATCATTATACATATTTAAGTGAAGTTTCGCAACAGTTGACTATTCAGATTGGGAGATAATGGGTTTTTCAATAGCAACTTTTAACACTGCAGGGTCTGCATTGACTGAAAGTCAAGCCACATAATTCGTCGTACCATTCTATTGTGTTTGTTAATTTCGAAAAAAATTATTTTTCGATATAAAACTAATTAGGGAACGAGTGAAAAAAGTTTCGATCGTCTTTACTATTCAGTTTTGCTAAAAACGTTCAGTAACAACAGAATAACCCTCGGTAAAAAATATTTATCCCTTATAATAAGAATACATTATGCAACACCGCGGACCACAATGTTCAATATTTCGAGAACGAAAATAATTATCGTGTTCCTAAAGTTAAAAACTTTTATCGTAAAAAAAATATTTGCGTTATAAACATTAATAATTTGACATTGTTTATGATATTGCCATGTGTCTTCTTATAGGGGACACATATTTTTTACGGACAATTACTCTGTCTAAATTTCAATGCAGACACTACAGTGTTAAAAGTTGCAATTTTAAAACCCATTATCTCTGAATCTAAATAGTCTACTGTTCTGAAATTTCACAAAAACATGCATAATAATACAAACAATGTCTGGTTAAAATTTGGACAAAATCTATAGAAATCAAGTGAACGCGCTCGTTCTACCTTAACGCGCTTCAACCGATGACCATTTAATTCTGTTGGGCTGGAGGTTTGGACCAGTCGACGGTGAGTATGAGATGATGGTAGCCGTAATCAATGAGACGTAAGAAGGCCCTAGCATACTCGGCTTTCGTTTTGAATTGTACATACGTAAAGGAAAAGCCTTGCCGAGATTGGTGGTGCGATCCTTAGCGAGATATTGTTTCTGAATGAAGCCGAAGGGTTCGACGAGTTCCTTAAGGTCAGTCTCGCTGGTGCTCTCGGAGAGATTGGAGACAGCAGTGATATCCTCGCGACACTGGGACTGTATACTGTAGCCTCAATGATTGACGCCGTCTCTCATACTCGGTAGTACGTACTTACTGACCTGGATAAATCCGATGGTCCTTCTAAATGGTAAATCCGACGCTACGTTGCTTCTGGTTCTCACATGACAGCCCAGGTACCGTACCCACCACGTATGTGCGTATGGTATCGGTATCAGTATTAGTATGGTGAGGATACAATACCGGTATGTTTTACGATGTTGAAGTTTGCATCGTTGGAGTACAACGGAAATTGTTTTCCATTTCTTTATTTCTTTATCTTTATTATCATCCAAAACATTTTTTCACATATTTAGTCTGAAGATCTCCAATTAGGATCGTGGAAATAGTTTGAGTGGTGTTGAAGCGCTATTTGTGCCAAAAAAAAAATGGGCTGCGAAACTTTCGTTGCGTTCCAACGATGCAAGCTTCAATTTAATTATGTTTTACTATCGTGCATTTGCGTGTAGCGGTATACTACCGTACAGGTACACGGTAGGGTACAATCTCTGTACCCTCTACCAATAATACGCTCGGACATCACGGTGAAGCTGGTGTTGAACATTCGTGCCTCATTTTGGTCGCACACTGCTGACGGAATCGAGGTTTTTGAGGGTAATGACTTTTACATCGGAGCCGATGACTCTTTGACACATCAGCGAGCGGGAAAGCAATGCGAGGGAAGATCATGGCAAATGACACAGTACGTAAATTGAGGTTATGGGACAAGCCATATTTTTTATTCTTACGTCAATATAAATTCCAGCGATACGATCGTGCTATCAAAATTCGAGGATACACGATAATATCCATACGATCGCGGGTACGGGAAAATTCCATCGATGTAGAAGAATTCGTTAACTTCGCGTGCCGCCGCCGTCGCGTCGAAGCGACACTTTGCATCGTCGTCGGTAAGAACAAAACAGAAACACTTTTCTAGTCCCGATTTCACCATGAGCAAACCTACTCGTTAATTTTCGTCAATGTTGCTCTTCGGAGACGCCGAGAAACTTCAAGTGTAGAAGAACGATGTAAATTAATCTGACGCGATAAACCGGCGAGGTTCCGATCAACGCAACTGCCGGGCGGTACGAGATAGGGGGGCGCTGCGTATAAAAAGTCGTGGCGTGTTCGTAAGTCGGTCAGTGGCGTCGAGATCGGTGGCATCGATCAGTGGCGTCGAGTTTTTATATTTTTTATTACTTGGCGTCGTGACGCTGCCGCGTCTCTTGATAATTACAAATATTTCGAGTTTAATTTAATTTTGTAGATAGTGAAACAACCAAATGTTTTCAACTGTTGAACTGTTGAAATGTCGAAAAAAAAAATTTCCACCTTTTTGACCGACTGTTCGAGAATCGCAACGATCGCGAAATTTCGAAAAGCCGAAGCGTCGGTTCGGTCTTAGTGGCAAAGATTCCTTAGTAATGGAAGCCAAGCTTCTATATTGTAGACTTCCCCAAACGTTGGCACGTCGATGGCACAGAACAGACCCAACTGTTGTTTGAAGGTTCTAAGAACCAACATTACTGATGTTGCACCATTTAACAGGCCAACGCAGGCCGCGCATAATTCGACTATAGATTCAGCTTCGGCTATATCATTATAGAAAACATGCGCCAACCGTTGATCTAGGCTCGGCCGAACGTTAGGACGATTGTCGACACCCAACCTTTTTTCCGTTAATAAGAAACACAACTTTATCGTCGGCGTTATTCTGGCCCATGGTCTAACTAACATTCCTAATTGACGGAAAAAAGGTTGGGTGTCGACGATCGTCCTAACGTTCAGCCGAGCCTAGGCCAATGATTGGCGCATGTTTTCTGCATAGCCGAAGCTGAATCTATAGTCGAATTATGCCTGGGCTGCGTTGGCCCCTTAACTGGTCCAGCACCAGTAATGTTGGTTCTTAGAACCTTCAAACAACAGTTGGATCTGTTCTGTGCCATCGATGTGCCCACGTTTGGGAAAGTCTATAATATCGAAGCATGGCTTCCATTACTGGGCCAATTCTCAGCCGCCCATGTAGAAAATTCAATACTCGGCCGAGAGTGGACTATCGGCTGAGACTTGGCCCAGTAGTGGAAGCTTCGATTTACTAGACCTGCCCAAACGTTGGCACGTCGATGGCATAGAATAGACCCAAATGTTGTTTGATGGTTATAAAAACCAACATTACTGATGCTGCACCATTTAATAGGCCAACGCAGCCCGGGCATAATTCGACCATAGATTCAGCTTCGGCTATATCATTACAGAAAACATGCGCTAACCGTTGACCTAGGCTCGGCTGAACGTTAGGACGATTGTCGACAGCCAACCTTTTTTCCGTTAATGAGAAACACAACTTTATCGTCGGCTTTATTCTGGCCCATGGTCTAACTAACATTCCTAATTGACGGAAAAAAGGTTGGGTGTCGACAATCGTCCTAACGTTCGGCCGAGCCTAGGCCAATGATTGGCGCATGTTTTCTGTAATGATATAGCCGAAGCTGAATCTATAATCGGAATATGCCTGGGTTGCGTTGGCCCGTTAACTGGTGCAGCACTAGTAATGTTGGTTCTTAGAACTTTTAAACAACAGTTGGGTTTGTTCTGTGCCATCGATGGGCCCACGTTTGGTAAAGTCTATAATATCGAAGCTTGGCTTCCATTACTGGGCCAAGTCTCAGCCGCCCATGTAGAAAATCGAATCCTCGGCCGAGAGTGGACTATCGGCTGAGACTTGGCCCAGTAGTGGAAGCTTCGATTTACTCGACCTGCCCAAACGTTGGCACGTCGATGGCACAGAACAGACCCAACTGTTATTTGAAGGTTCTAAGAACCAACATTACTGATGCTGCACGATTTAACGGGCCAACGCAGCCCGGGCATAATTCGACTATAGATTCAGCTTCGGCTATATTATTACAGAAAACATGCGCCAACCATTGGTCTAGGCTCGGCCGAGCGTTAGGACGATTGTCGACAGCCAACCTTTTTTCCGTTAATGAGAAACACAACTTTATCGTCGGCGTTATTCCGGCCCATGGTCTAATTGACATTCCTAATTGACGGAAAAAAAGGTTGGGTGTCGACGACCGTCCTAACGTACGGCGGAGCCTAGGCCAACGATTGCCGCATGTTTTCTGTAATGATATAGCCGAAGCTGAATCTATAGTCGAATTATGCCTGGGCTGCGATGGCCCGTTAATTGGTGCAGCATCAGTAATGTTGGTTATTAGAACCTTCAATCAACAGTTGGGTCTGTTCTGTACCATCGATGTGCCAACGTTTGGGAAAGTCTAGAATATCGAAGCTTGGCTGCCATTACTGGGCCAAGTCTCGGCAGACTGTCCACCATCGGCTGAGTATTGGAATTTCTACATGGGTCACCTTTATTGCTGATGCTGCTGGAAACGTTCGGCGTCCCAATGTAGGTAATTAATCTGCATCGTTGTTACTAGTTCACCCAATTCACAGTTTACTTTATTTATCACTTACATGGAAAAGGTCTTACATTACGTTTCTCATAATGTTACTTGTATATCGAAATGAAATACAATAGAAAACAGTTGTATCGAGTTTATTGGAGATTGATTGGTGATTCTACTTCGAAATAAGTCGACACGCAATGCCGCTAAGGTAATTGTCGCGAGCGAATATAACGAAGGTGAAGGAAGCGCCGCTAAGGTATTTCCTTCAATCGATGAGTTCTTGTGCGACCACGATTATTTGCCACTAAGGCGTGAAGGTCCCTCGACCGATTGTTCGGAAAGTCGCAATAAGACTAAGGACCCACCAAGTGGATGACGCCTTGAGGATTTCGGCAAACCCATGTAGGTTTCGCTAATCGAACCGTACCGGCCAATACTTGGACCAATGTTGGCGGGGCGATGATCGATTACCACATTGTACCCCAATGCACGGCTGAGTATTGACGAGCCAAAATTGGTTTGCCGATACGAGGCCAATGTTCGGCCAAATATAGACGCGCTAATCATTGGCTTGTCGATACGAGGCCGATGTATGGCCAAACATAGACTCGCTAATCATTGGCTTGTCGATACGAGGCCGATGTTTGGCGAAGTATAGACTGGTCAATCATTGGTTTGCCAATACGAGGCCAATGTTCGGCCAAGTATAGACACATTCATTATTGGTTCATCGATATGAGGCCAATGATCGGCCAAATATAGGCTCTCTAATCATTGGCTTATCGATACGAGGTCGATGTTTGGCGAAGTATAGACTCGCCAATCATGTTTTTGCCGATACGAGGCCAATGTTCGGCCAAATATAGGCTCTCTAATCATTGGCTTATCGATACGAGGTCGATGTTTGGCGAAGTATAGACTCGCCAATCATGTTTTTGCCGATACGAGGCCAATGTTCGGCCGAGTAACGCATGATCGAACCGCAATTCGTATATTGACGATTCATTGTTTCGCGTCGAAGTCATTGAGAGATGAGATAAATACCTTTTACGAGTCCATTGGACATTATTCTTAACAAATATACTACCAAATTAATGCACTCATTGTTGGCCGATTCTCGAACGAGCTCATACGCGATACTCTGCCGATTTTTATGAACCATTTATATGTTAACTAATTTTATTAAATTAAATAATTAAAATAAATAATATTCATTAATTTTTTAAAATTTATATGTTAATCAATATTAACTAACCGCGTCTATTTATTTATTTTTTATTTGAATTAACTAGATTTTTCGTGAAATCAAATTTTTCCTATTGCATTCCATTATAGGAATTACTCATTTGAAATATATTTATTTATTCAAATTAAACTTGAACTAATGAACTAATGGTCTGTCTTTATTGCAACACACGTATTAAAGGGTTGTAGCGGTAGAGAGGGTAGGGAGAGAGAGAGGAATTATATATATAGGTTAGGATTGGAAATTCTATAACATGTCTTTCGATATCACACTCTCTAATTATCACAATAATATTAACTAATTGATATAGTTTATGTGATATACATTATGATGAGAATCCATTTGGTCTCTTATGGCATATCTGCGATTCAAATATTACGAGCACTCGGTAGCATACGGGCAGCGTGCTTGGCTATGAGTAGGTAGGTTCAAGGTTCGAGTCCTATATAGGCCAAATATTTTCTTCGAACTAATCGTTTCGAAATACCAGGTAATGACGAATTACAATACAAAAATAATTTTTTTTTTTGGCAGTGCAGGGCCAGTTTTGGTGATCTATATCGGGTCACAATTATCCGCCAAGACTCGGTCCATAATCGGGCCAAGCTTGAGTGCCAATGATGGCAATCCTGACGGGGACTTATTGTTGGCCGATTCTCGAATGAACTCCTACGCGATGCTCGGTGCATTCTCATAAGCCATTCCAGGGCAAATATTGATTGCGAATATCGGGCCGCTCTTATCATCCGAGGCTCGGTCGATGGTCGGGCCAAGCTCGAGTGCCAATGTTGGCAAGCTCGGCGTCGAGCAGCGGCCAATCGATGGCCGCTACCGATCACCCGACATGGGAATGGCTGCATGTAGGTCGTCATGGAGGTGAATTGCGAAATGGATCAGCGATTTTCATGAGGTTTCGCAAAGAGTACGATTGTTGCAATCCCTTTTTTGCTTGCACTATTTCAAAACCGGCAAGTTAGCTTCTTGAAGGAAAGGAATTTGATCATTTAGGGTTGCGAACAATTGCCAGCGTTCAGTGAAATGGAGGCAGCGGAGGCAATGACACGAGTTGAGCAATACGGAAATATACGGATACTGATGACCCGGCCGTAACATTCTGTGTGTTTCCTGTACTTTTTTTAATACGAAATTTATCTTGTGATTGATTGCGATTTTTGTTGCGTATACATTAGTTGAAAAAATAATGTTGTGTATTAGTTTCTATAGAAAACATTTAGAGTACCAAAAGTAATGTTTTCATTCAAGAAGCTTGAATATACCGCCAATATACCAATTTAAGAAGAAAGGAATTCGTCTTAAAAAAATTTGGGAATACATGGGGTTATTAAACTTTTAATATGCAGTTCATTTTGAAACAAAAAAAGGTTGAACAATGCTTTTTTTTACTTTCAGGGGGTATATTGGTTATTTTCCAATGAGAAATTGACTTCCCATTTCAACAAAATTAGACAAAAATCCAATAAAAAAGCTATTCAACGACATTTTGAATAAAATGAAATGTTCTTTTCTTTCCCTAAATTTCCACTCTGCATAAGCGAAAACGGCGGCAAATTGGGAAAAACAAATTAATTTCACATAACAAACGAATTAATCACGGTTAAAAACGATGACTTGCCTGTAATTCTTTTTACGAAAAATTTTAAATTTTGAAAATTGTGGCCATGGAAAGGAATGAGACCTACTCAACACTCATCATCCTTTTTGAGGACACTATGAATTGGGAAAAATGCCGTCGCTATAGGTATCTGCAAAGACATCGTAATATTTGTAATTGAAGGAACAAACTCAATTTTTTTACATTAATATATAACTTGAGAAAATTTATTTATAAAAATTTGATTTTTTCACCTTAAAGGCCATATTTTTAGCTTGCCGGAACTGCCCTTCGCTAAAAGATATAAAAAGTACCGCTCCTACCGATCACAAACGTGATCGAGAATAAATGCAAACATAATTGTTTAAGCAATTGTTTTTGCGTAATCTTTACCTTTGGGTTTTGTAGCGCGTTAGCAGCAATCATGTTTTCTGAAAGGCATAGAAAGTACCGCACCAAACCAAAATAATTGTTCGAACAATTATGTTCGCGTCATTTGCACCGTTGGGTTTTGTAGCGCGTAAACGACAATCGTATTTGCTGAGAGGCATAAAAAGTACCTCACCTACCGATGACAATCGTGGTTGAAGAGACACGCGAAAATAATTGTTTCAATAATTACTTTTGCATTACTTTTACCGTTGGTTTTTGTAGCGCGTAAGCAACAATCATAATTGCTGAAAGGCAAAGAAAGTACCGCACTTACCAATCACAATCGTGAGCGACAACAAATGCAGATTTATTTTTTAAATAATCATTTTTTCATCATTTTAACCGTTGGTTTTTGCAGCGCGTAAGCAGAAATTATATTTGCTGAGAAGTATACAATCTACCGCACCTACCGTTTAAAATTTCGATAAAAAAAGCATTAATAATTATTTAAACAATTATTTTTACATTACTTTGACTTGACCGCTGAAGTTTGCAGTGTATTACTACCAGCCATATTGGCTGAGAGAAGTGAGACCCCTCGCATTTACCGAACCCAAACTTGGCCGATAAAAATGTATAGTTATTGAAGCAATTCATTATTTTTACATTTCAATTAATGTCCTAGATTTATTCTACCGCTGTTTTTTGCAGCGCGTCCCACAGTGGGACGGAAACCCAAATCAACGGCCAAAAATCCGACAAGTTTTCAATTCGCGTGAAAGTTTGTACTCGGGGGTTTTTTTGGGGTTGCTGATTACGAATCTGAAGTTAAAATTTGGGAATACAAAATGGCGGATTCAATATGTACGACTTGTGCAGAAAAGGCGTTATATTTATGTCACATTGCAAAGGTTTTCCTTAAAATTAGGTTGATACAAAGTATTGAGATTAAAATAACGTATACAAAATGTAGAAATTAGCATTATATTTCTTAATAGATATGTATTCGTTTATAAAAACAAGTAACTGACGGAAAAAATTCCACATTCCGAATAATTGGTCAGTCATCGTGATACATTTGTTTACATACAACTTTATTCAGCGCCA